>WBNH01001916.1:121449-190160 GCA_013401255.1 Urocolius indicus
AGGCAGCGGGGAAACGAGCCCCGGGCGGGACAGGGCCCCGGGTCCCCCCCCCCCAGCGCCGCGGCTGAGCCGCCCCCGCCCCGCTCCGCTCCCCACAGTCCACGGTCTGCGAGAAGATCATGGAGCTGCTGGGGCAGAAGGACGTGGATCAGCGGCAGCGGAAGGTGCTGATCCTCAGCCAGGACAGCTTCTACCGCGTGCTGACCGCCGAGCAGCACGACAAGGCGCTGCGGGGACAGTACAACTTCGACCACCCGGGTGAGGCTGCGCGGCCCGGCCGACCCGCACGAGTGGGACACGGGTGGGACGCGGCACGGCTGGGATGCGGCTGGGACACGGGTGGGATGCNATGCAACTGGGACATGGGTGGGATGCAGCTGGGACATGGGTGGGACACGGCTGGGATGCAGCTGGGACACGGCTGGGACACTGCTGGGAACCAGCTGGGACGTGGCTGGGACACTGCTGGGACACGGGTGGGATGCGGCTGGTACGGGTGTGGGACACGACATGGCTGGGACACAGGTGGAACATGGCTGGGATGTGGCTGGGACGCGGCTGGGATGCAGCTGGGATACGGGTGGGACACTGCTGGGAACCAGCTGGGACGTGGCTGGGACACTGCTGGGACACGGGTGGGATGCGGCTGGGACACGACGCGGCTGGAAGGGTGGCCAAGGCTCACAGCAAGGCCTTGTAGGCAAAACACGTGTCTGTCTCGCACCTGTACATGCTGCTGCTGCCGGTCTGGCGGTGCTGGAGAGCATCCCGGCCTTCACGGTGCCCCTTCTCCTCAGAGCCTGGTGTTTCGTGTGCAGGGGAGGGCAGTGGGTTGCAAACGGGCCAGTGCTGAGCCCCAGCTGCAGGCTGAGCCGCGGTGTGGCTGCCGGCTGGGTGCTCAGAACGTCTGAGGGCTTCCAACACTGTCAATAGACCGAGAAATGGTGCATGAAATGATACAATTGCCAAGCGGTTTGGTGAAACTCTGCTATTACCAGCTTCGTGCTTTGGGTTCGTGATGGCAGTGTTGTTTGCTACAGTCGCCAAGCTCTCTGCATACCGGAGCACAGCAGCTGTAGCTTGGGCAGGTTGTGCTGCGTGGCTGCTGGTAGGAAGGAGGCAGCTCCGGGGTCTGTTTCTCCTGGTGTAACACTGGATAGAGTCTGGAAAGTCTGAGTAGGGTGTTTGCTACAGCAGCATCTGAAACTCTTCAAACTCTTCCTCTTGCAGATGCTTTTGATAACGATTTGATGCACACAACCCTGAAGAATATCATTGAGGGCAAGACGGTTGAGGTACCAACGTATGACTTCGTGACCCATTCCAGGCAGGTTCCCTGGGCTGGGGGTGTCCCGGCTGGGGCTGGGGCTGATCCGCTCGCCGGTGGTGCCAGGGCCACGGGACAATGTGCTGGGGGTGGTGTTTCCTGGCAGGCTGGCAGAGACGACAGTGGTCTATCCTGCTGACGTTGTCCTCTTTGAGGGGATCCTGGTTTTCTACAACCAAGACATTCGGGACATGTTCCACCTGCGTCTCTTTGTGGACACGGATTCCGACGTCCGGCTGTCCCGCAGAGGTAACGCTCAGCCGTCACGGGCAGCCTCAGCCTGCTCCTGCTCCTGAGCCAGCCCTGTGGGGAGGCTCATGGGCTTTTATCTTGCCGTCCCAGTTCTGCGAGATATGAAGCGTGGGAGGGACCTTGAGCAGATCCTCACCCAGTACACCACCTTCGTCAAGCCTGCCTTCGAGGAGTTCTGCTTACCGGTACCGAGGGCTTCACCGGTGGCATTTGGGGGGGTCTTGGGAGGGGTTGAGGTTGGAGAGAGAGTTCAGGTGCAGCCGTGCTGCCTTTTGATATTTGTACTTCACAGATCCCACCTTCTCCCCTCTGCCTCTTCTCTTTAACCATTACAAGCTGCTTGCTTAAAGAACTCAAATGCTTGGTCCCTTTTCCTTGCGAGGCACCACAGCAATCCCTCCGGGCTGCACACGTTTTTCTCCCTGCTCTGGCTGTTTTCACCTGGGTCCCTTTGGCTGAAACACTCCCACTCTGCATTTATTCTTCAATCTTGCAGGAAGGAAGAAGAGCTGGGATTCCAGCAAGGGCTCTCTCTCAAGAAGGGAGCGTGGGTGACCACCTGGGGCAGAGCATGCCCCTGTCCGTTTGCTTTGGGACCATTTAAGGTGTCCAGATAATCAAATTAGTTTGTAAAAAGCCTTTTAGAACAAAATGGTGTGTGTGTGGGTTAAGTAAGGTGGGAAAGACTTAACACAGGTATCCCTTGCTCTAGATGAAAGCCGTTCTGGGATTGTAAAGTACTTTGCCAACCTTCCTGTAAGTAGGGGAGGAAGAAAGCAGAGGGGCTCTAGGGTGGCAAAGATCAATGTCATTGGGGCAGGAAGGAATTTCACACGCCTCTGAGGTGCAGATTTAGCAATGGCTTGTGAAATGCTGATTACAAGCAGCTTTTAGATTAGAAGCAGACAGACCTCAGCCTCAAAGGCTCACATACCCTTGAGAAGCATCAAAGCCAGTGCTCCACACCTGACCTGCTGCTGCTACCTGGTGATTCCCTGCCAAGGGACAGCAAGGACAATGCTAATCTTAAATCCAGTGTGACATCTCAGGTGGTTTAGGCATTGCCACGACTGAGGGCTTTAACATTCAGCCCCCTCCCTCTTTGCCCCCAGCTTTCTGGTGGTTGGTAGTTTCTTCCCAGGGTGCAGCTGGCTCTTCCTGTTAACGGGCTCCACCGCTGTTGCTGTTTTGCAGACAAAGAAGTATGCAGATGTCATCATCCCCCGAGGAGTCGACAACATGGGTAAGAGGGCGTTGGGTGGTGTCTGATCTCTGTGGGGAGACCTGCCCTTCATAGAATCACAGAACGCTGAGGGTTGGAAGGGACCCCCCTCCCAAAGCAGATCCACCTAGATCAGGTCACACTGGAATGTGTCCAGGTGGGATTTGAAGATCTTCTGAGAAGGAGCCTCCACACCCTCCCTGGACAGCCTGGGCCAGGGCTCCCTCACCTCAGCACCAAAGGAGTTTCTCCTGTATTTAAATGGGACTATTTGTGTTCCAGCTTCTTTCCTTTGGGGCTGAGAGGAGAGCAGGTGGCACACCACATGCTCCTCAGGAAAGGCATTTTGCTGGAGGGGCACAGGGGAGGGAGCTGCAGGGGCTGGGAGGAGGGCACGTGGTTGGAGCTGCAGAGCAGGACAGTGGTGTTAAAGCTGGTGCTGCAAGTGCTGGTTCCTCTAAGGCCTGACCTTGCTGCAGAGCACAGACACAGTTTCATTTAAGGGCTTGTGGTTAAACCTCGAATTGAACAGTGCTGGTAGCTCCATGTTTTCTAGACAGCTCAGCCAAGAAAGCCCACATATCTCTGTTTTCTCCCTGCAGTGGCCATAAACCTCATAGTGCAGCACATTCAGGACATCCTGAACGGAGACATCTGCAAGTGGCAGCGAGGGGCCGTCAACGGGCAGGGCCGGAGCTCCAAGCGGCCGTTCCCCGAGGCCGCGGAGGGCAGCACCGCGCTGGCGGCCGGCAAACGCTCCCACCTCGAGTCCAGCAGCCGCCCACACTGACCCCCGCAGACCCACCTCTGCTCCAGACCAGCTTTGGGAAAGAACTTCAACAGAAATGGTTGGTGAAGTGCCCTTTCAATCATCCTGGCAGCGGAGGGGATGCTGCTGTGAAGCAGAGGGGAGAGGGAGGGCTTGGCCTGCCGGCTCTCTGCCCTCCCAAGCCCCGCGGTGTCGGGAGTTCTGGTGTTACCTGAGGAACTGGCCAAAGGCAGAGCTACCTGCCTCTTTTTTTAACTTTCAAAATGAGACCTAATGCCAATCTAAGTGCTGCCAGGTCGTTAGCAAGGTGCCCCAGTTCCCTGACCATCATCTTCCTCAGCAGGAAATCTATCTGCCTGCTGTTTTTTCAAAAGGAAAAGCAAGCTGTGACCAGGACTAGCTCACTCTGCTCACTGGAACAAGCAGGTGCAGTCCTTGCTCTTTGCCAGCTTGTTGGCTCCTCCAGCTCTGCTCTCCTGCTGGCCAGTTTCCTTTTTACTCAGTAGCAGCCTCTGGAGACTGAACTGACCAAGCTATAGAGGAATCTGCCCCGAGACAGAGATGAAACAGAGACTGATGACTTGTAGTTCATCAGGGGGAACAGGCCCAAGAAGTTGTGTGCTTCTGGTTCCTAATTTATTCCTTTCTGAGCTCCCAAACCTTGCTACACTGTCTGATTTATCTTTTTGTACCCAAATCGTTTCGTTTCCCACAGATATTGAATGTTGTGAGCTCCAACTGGGTTGAGCTGCTCACAGAAACAGAAACCTGACCTTGTCAGTATTCATGTCTTTTAGGACATTTCCATAGTGCTGGTGGCAGATTCTGCTGGGCAGAATCCCTCCACTTCCAGAGGTGGGTGGTGAGATCAGCAGGGGAGACAGCCCAAGTTTATGACTTCCCCCTTCTGATGGCACAAACAGCTCGCCTAGACAGGCTCAGAGCACTCATCTTGCACTCAGGCAGTTTAAACTCCATAATGTCTGTTTGTTCTAAGAAGAGCAGACAAGAGGCTGGCAGTAGAAGCAGTGACATCCCAGTTTGTGATGCTTACCCCAGGTCAGAGATACTGCAGCCACAGTTCTTGGGGGGGTTGGAAAATAATCTGAAGTACTGGCTGGGCCTCTGAAAATGTCCTTGTGGTATCCTTCCTGGGTCTGGACCTACGGTGTGATTTTTAAGAATGGGAGGGTGGGAAATATTATAAAGAGGAACTTTTTGATACTTGCTAGTTTTCTAAAAGCAGGGTCTGGCTGTTGGGTGTGGGTGTGTGACTTTGGCTAATAAACAAGTGAGCAGAAAGGACTGTGTTCTGTACAAAGTGTTTGTGTGACTTGCTCTGCGCCAGCTGGAAGGAATATGGTGGAGATGCTTTGTAGGCTCACCAGCTTTCTCCCCCTTTAACTCAGAATTGTTAGATTTAGTCCTGTAATGGCTGAAGCTTTTGAGAAAGAAGAAGTGTGGTCTGTGCTGTGATCTCTACAAGCTTTCCAAGGCTGGGAGTGAGTGATTTGTTGTCTGTTAGTGATCACCACAGTTCCTAAGGGCTGCCGGGTGCTGCTGAGCTCAGGGTGCCAGACTTAGAGCATGAGCTACTCCACTGAAGCATTAGCTATCAGAGCTGAGTGAAGTAGGAGCAAACTAGTGACTAAAACCTCCTCAGCATGACTGTGATGTTTGATCATACCTTCTGCTGGGGCAGGGGAGCACAATGCTGCCTTAAATAGCGTTTGTCCAGGCAGGAAGGCGCCCCACAGTAGGCAGCACCCTGCTCTGTGCAGGACTGAGGCAGCTGGAGCCGTGCTGAGAAAACCAAACGTGGTGTAGGCACCACAGCCCTTGTGCAGAGCTACTGCAGATCCCTTCCTGTGTGACCCCAGCCCTGCACTGGCACCTTCTGCCCTGGGGATTCCCCTGCTGCAGCAGGGCCAGGGCACAGGCTGAGGCAGGTTTTTTTCACCCTGAACCCACGGGTAGGGGTTAGTGCGGGTTTCCCTGTCAGCACCATCAGTTAAACCTTGCTCAGAGCTCCTCTCCCTCTGAGGTTTGGAGGGTAACCCTGCAGCCCAGAAAAATACCACACTGCCATTACCCATCACAGGCTGTGGGCTCTGTATGAACATGGCAAGGCTGAAGGATTTGGGCTGGCTTTTTGTCTTGCCTCAAGCTTGGTTTGAGCTTGTTTAGCTGTAACAGCATTTTTTTTTTATTGTCTCATTTATTTCTGCTTGGCTTCATAAAAATTACGGTTATGCCAAATAATTATACATAGATAAGAGTAACAAGTCTTCATTCTATGTAGGGTCAAGTATTTATAAACTTAGCTTAATGCTGTAATGAAGTAGGGATGAGCATTGACAGTGGGGGCAAATGCTGCATTGCTGAGGAGTGGAGTCATGGGGTGATGCTGGAGACTGCAGGGCCACATACTGATAAAGATGTGGAAGCTTTAATGCTGGGAAAACCCAGTTTTTAGGAACTGTAAACAGAGAAAAGTATCCAACCTGTTGGGGAGTATCCACTTAAAGTAACTTCTAACGTGGAATTGTAGTCTGAGGTGCCAGGAAACATATAAAATAGCCCAAAGTGCAACACAGTGCCAGAAGGAAGCCACTGTCCTCATACTCCTGGGAAAAGAGGAAGGAGCAGCCCTTGCAGCACCTTCTTCCCAGCCAACAAGGACCTGGGAGCTGCTCATAACAGCTACAGTACTGTGGGGAACTTGTCACTCTCAGTATTTTCCCTGCAATAATTAGATCTGGACTACACTCAGCTATTTGCTGACTGTTTTCAATTATCCTAACAATATATTCTTGGCTCTGAGGCATCTCCTTGTGCCTGTCAGAAGCCTGCCAGGGTTAGTGCTTTCGGATGAGGATGTTCCAGCTGTCCTTCCAGCGCAAGCCCTGCAGCTCAGGAACAGGCAGCGAGGGCTGCCCATAGGTCACGGGGCTGAAGGTCCAATACACAAAGTAAACTGAAGAGAACCAGGCGACAACCAATGCACTGAACATGCTCTTGAGAAGCAGAGATCTGGGGTGAGAGAGGAAAGAGCAGTCAAGTCACTGGCCAAACACTTCGTTCAAAAGCCCTACGTATGGCCTTGGCTTCTCTAAAGGCAAAGGACAGCCTGTGGCCACTGCTGGAGGAACTGCAGCAGCTTGCCAAGGTGACAGCCCTGGAGAACAGCACTGTGTCACTTCTCTGTCCATCTGTTAAACCCAAATACCTGCAGAGATGATCGCTGAGGTGCTGTAACACAATGGGAATCAGGAGGATCTGGAAGGTGAGGGCAGGCAGGTAGTGGTACAGGAAGAGTGTTTTCTCCATCAGGAAGAAGGGCAGGTAATTCACAGCCCAGCCTCCAACACTGACCCCTCCAGCTGATACCCACAGCTGCCACGCGTCTGTGGGAGACAGGAGATACCTCAAAGCAGTGTCCCAGGAAACCTAGAGTCCCTAAAATGTTGCCTGCTGTTGTGGTTTGGTTTTGTTGGGGGTGGGGTTTTTTTTTTCCCCAGTCTCTACAGTTTGTGTAATACAACCTTTAACCATTTCCCTGTTGAGTGTGGTTATGTTTTGTCACACACCTGTGAAGTACCCAACAAGATGGGTTGTAGCCAACACAAAGCAGCTTCACAGCAAGACAACCAAATGCACTGCCAGGAAGGTCAGCATAAAACCACCCAGCCCCACGCAGGAGATGGGACCTCAGGAACACATCTAAGTAAACACACAGCCAGCATCTACCTCTTGTAAATCAGCAAAGGGCTCAGTAGAATGCAAATCTGAGGCCTGGATAATTCTTACATCCAGGCAATGACTCAAATATTATGCTGGCTATTATATTGTCTCATGAGGTGATGGTCATACTGCAATAACCTTAATCAGTCTCTTCATGGGCTACAGATGTACAGTTTCAGGGTCAGTGGGCAGGAAGAAGTGTCAGCATAGCCAGACATGTAAGAGCAAAAATGTGGCTCTGGGGCCTTTAAAGTGTAGGAGAACAACTGACAATCCCCTACCCTCCACACACACACACACACACACACACACCCCCTGACACACACACAATGGCATCAGACCTTCAGGGATGTCGTAAATCTTCCTCCTCCGTCGTATCAAGTACCACAGGGACAGGCACACGTAGGCCAGGGCAGCAAGGTTAGCTGAAGCCCAGGTGACAACATTCCCAAGGAGGTGGATCTGGGCCTGAAGGATAGAGGATGGGCTAAGCCAGAAGCAGGAATGTGCTACAGTTCTTTGAGGTAAGCTTAAATATTATCTACATACTTGCTCACTGGGCCTGGCTAGTAACCTGATCTTTTCTGGGACAAAGGTAGTTGATGCAGTTTTGCTGCTGTAAGGCTCTTGTAACACAGGCATTGAAAAGATGCTACTGGAGATTCTGAATGGAATCAATAATGGGAACTACTAAACTGCAGTTTCCCTTTACAAAAAAAAAATACCCTAAACGTCCAAGAAGACATGATTTAATTCAAAGCCATTACTGTCAAAGCTCCCAAAGCTTCCCAACCCTCAGGGAAAATATCTTAACACAGAAAGTTACTGCAGCAATTGCTTGGCTGGAACTGCAGCCCTGCTCTCCTCACCAGGCTCACAGACACATCTCCCTCATACTTACACCAGAGCTGGGGTGGAGCCAGTAGGCAATATTTGTGTCCATCATGATCCAGTCAAGAGCAGAGGAGCTGTACTTATGCTCTGTGTCTTCGTTTTTTAATGTGAGCATTTTCCACTAGAAAAAAAGGTCAACAGAAGGCTTTCAGAACTGCAGCAATGAGTGGGCCAGCAGGCATGGGTGAACAGCTCTAGGTGTAGGATGCTTAGCTTCTAACCTGAGAGTGGAGGAAGATTTTGCATATCTCATATTGGGTACTGGTCAGTACAATGGGTTTATTTCTGTCATATAGAACACTTGAATGTCTACAATGTCAGTAAGGGGCATCACCATCACTGCCTACAGTTCAGTTTCAGCCCAGCTGATCATCTTCCTCCTCTTTTATCTACACCATCACTTGGGTATGTGTTACTGAATAGCACAGGCCTCCAATGCCCTTCTAAGTGCATTCAGAAATAGTTTTTTCAGTGAGGAAGCCAAACTACTCCATCAGCAAGGAATAAACAGTAAATCCTCAGGCTCAAAGTTACCAGCTCTGCTGCAGAAGGAAAGATGAAGGGTATAGCAAGACACTCACCTGCAATTCTGTGAACTTTGCCATGAAGCTGAGGTTTTTACTTATGTCCATCTGTGTGGGAGAGTGGAGTTCCACTTCTCTCTCTTTCTGCTCTTGGCCTGGAAGAAAAGAGCATAGCTCAGAAATAACCATGTATGGGCAGAATGCTGGAAAGGGGAGAGCACACAGGACATACCCCTGGCTCCTCACACTGCTGGGGCCCTTCTCCAATGCACAGTCCAGCTGCAAGAGTACTTTAAGGGGACTTGCTCTGACATCTTGATAGAGCTGAATGCATATACAATCCAACCTTCCCAGCAACATGATGCATCCCCCAGTGATGGAAATTAGCTTTTAGAGTGATGCTGAGACATACTTTTCCCATATCTGTGCTCTTCCACATTCCAGACCATGCTCTGGTGGTAGCCTTTAGCCAGCTTCTCTCCAACCACCTCCAGCTGCCGGTATCCCCACTCGGGTAACGATGCTCCACTCAGCTGCAAGGGAAAGATGACTCTGAACTGCCAGTCCTGGCAATCTGAACTTCAGAATGGAAGTTCCTAGGCCCTACCTGAGCAGTGGATGACTGCAAGGGACTGCTGGGAAGGATGTGAAGAGTCACCCCACAACACTGCCTCAAATGCTGCAGCCACAAAGTCAAGTCATTCTGACAAACTCTGAAGAGCTCTTTAACTATTCCAGCTACTATTCCACACAGAGGGTTAGATTAGATAATAGGAAACATTTATTTAACAAAAGAGTTGTCAAGCCCTGGCACAGGCTGCCCAGGGCCATGGTGGGAGTCCCTATCTCTGGAGGTATTTTAAAGCTGTGGGGCTGAGGGTTAGTGGTGGCCATGGCAGTGCTGGAGGAATGGTTGGACTCGATGATCTTAAAGGTCTTTTACAGCCAAAATGTATCTGTGATTCTGTGACTCTGCATCAGTGTCTGAGGCAGTAGCTAAGCCCCAGCTCTGTGCAGTGGTCACACCTCCTGCTCTTTCCTCACATCAAGCAAGTTTACTGTTTCCTCTAGTTACTAATTTGTTTTCATGGTTTAGGCAGTTTGGAGGACACACATTAGTTGAGGAGACCTGCATGGAGCAAAAGCTACAGGAAAATGCAAGGAAATGCACTTGCCTTTAGCACTGCAGAGGTGTTCACGTGAACAAACCTCACTTCTGAGAGAATTGTCTTCCACACATCTGTGTCTGACTCCCGATTCAGGATTTCCTACAAGAGAAAGATGCCTTTTGACGGTCGTTGTGTCAGCTGTTTCTGCTGGAACATGATGAGCTCCTCCCTTCCCTTTGAACACTCACCACTCTCCAGAGGTTCTGAGCTGGCATGGAGATGTTATAATCAATATAGCAGGAAACTTCTTGGGAGTGGGGGCTAAGAGGGGCAGCAACATCATGCCTAAAAGACAAGTAAGATCCTCCAACAGCATTTCCCATAAAAAGCATTGAATTTAGACCAGATTCAGGAATAAAACAAAACAAAAAAAAGTAACTCATACAGATTGCACTGTTTACTCTGAAAGAGAACACTCCCCACTACCCAGAGCTGCCAGGAACAGACTCAGAGGAAGCCAATGCAGACGTCTGCTATGCCAGGCTGAAGAACAAGCACTGACTGTGACAAACAGAGACCCCGTTCACTGGGGTTTCCAATCATGAACAAATTAGGTTTGGAAGGGACGCAGTAAACACCCAAGCTCAGAACAACCCCTTTTTCTAATCTGAGGGATATTCAGGAAGCAGCCAGGGGGCAACTTCATACTGCAGGCTTTTCAAAACAGGAAAGAATCCATGGCAATCAGCCACCGCACACAGGAGTCTCCGACACATCTTCCTAACTTTCAGAACATATCCCTCACATTTCAGTGACAATCCAAGCCAAGGAAGTTGACTTATAATCACACAAAATATTATCTTCACCCACCTGGTGTGAGGACAGGGAAGGGGCAGGATGATGCCTCACCAAGGGGACTGGGGCTTTAGGAACGTGCAGAACTACCATGAAATGTGAACACAGGGGAAACCATTAGCCCCTCTAAAGGCCACCAGTAGAGAAGACCAGAAACAGCTCACAGCCACTGAACACTCTGATTAGTCATCTCACTATCAAAAATAAATAATCATGCTGCATCCTTCCTCTGGGCCACAGGGGTGGTTTGTGCAACTGATCACGAGGTCCTGCCTGGCCCCACTGATTTAAGAGTCCACAGATAACAGGCAGTTTATGGCACATCTGTGTGCAAGAGTCACTGCACTTCCACCCCTCCAAATAGCTTTCCTGAGAAAAGACAATGCAGAATGAGCCAGCAGGATGGGCAGAGCAGAGGATGAGGAAGAGACTTACGTGTTGAGGTAGCGAGTCGTGATGCCATGGACCAGCTGCACGATGTGGCCGTGTCTGACGGGCCTGGGGGGGTTACTCACCACCAGCTGCTGCCTGGTGGAGGGACACCCAAGAGGAAGTGGTTAACGTTCTTCTACAGAATGCAACCTTGTCATGACCAAGCTGTTAGGTCAAGAAGCTGCAGGCAAGGACAGCCATTTAGGCAGTAAGATGAGAAATGAAAGCAATCTCTAGATTGTAGTGGAATGAAAGCAAAGCTTGTCAAGGCAAAGTGAGTTAAGGCAGAATAACTCAGAGGATTGGTAACAGAAGACTGAGACTCTGGCCATGGAGTCAGTGGTCTGAATCCAAGTCAGTCAGGAGGGAGTTCAGGTTATGCCCACCATGCAGCTGACTGGTGCCTCCTGAGAAGTGAGTCAGTGCTTCAGTGAGGTCTGACAGGTGCTTGTACTACACCCGATGTCACTTTTGGCAGATGATAACAGAGATCAATGGCTATCTCCAACACCAAGAGCAGATTCTCATCTTGCTTCTGGACTATGGCAGGGAGGAACACTGCAGTTTGTCTAATCTGCCTGTTTCACTGTTCTACAGAAGGATTTCACTATGGACAAACTTTCCCAGTGTGGGTACGATTTATAATGGCACTGCTGGTAAGACTTTATACAATTCCCAGAGCAATACAGAAAACCTACCAAAGCAACTTTTTTGATCAGTATGAAATGGTATCACAAAAGGGTTTTTATTGGCAAAACTGCAAGAACAGAGTCTTGCTCCTTCCTGACAGTTACAACGGCAAAACTCTTTAGCCTCTCAGGCTCAGGCACCTGCCTGGAATCCCTCCAAACATGGCAGATTCTACAGCTCATTCTACACATTAAACACAAAGAAATACTCATCCTGCAAAAGTCATTCAGGTTTGATAAAACTCATCAAGGCACTGTAATGCCATGACTCACACACTTCAAAAAGCAGAACTTCCTTTTCATGCAAAGCACCTGAAGAGTTCCCACTAGTCTCACGAGCCTTTAAAGTTCCCTTTGTGCACAGCACAGCCCACATTCTGGCAGGAGCAGATCAGACAGAATTTCAGAGCCCTCAATAATGCTTTTAGCACATTGAGGAGGACTGTGCAAACAGCTGCCCTTACCAACTCTGCAGCTGAAATTACTTGCTCAAGATTACACGTGGCTTCCACACCCATAAGCAGAGAATAGTTAATGTTGAATCCAAGCTATGCCTTGCTTAGGTTTTGGAAGCACAGAGAAGCTATGCTTACAGCAGCTTGACGTTTAAATGTCTTGCATACTCACATTCCAGGATCTTTGACAATCCACCAGTTGTTCACATCTTTGAAGGGATAGCAGGTCACCTGCTGCTGATGGGAACTGCCTCGGCCGTTCTCGTATCTGTGCAGAGAGTTAAAAAAAACCCCACAGGTGTGTAACTGCATTTCTGTACTCAACAAAGTTACAGCAACACTAAGCAGCACCAGACTGCTGCCTCCATGCCTACAGAGCACAGCCAAGCTGTACAGCTGCAGTGTGCTCTGAAGGACTCATGAAGAGATTGCCAGGACCCAAAATGAGACACTTGGACTGGCAGGTGAAGAACTAGAAGCATGCTTTCACTCTAACAATACAGACTTCTCACCTGATGGGGTAAGTATTCGTGTGAGAATGGAGCCAACACTGCATGGGCTTGCCCAATACGTTCCTCAGGGTGATCTGAGAGCCGTAGGCCACCTCTAAGGGCTGACCCTGAGTGATTCGAGCCAGCCCACCCTGAGAAGTATAATGACACAATAAGTGGGGAGAAGAAACAACCCAGAGGCTGTTTAAACTCTGTTAAGAACCAGCCGTCACTTTAACATAGCAGCATGTGAGCACAATGCCTTCTCATTTGGTTGTATTGACAAAAAAAATCAAGCCTTGCAGCACCACACTCAGTAGATATGAAACAAACCAACCCCTGAAAGACTACAGGGTCTTAGGGAATATCCTCAAAGCCATGGTGTTCTAAAAGACACACTAGGCACTCTTCTACAGCAAATCAGTCATCCTGTAGTCTACAAAGAAGTCATCACTTCAGAGTTCAGCTCTCTATCTAATTCTGTGGAGTTTCCTGTAGGAAGGGTCAAATCTTCAGCAAGAAGAGTGTAAACACATTCCTCCTGGTTCACTGGGAAAAGCTTTTCATCCATTATTATTCGTCCATAATTGCTTCATCTTAAAGCAGCCATACAGCTGCAAAACAGTTAAATGACATAAAATGAAGAAATAAACAAGATCAAATGAACAAGATTTCACACCTTTCCTCTAATAGCCAACAAAAACCAGACCTCTCCCCTAATAAAAATCAGTTTCACAACCACCTTACCTCTAAGCTGGCTTGGAAAGCACTTGTCATGATCTGGTCATGAGGCCCAGAGCGATACAGCAAAGTCAAGTGAAGATAGAAGAAGGACAGGTACATTGTTACTGGGATGGCGATGAGGGCCAGGCCCCTGGCCAGAAAATGGCACATCAAAGAGACCTACAACACCAAAACCTCAATGGTTTCATGCTCCAGACAGACAGTAAAAATAATAAAAATAGCAGTGCACTTGGCTTGTTTAGATTGTTGTTTGTAAGTCTCCTCAACCACCCTTGCTCAGCATTAACTTTGAGGACAGCTGGGTAATGTCCACCAAGGACTTGAACTGGAGCCAGCAGGAGGTATGTGAAACGGTGTAGATTTTGAGCCACAAATCAGCAAGACATGGATAAGAGCAGAGAAGCCAGTCACACACATATGCTTATCTTAAATTTAACTCCATCTTCTCCTGCAACTGAGCTGGGAAACTGTTCTGTGACGTGAGGGTTTGCAGACAACAACAGGGGATTTCAGTACAAAGCCCATGGTTATCTGTGGGCTTGCAAGGCTCCTGGCTGGCTCCTGTACTGAAAAGTTACACATAGTGGTTTTTTGCATGTTGTGCTACCTACATTTGAGAAGTTCTGGTCTCCTATCATGTGCCAGAAGTGGAGTCCTGCGATGGCCAAGAGCAGCATATAGGTAAACAGACCCATGTATTTTACTCTGAGAAGAAAGTGCATAATGAAATGAACACAGTTAAAAGCAATGCAATTACCTGACACATAAACACTGACATTCTCACTTGAACAGAATGTATTTAATATCCAAGCACTTTACAACAACATAAGATTCAAGGCTTTGACACTAGAAGGTACCACTAAATAACCACAGTGACAGAGAACTTTCTTTGGCACAAAGCACAGAGTCCCTAAATTCAGACTTAAATTAAGACACCTAAGAGGGAAGGAGGGGTGAAATGCAGATGCTTATTTATAACATAAAGCCAGCATTGTGTTCTCCCCAGGAAAGCAGCCTCTAATGCCTGCTGCTGCTCACTGTGAATTGATATTGTCTCTGTAGAAACATTAAAAAGTCTTTTGAGATGTTTGCTCAGAACTGCACCAAGAATCAGCGTTGAGAATCCAAAGCCTCACTGATACCTCAGGTGTCAGGCAGGAAAATCAGTTTACTAAAACAAAGACAGAACATCATCACTTACCCCACTGCACAAGAGCAAGCTACTCCAGTCAACAGAAGCCAAAACCACCAGCTTGGAGAGAAGGAACTTAAATAACAGGACAAAAGAAAGGATGTTGAGATCTGGGCACTTTCTCAGGATCCTGAATTCAGGTAATTTAACTTGAAAAACCCTTGCAGGACTTCACTACTCCTTATTCTACTCAGAGGTATCTTGTTCTGAATCTCCCATGCCACCAGCTCTCAGCCCTGGCCTACGGGGTATTCTTAAACATACTTCTCTGTATTCTGACAAGCAAAACTGAACACTACTTGCCTTCTGATACTACAGATGTAAGAAATGTATTAAATCACTTGCTAGTCTCTGTTTAGTTTATCCTCTGTAAGGACCACACAACTTGTGAAGTCACAAGATTCAGTGCCTGGGAACAGTAACAAAGGACCTGTTATCATGATCTGTGGAAGAAGGAAATCTCCCAGCAAAAAGCATGAGTGGGCAAAGAATCACTCCCAAGGGATTTTATTTTTATGGTAAAATAAAAAAACCCAACCTTGCTCAGGACAGGAAACTTCTGGAGCAGCCATATGAGGGGTCAAGGCCCTCGATTTTGTGACAAAAAAAAAAAAGAGGCACCACAAGAATATCCAAAAGGATGGGAGACAATCCAGCTTTACCTGTGCTTTTGCAAATTGTAGAACTTCAGGTAGGACAAAACTGCAAGTAGGATAAAAAAAATCAATATTGATTCCAGAAGCATGAACCTTGACTGAGTGATCAAAGAGTTCTCTGTTGGGAAAGAGAGACAGGCACAAAATTAGAGAAACTTGTCTATAGGCAAGTGCTACCTCAGACAATCACATCATTATCCAACAGAAGGACCTGCCCCTTTAAGGACAGCTAATTCATTCAAAGTCTTACAGCCTGTAATAGGGAGGTGTTGGGTTTAAAGGGACAAAGATTTTCCAGCAGGAACAAAGTACATGGCCATAACTGTCTCCAAGGACAAAGAGGTAGGCAAGGAGTAAAGTCTCACAGGCCACAACAGATAAAGGTGCTGTGGTTGCCTGCAAAGGCAAAGAGAATGAATGCTGGGAAATCCAGAGAGGTGCAGAGAGAGTCAAAGCATGAGCATGATAACAAATCCTCAAGAAAGGGAGCTGCAATAAGCTGCTTTGTGCAAGATTCCCTGAGCCAGAATCAGAGCAGCCAGTAGCTAGGAGAGGTTTCTCTTATCAGGCTGCTAATGGGCTTCTGAAAGTCCCTTTTCCCTTCAGGCTGCTGCCAGCAAACTCTCAGAGAAAAAAAACCCAACATATATACACACCAGAACAGTGTCAAATGATGGAGCTAAGGGCACAGACTGGTTTGGAGATGAAGAAATTTGATGAGCTCTGACTGTAAGTAGGGTCTAAAAACCAGTACATTGTAACTCAACCTGTAAACCCCTAAGGAAGAGAGTACAGGCCTCCTCGGACACAAGAAATGTGTCTTTCTGTGACGCTGTTAAGGCTGCCTGATTTGCTTAATAATGAAATGAACTTGCATAAAGCCTCAGCCTAGAAGAGCAACAGGGACAGAGGAAATC
This sequence comes from Urocolius indicus, assembly GCA_013401255.1. Lineage (NCBI taxonomy): Eukaryota > Metazoa > Chordata > Aves > Coliiformes > Coliidae > Urocolius > Urocolius indicus. The sequence goes on from WBNH01001916.1 coordinate 137,722, forward strand.
AGAGAGGCTCAGAAAAGAGCTGAAAGTGGGCTCCAACATGTTAGCATTCTGTGGGTAGACACTACTCCAGCCTTTTATGCCTCCTAAAAATTCCCAAGGGAAAAGGAAATCCCTCTCCCTCTGTATGAACAATGGGGCCCAGGGGAACAATCGTACCTAAGAGAATCAGAAGAGCAGCTCCAAGTGCAGAACAGTGGGAAAACTGTAGTTCCACCAAAATCTGGTAAGCTAAAGGCACACAGAAAGCACCAGCCAGTGCTGGCAGGAGTCGCAAGGACCAGACAGGAACATTCATGCTGTATTCTGAAACAGGAGGTAACAGTAATGGAAAACATTAATTGTAGAGAAGACAGATCAATAGAGAATTCCTTCTGTCTACAGCAAGTTGTTGAATCCAGCTCCTATTAATCTGTAGTCTGTCTGGTATTGCTTAAACTGTTTTAACTGATTTTTAAAATGTCTGTGCTATGGAATCATAGTGCCTTAAGCTTCTGCCAGAGACCTGCAAAAGACCTGTTTAACAGAAGTGAAGGTGTCAGATAAAGCATTATTTCCACTAGTCAGGCAAAAGAAATGTCAGTCACTAAAATGCTGCTTGTTTTCTCGAAAGAATGACAGTTAAAATCAGTTCTCACCAGCTCCAATCCTGTTCCATAAGAAGTTTCCATCAAATCCTCCTAAGTAACCTACAACATAAACAACAATTCAGAATTTCCAGTCTCAAAACAAGCATAAAAACTGCTGCTAAATTGGTCCCGGAATCATTTCCCAAACACATTGCTTTTGCATGCATGAAAGCTCTTTTTCCCCGAAGGCTCCTCTTTCATACTGTTTTGTTGCAGCAGCACTTGATAATGTGCAGAAGCACAAAGAATATAAATTGGGAAAAACAGGTTCTGAGTGACAAAGTTACATGTATATTTAATCTCTCCTTCCCATAAAGACATGTTTATGTTGTGCATATCTTGGCTACAGGAGGGAACTCAGGCTTGAAAGTCTGCTTGTTGCCTACTATTTCCAGTCACTAGCAGTTCTCATCTTACTTTTTTCTTTATCCAAAGGATTGGATAACAGTGAGGTAATGGATACAAGGCTCCATCACCTCCCAGCACTCATGCAAGAGTCCCCTAACAATACTAAATCCCTAACAATACTAAATATATCCTAATTATCTCTACACCAGAATCTCTCAGCTGCCTTGTGCTTTTCCCCAGTAACAGGATCTGCCAACTCATTTCTAACCAGCACTTCTCTCTTCCACAGCAACAGATGCTTCCCAATTTCAGGAGAAGCCCCACCTCCCAAAGCCAGCAGCATATGGCCCAAGGGTGGGCCGCTGTCGTCCACAAAGAAGATCCTCTTCATGTAGAGCGAAACAAATTGGCCATAATAAACTTCATCAAAACTGAAACACAAGAGGCAGAAATATGGTCAAATCTACCTGGGATAACCTGCAAGGCTACAGGGATACTGAGAAAGGAAACATTGATTTGTTGGCAGAAAGGCAAGAATACATGAAGGAGAGTGGCTTTGCCTCTGTACTTTCCCCTCAGGAATTTCTTGGAAGGAAAATTTCTTGTCTCTTTACAGAGACATCAGGCAAGCTCTGCTCTTCTTCTCCTGCATTCTTACTCACAAATGTTTAAAAACCAAAATGCTGTGTCATTCAAGTAGCAAACAAACTATTCTACTCACACTACAGCCCGTGGGTAGGAAAGCCCCCACAGACGGCTTATTAATCCCAGCACAGTCAAAGCCACGAGGTTCATATTTATCTCTGCAGTAACCACAATTGGCTTCTTCAGAAATCCCAACATCCTGCCAAAGGTCTGGACAAACCTCCAAAAGCAAACAGAGAAGAGCAGCAGTCACCCTTTGGCTCAAAGCTGGCTGAAGATCGTTTGACACAATGCACACATCACTACTTTCTGCTACCAGCAGTTCATGGTAACTGATCTTCCAAAGTTCTGTCACGTGTTTATGTGTTTTCTGCAGTAGGAACTCTAAAAACAAAGTTACTAAACACACTTGACTCTTCTTCTGCCTTGCTGCAACATGTGTATAGCTCTCCGTCTTCAGTAGTAAGCTAGGCACTTCGCTTATTCTCACACTGGTTCTACAGAGACACAATTGCTTAATTCAAGCCTATACTCTGCTCTCAGCCCAAACTCTGATGCTAGTGACAGGCAAACCATGTGTTCAGGCACCAGGTTGCTGGTAGCTTAGAAAAAAAGAAAGGAAAAAAAAAACCCAAAGAAAAGTGTATTTCTTGGGAAGGGTTAAGGGGCAGAACCTGCAAACATCCTGGGTCTTACAAAGCTGGCGATGGGAGCAGGAGCGTAGGTGCTGCAGGGCTCTAGCGCAGCCTAGAGGGGAGCGCTGCAGCAAGTAGGATTGAACTCCACTCCTGCAGGCAGGACTGCTAAAAGGTAGGTCAGAAAATAGCCAGGAATTAGTGTTGTAGCTCCTCACCTCAATACAACTGAAAGCTACCGGAATAAATCCATCTCTGTGGCTTTGATCGGGGGAGAACAATGTCAGATACGAACACATCACCAGCGTCGAGTGCAGTCCCACCGCCTTTGTTCCTCACAACCTACAAAACATGAGTGTTATGTGGGACAGACAGGCAGCCCCTAGCAAAGCTGGGCTCCCCACTGGCACGGGGACACCACATCAGTGCCCCATGGCACGACAAGGGCAGGTCAGCACCTGCACTCTGCCATTGCCTCGACAGTCCCTGGCACCCCTAAAAGCACCCTGCAGGGAGAGGATCTCGCTTCTCCCTGCAGCACAGGCATGCCTCCAACTCAGGGGCTGGACTGCAGCACTCCAGACCTCATCCATCTCCTCGAGGAACCATTAAGTCCTCCTTCAGGCTTTATATCCCCTTCCCTGAGCCTTACGAGGGGGGTATTAGGACCGCTACCACCCCCAACACACCTTGNGTGGGGGCAGCAGCGGCACCACCCCCCCCGCCAGCGGGTCTCGCCCTACCCCCCCTTCCCTCCGCAGCCTTACAGAGGTGAAGGGGGCGCGGGACGGGAGCCGCCACAGCCCGGGCCCCTCCGGCCTGAGGAGACGGCAGCTGCCGCCCCCGGCCCCGCAGGACGTGACGTCACCGCACGCAGCGCCGTGAGGGCGGGAACATGGAGGCGGGCGGCGGCGTTGTCATGACAACGGGGGCGTTACCATGGCAAGGGGGGGGGCGGTAGCGTTACCATGGCAACGGGCGCTGATGGTGGCCCGGGCCCTCAAAAGGAACAGACACATAAAACACGACTTTTCCACTTAAATAACGCGGCGGTGACGCTGAGAAAAAGCAGAATCTGCTTTATTTTTTTCGCTTTTTTTTTTTTTCTTATTTTTATTTATTTAAATAAGGAGGATTCTTTCGTATGGAAAGAGCTAATACAATCACATATTTGAAAGGAGAAACAATAGGTACTGAAACGAGGAGAAAAAAAAAACAAACCAAAAAAGGGCAATAAAAGAGTGTGCCGCAACTGGCCTGGTGATGCCGTGATTTTGAGTTCCGGTCCCAGTTAAAGTTTCCCAAAAAAAAAATTATATATATNTCCATCTCCTCGAGGAACCATTAAGTCCTCCTTCAGGCTTTATATCCCCTTCCCTGAGCCTTACGAGGGGTGTATTAGGACCGCTACCACCCCCAACACACCTTTGTTCCCCCTTTTTGGGCTCTATGGAGGGCAGTGGCACTGCTGCCCCCACACACATCTTCACCCTTGAGGGCTTGTAGGGTCCACAAGACCTACCAGCCACTCTGCATCCAGCCCCATACTCCTTGAGCCACACAGGATGAGTACCCCGCTCCCCAGCCTCCCCCCTCCCCTGAGGCTGCTGCGAGCAGCGCGGCCACCAGCCACCCCCCCNACGGGCGCTGATGGTGGCCCGGGCCCTCAAAAGGAACAGACACATAAAACACGACTTTTCCACTTAAATAACGCGGCGGGGACGCTGAGAAAAAGCAGAATCTGCTTTATTTTTTTCGCTTTTTTTTTTTTTCTTATTTTTATTTATTTAAATAAGGAGGATTCTTTCGTATGGAAAGAGCTAATACAATCACATATTTGAAAGGAGAAACAATAGGTACTGAAACGAGGAGAAAAAAAAAAACAAACCAAAAAAGGGCAATAAAAGAGTGTGCCGCAACTGGCCTGGTGATGCCGTGATTTTGAGTTCCGGTCCCAGTTAAAGTTTCCCAAAAAAAAAATTATATATATAAAACAGGTTGCACGTTACACAATTATCCATCGTCTGCCCTTTCAAATATCTGGTCTACATGGAAAGACAAAGAGAGGAAAGGCCAAAAAAAATATCCACTATACAGGTCATGAGGCTGAAAACTTATTTTTAAGGAGTACAATATCCCCTTGAGAAACAACAAATGCCATTTATACAGAACCAGAGGAAGGATTCCAGCTAAGGACAACGCCTCGAGAACATGCGAAAGGGGTGAGCGGCTCACTGCTGCTGCTGAGATTGCCCAGGGAACGGCCAAGGACGTGGCTGCAGACATCGTGAGCTGAGACAAGCCATGAAACCCACAGGGGTGGCTATGTCCACTAGGAAAATCTGGTGGTATCTGGGTTAAACAACAAAATATAGTGGGGGAGTGCTGCTGCCTCTTCACAGCAGCTCCACTGCTTGGGCCGAATGCACCTTTTCTGTTGATGGGCCACAACTAAGTATTCTGATGCCTCTTGTGAATTAATTCTCATTCACAAATGCATCTTTCTAGCAGAGAAACTGGGCTGCTGCACGTCAAAAATAACCCACGCTGCAAAGAATGAACCTGTACTTAAACCAGCCAGAAGCAAAACAGAAGGTTAACGAAACGAAACAGAACAAGATCTTGGCATGCAGTGGTGCTTGCTCGAAAGTGAATATAGTAGCTTGCCAAAAGGTGAGACGTAGCAAAAATGCTAGGCTCATTTTTTAATATATATCCATAAATACACAGGAACCACAGGGCAGCTTGTAGCTTTGAAGAATTCTTGCAAGGAAACTGTTACATGGAGTGCCTCTGCATGAGCACAAACACGTATGGGAGTTCAATGGGCTGCAAACATTCAGAGTTACTGAGGACTGTACAGCTGTCACTGCAGAGCCAGGAGCGAGTGATGGAAGATCAACAAGAATACCTGTATCACTGGTGACTGTTCTGCTTCCACTTGTCATGTAAAAATATACTGGAGCATTTTAATTTTTTCTTTTTTTTTTTCTTCTCTAATAAAGTTATTTATTTATTCTGTTTTAAGCTAAGAGCTAAAAGCAGGCTGAACTGGAGAGGCAAGTAGCACTGAACGCAGTTGCCAGGCCATGAATCACTGAGAGTAAGGGAACCAATTACTTAAGTGCTTCAGACATTCATCTGAATAAAAAGCAGCAAAGTCAGCCTCTGAATATTTCTGTTTCACCCATTGTTGCTGAAAACTTGGATTCCACCTCTCCCTCCCACTGCACCTTTCCCAGCAGAAGCAGCCTACAATTTGGTAGCCAATTTCCAGTCGAAACAAAAACAACTTGTAAAGGAATAAATCACTAGGGCCCAATCCTTCAGCAGTGAAGATGGCAAGCAGGAGCATCCCCTTACAAACCACATCTAAATTCCATTGACCTCCATTGTCCTCTTCCCCAAGCTGAATTTGTATCAGTGTACCAGCACTCTTGGCTTTTCTGCATCTTGAGGATCAGAGGCTTTCCTTCTGACTCAAGAGCACCACGAACTGCACTAACCTTGTACTACCTTGAAGCAAACAAACAAAAATACAAGCCAGAGAGGAAGGGTATTGCACAGTAGAAAATTGGGCTCTAAAACTGCTTTCCATCACATGAAACTCCATTAAGTAAAAAAGAGTCTTGCCAACTGCAGCTGACAGTCACGCAAAGGTGAGGAATGGAATGAAGCTCACATGCATTTCTTGGCCTTTCCTGCACAGAATAATTCAGACATAATATATAAATAGAGCAGTGAAACAATTACTTTTTTCACCTAGACCTACAACATCAAATACGTATAAATAAATTCTAGTGTTTTATTCTGTTGGGGGAAGGAATGGAGGAGTTAAAAGAGAAGGAAGGGTGACCTTTTTCAACAGGAAGTATTGTAGTTCTGATGGCATTTACACCAGAGGGACTGCAATAACTTGTATCTAGCAATAACCCAGTTTCTCCAACACATTTGACCATTGCAAAGTCATACAGGTGGGAGGAAAGAGGTTAGTGTCTTTGTAAAGTTTAAGTAGTGTGTCTAAGGTAGGAAAGAGATGAGAAGATAGGGGCTCAGATAAGTGTCTTTAGTCATTACAGTTAGATTCTAGGGCCAGCTGGGCAGAAGGATAATTAAGAAAACCCAAACCAAACAGGCAATTCTGTTGTTCATGATATTCCAAGAAGAAAACAGAAAGGGGAGTGGGATGACTTACTGGTGAAGCAGTCTTTGGAAAGCGTTGGGAGCAGGACTAGCAGATGAGGATGCTGGTTGGGGAGATGTCTGAAGGCTGGGGAAATACTTGTTACTAAGTCTCAAACCCTGTACTTTAAGGGGGACTCTAGAGAGATGCTGGCACACTCTGCACTGAAGGTAAAAACCAAAAAAAAACATGAGGGGAAAAAAAAGAGCTTTTATTTTACTTGAAGTACCATCCTATCCCTTTCCCTTCGGGTTCTCTGCCCTGGTCAATGGGGACACCTGTGGAGAGAGGACATTACTATGTGGAGAGACATAACTATGTCTAAGTTAGTTTAGGCTTCTAAGCTTTTTAAAGCTACTGTATAAAATTCTTATTTATACCTAGCTTAAAACTTCAAATGCATCCCTAGAAAGTTATGAAGGATCTTTCCTAGAAAGATGGGGGGGGGGGGGGNGGGGGGGGGGGGGGGAGCGGGGGGAAGAGAAAAAAAAAAAGCAAACAAAGAAACAAGAACACCTTTCAGATCCCTTCCCAAATACATTCTTTGTTCAAAATATCGTCTTTGGAACCACCAACAAATGACTTGCTGCCACCTAGCAGAGGCAGACGGCACAGCCAGTTAGCAAGCTATCATCTGCAGAAATGAAGTTTCCCTTCCCTCACCCGAGGGACCAGCCTACTTTACATTTTGAAAGAACTAACCAACAAAAACCAAATGAGCTGGAAGTAGTTGAGTTTACCTAAGACTACTGTCAGCTGAAGGGCTCCAAGCACTTTCAGGAACTTGGAAGCCAGTCCTAAAAATCTACATACACACACACACACACACACACACATATATAAAACAAAAACCCAAACAACCAATGAAATAAAAGCCAACCCCCTCCCACTGGGACTTTCCTTTCCTAGATCATCAAATACTAGTGAGAAGTGTGAGGTGACGATACTGTACACACACTATATGCAACTGCAACCAAAGTGAAGAACTCTTTGCTGTTCATCTGGGGAAGGAGAGTAAAAGGATGATTCCAGACTTCCTCTGTAACCATGCGCTTCCAACACAAAAAAAGGAGGTTCCAAGCGTGCAGAAACGGCTGCCTGGCAGAAGGGCTCCCTTACTGATGCACTTCTATGCAAATTTTACAAAAGGCCATGAGTTAGAGAAGCAGAAAGCAAGACTTGGGGAAAAGGGAGAAAGGAAAAAAGCTTAAGAGAGCAGCCCCAAGGGATGAACACAATACAGAACAAGTCTGAGGAGACATGAAGAATTCGAGCGGCCAAGGGAGGGAGCATAAAGGAGCATCACAACTACAAAAAGTAGTCCATACAGACCCGTTGGCTTTAGCCAACTCTTATAACCCATGTGCAGTGAAGAGGTTTTTCTTAACAGGTTTTACATTTCGTACATCCACGATGTGCATTTTGTTGTGTTTGGCAGTCACTGAAAAAAAACCTCAAACTCGTAAAAAAAACCCTCTAGATCCAGATGAGCTTCCAACAGAAACTTGGTGGGCTGGGTTTTCTGGTTTTTTTTTTTCTTTAAACCAAAAATGCCACATTTTGTTGTGCATGAGGCACCCCAAAGCTACAGTTAAAGTGGTGCAAGTTCCAAGATTAATGAACTGATCTACTATATACTTTGAAGTACACATTGACTTCTAATGCAAGCACTGCTTCTAGCTTCAAACAAGAATACTGAAAAATTAACAAATGTCTTAAACTGTCCTGTTTTTTTTTAAAAATCAAATAATTTGAAAGGTTAAACCATTTGGGGAGAACATACCCAAACAAATTCAATTTAAAAGTGATGCTTCTCAACATAGCACAGAACTGTATATAAAACTAAGCAGAGCTTTGTCAGAATGTAATTTTAGCTGAAGGGAATTCTTTTCTGGAAGAAAAAAGGAAAGCAGAAAGAAAGGGGTGGGAAATGAGAAAACATAGAAAAGTTCTGCTATAAACAAAGATATAGCTTTTTTCTTTGTTTTGTAAAAACCTCAGCTGCCTTTAAAATGAAAAACCTCAAACTAACCCCTCTCCCCCAGGTGCCACTCTGCTGAGACAGAAGTAGGAAAGGAGAAGGATGGGCTTTGCCAAGTGAACGGTCACAGCTACCTGTGGATGGGGCACAAGGTGGGGAACAATAAAATAAAAAATGGCTCGAGCCACTGCAAAGTCACATGGTTGGTTTGTTTTAAAGCAAGCAAGTCAATGTCATATCCACTGTTTCAAACTGCTTTGTTGAGAGAGGAGCTTGGATGATGTCACTGTAGTCAGTCAATGTGAGGCGGAGAGTAGATCTGGTAAAGATTTTATTTCAGGAGATCCAGTGGGGTCCAGTCCAAGCTGCAGGGCCTCTCAGGCAGCAGGACCAGCTGAGCATCAGAGCTGCTCCTAGGCCTTGCTTTCCTCCACTTTGACTGCCTGAGGTTTAATGGCTCCTGTGCGCACTGGCTTCATCGGGTTTGCGGAGGCTGTTTCTTGCAGCTTTACTGCTCCCAGATTGGCTTTATTTTCATCCACCCGCTGCTTTGCCTTTTGACACACAGACACAGAAAACAAAGCATTAGTAAGCAGAGACCTCTAGGCAGATACAAAAACCACATCCTGACCATGATTCATGCAAGACATCAAATCTGTACTAAAAATTAGGTATTTCTTCTATTCTGTCACACTGTCCTAAAGCACCTCACATCTAAGGAGTGTCTTACACATCTGGCAGTGTAAGCAACCCATAAAAACTCGACAACAAACAACAGGGACACTGTAAACCAGGCAATCCTCTAATCTCTCCTGACTTTCAAATCACACAGCATTACTCTTGGTCTCAGGATAACACCCACCTACCCACTCTCTCTGCAGGGAAAATAACTCCCACAAACAGAGGCCTTTCTGTCACACCTCTTAAGTCCAAGGCACAAGCACAACAGTCCAGAAGTGCAGATCCTATCAGGTCAAACACTGTGCTGACATACACTACCTGTTGTACATAGTGTCCTTGCACAGAGCCCATACTAACTGCTGGTGCCGACGGTTTCCCGCTTGGGCTGGCAGAGCTAGGCCTGGAAATCGAAGAGTCGACAACATTCATGGAGTAAATTCTACAATGGAATGAGAATCTTATTCATGTGTGAAAGAACAAAAAGACAGCAGAAAGCAGCAGCAGACAGGGCATGAGTTTATGCTAAGCAGATCAGTGAGCTCCTCCCAGCCCAAATGACAACACAGGAACTGGTTAGGAGAAAAATATCAAGTGACTCCATGTCCCAAAAAGGCTGAAAGTTTGGTATGTCTAGACAGGAACACCCCTTATCTTCAAAGGACCCTGCTGGCAACTAACACATTTATTCAGTGATCCTCAACATTTTCCACCTTAACAAGGGATACACAAAAGCACACACCAAGCCCAACTTAAGACTCAGTAAACAAGTAGCTTTACACACTTCCCACAAGTCCAAAGCATCAAGTCAAATACAGGCTGGCCCACATCCAAAAGCCATGATGATAAATTCTGATACAAGTATTTGGACTATACTAAGCACATTGCACAGGTGAAAAGCCAAGTAAATCTTGATTGAGGAATGCTGCATGCACCATGTCACTGCAGATGGTGAACATTCCTTCCCCATTCTGACTAGAGAGGCTAAATTCTGTCAACATTTTACCTGTATGCATGTGGGGATGGTACAGAGCCTCCAGAGGACATGTTCTGTTTACCATCAGAGAAATGAAACCCTTTCATTTCCATTTGGGAGGACTACAGAGGAAAATGAGAGAGAGACAGAGAGAATATCATCATTGCATTCACAAATCACTCATTACTTCATATAAACACTTAAACCAATTTTTTGCCCTTCTACCCATCGTGCCCATTAAAAGAAGAAACATTTTTCAGGTGAAGAAAGTGAGGCTTGTAAGTGAAATAATCTGCTTGTATTAAACCAACAAGCCAGCAGCACAGGCAAATACAGAATCTGGAAGTTAACTGCTGTGCTCTGTCTCCTTCATAATAGACAAACTTATGATACGAATCTATCAAACCAGACATGACATTAATATACCTACTCAAATGGACAAGCTTCACAAGAGTGTGAAATATCTGGGCAGTATTCCAACTGTGTCTGGAGCTCACCACCCCTCAAGCACTCTGGGGAAACCTGTGTAAACATGTAATAAAACTGGAGACTCCAAACTGGATCAAAGCAGGATGGGGCTCCCTGGAAACAGAATGACCAGCAGCAAAACCTGATAAACTGCTGGTCTGTGCTTTGGAGATGATTGGGAAAAGGATTCCTTCATTAATATCAATCCTTGGCTTTGATATTTAAGGATCTCAAACAAGCCAGTCTCCCATTTAACAAGCAAGATCAAGGAGTGAAACTTCAATGCAGGAGGGGTTAATGAATGTCCAGATGAGCACACAGGAGTTAATCCTTACCTCCCTGCTGGTAGCAAGAACAGAAGGCTGGGATCCAGGAGGAAGGATTCTTCGAGGAGCTCCTACAGGCAGGTTTTGCCCCTGAGGAAGCTGGATGGACTGTGGGAGAATCAGGGGCTGCTGGCCAGAGCCATAGCGGGGCAGAGGAAGCTGGGAGCCAGGCACAGGCATTGTTAACTGTGTGAGGAGAACATGGAGTTAGTGGCAGGAACAGTCCTGTGCCTGACACACTGTCTCCTAATGCCCTGAAAGCACAGCGCTGCTACTAACAGTGGAGAAATAAATGGCACAGAATAAATTTAACAGTTTAACAGAGGGATTTTCACACCAAAATTCACCTTCTGGTGGTGCTGCCAACACCCTATTAGCTGGGCTTTAACACAGCATCCATTTAACATAACTGCACTCAGGCATGGGGCTTCCCTCCTTGCCTAGAACCTTCACCCAGTTCATCACCCCTCCTCATGGTCAGTGCATGGCTTTACTTTCTCATCAACCAACCTTTAGAGGTTGGACTTGATGATCTTAAACAACACTCCAAAACTAGAAAATCTGCTACACTTCCATGCCAATGCATTTTGAGGACTGGACCTCTAGAGGTTGTGATGATGACCACAGCATTATGGTCTGCAGTGAGCTTCAAACTGATGATAGTAATAATTAAGAGTAATTTAAAAAAATGCATCTCAGGAGTCTCTTGTTCCCTCTGACTCATCTGGAACTTCTGACAACTGCTGCATTTGGCAGGTTCTATGACAACACTTTGTAATAAATAGATGTTTTTTTAAAACCCACCTAAGGCTGAAAAAGAAACCAGGTTACTGGCTTACGATGGTAAGGCATTTCTTCAAATATTTAGTTTGCCAGCATTCTCTGTATTTTCCTCAGCTATGTTACCTTCAGGATTAACTCTACATCAGCCTCAATATAAAAATCCCTCTTCCAACAAAAGAGAAACCTTTTCTGCAGGAAAGACTTGTGAGTTTAATAGTATTGGACACTTTTTTCACAGCAGAAGCTGTAAATAAGGCCTGGATAATAAATGACTTGAGAAGATGGGTCTTTAATAAAAGCTTCCAGTCATCCTGGAATGAGAGTTGAATTTGGAGATGATTGGGATCTCAGAAGAGGTACTTTCAGGACAACTACTGTGTCATGGTTTCTCATGCACATAGCACTGCAAGATCTGACCTGCATGAAACATCTACAGTGACGGTAAGGACCTCCAAGTTACAAACTGACATCTCAGCAGGGGCAGACAAGTAATTAGCAAGAATCTTGTTAAATAAGGTGCTGCACGTTTGAAACAATGGCTCATAGAACAGTCCCTCAGGGAAATATTTTGCCTCTTTGCAGACAGCTCACTTCACACAAACATGCGATTCAGCACAAATACTAGTTTCAACCTAGGCTTAGAAATAATTGGCTGTGAAACAACCTGTACAAGGCAGTGGCTTGCAAGCACTGCTCCTAACCTGTGTAAGCTGAGAGTCCATCATCTGGGAGGCTCCTAGACCAGCTGCCTGGTTTATCTGGCCTTCATAAACCAGTGCCTGGCTTCCATTCATGGGCTGATAGGGGGACCCAGACTGGGTTTTCACCACCTCCAAGGGCTGCATGCCTGGGAAGGCTGAATACGGAGGCTTCAGAGCAGTGCCTCCTGTCAGGACCATGGTGCTGGGCTGAGACAGACTGGGGTGCATATACACCTGAGACCTGGAGAAGAAAAATATGCTCAAATCATTACACATAAAACCTTTGGAGACCATACACACATCCCTCCTGCCAAACCATATCTGGATTGCAGTCAGCAAGCAGTTCTCAGACTCTACTAAACTGACACCTTAGAAACAAGCTGTCATGCCACTTTCTATTTCAGTTACAGGGTTTTTTTTACTTCCACATTTAAGCCCTTACAACCATGTCCTTGTGTTGCAGGAATATTCAACAGAATGAAATTGTGTCCTATCCAAAGTTTATGTTTCAATATCCTTTACAGTAACTTCTGGATTAGTAGTGAGGGAGGATTCAGGTTACCACAAGTCTGCAGCAGTTTTGCAAAGCATGAAAGAATCAGAAGCTAAAGATTCAAAAAACTCTAGGAGAGAGAGCAAAAAGAAACTGCACATCCACAAAAAGGGTAAGAGAAAATGATAGTGGAGTTATGTACTGATGATGTACACAGCCGTGAGGAACATAAGAGCCACAAGAAAATGAAAAACTGGAAGCAGTTACCTGAAGGGCTGTATGGAGCTGTACATCTCCTGGGACTGGGAAACAGGCAGACCACCCCTCAACCCAAGCTGAGCTTGAGCTTGTAAGGATGTGTGGAGGGAAATGGGAATCTGTTGAGCAGCAGCAGCCTGCAGAAGAAATTAAGATGTCTGAGATACGAGAGGTGCCAGAAATTCTCACAGGCTGTTAGAAATTCATTCCTCTGTGAACCAGTCTGCCACGACAACTACCTACACAGCACTTTTACCCAGCCCCTGCCTCATTCCACAGAACAGCTGCACACTGGCAGGGGAAGATACTGCACAGTCGTCCAAGGCTCTTGCACACAGAACAGGCACTAACAATCCCAGCTCTCACTTGCCTGCACTCTTAACCTTGAAGACTGCTCTCCCTAACCCTATCAACACCTACTTAATAAGACAAGTCAAATTGCTCATCACTATTGTCTTGCTGCGGAACTTAACGATGGCCACTTTATCTCCACAGATATCTGCTTCAGTTAAACCCAGTCCAAAGGCACTGATACAAAAGGGGAAAACCCTGTCAACTTCACTAACCTGTGACACCCTCTGGGATTCAACATTCAAGGAACCTAAAAGCAGCCACATGTAAGTTCCTTTAGACTAGAGAAACAAATTACTCCCTAGTTCCTAAGAGACCACTAGCTAGTTACATCCCTTCCTTACCTGTTGGTAGCTCTGCTGCTGAGGTATCGTTTGAGGAACCAGGCGGGGTTGACTTGCAAACACATGGCCATCCAGATACAGAGGTGGAATATGGTTACCTAAACATTAGAGAGGGCAAGCTGTAAATTCAAGGTACAGGAGAGATACAGGCAGAGCACAATGCAGAGACCTGCAGGTCAAGGCTATTTCCTGCGTCTCAGCAACCAGCTCAGCAAGTCAACACAGACATTTTGATTCAGAAGAGCCTGTAAAGCTCTCAAGTTCCACAGCAAAACCAGCAGCCCACTTTCAGTAGCAGGCTTGCTGAGAATGAATCATTACTTTCTGTAAGAGGCAAAACATAAACCCAGGTTTCCCACCTCTACAAAAAAGTCAGAAAGACTAACAGTTCAAGCACTGGTGACCTACACTAAAATTTGCCTCTAAATGTCAAGAACCTGCTCTGCAGTCACCTCACTTTTGTAGCTAGGAGGGACAGAAAGAGCAAACATCGTGTTTCAGACCTTCACGCAAGAGACATAAAAGCTGAATTCACCCCAAGGGTGGCATCAATTAGAAAAACAGCATGCCACTCCCATGGTTCTATGCAGATCTGAACTACGGGACTTAGAAGCAGGGTGGGTGGGGAAGGAAATCATCCAACTTGGAACAATCTATTTTCCAAGTGGAAGCTATTAACAGAGTTACTACAGTGGTCCACTCACTACCACTTCTATCCACTCCATTCTGAAATTTTAGAATGAGAAGGGTATGGATGCATGAGAGGTCTTTTGGGACCCAGAAGTCAGAGAATCAGAGTACATTTCCTTTTCCCAGATGCTCTTCCTAATTATACACACTACTTAAGGTGACTGAGCTGAAGCTTTTGCTCCTACTCAGGGCAGCAACACCTTCCCACCTCCCAGAGTTATGCAAACTGTTAAGCAAGTTGTTATCATGTACAAAAAGCAGAAGGTGCTCAGAACCTGTGACTTAAATAGCAACAGGAACCTAGGAATGGTTGATACTGAGACTGTTGAAATCTCTCAGTCACAGGTTTCTTCACTTCCCTTCTATTCTATTGAGCACACAGTGAAGGGTAAGCAGGATCTATTGAGACATCACAGAGATTTGCTGCTCCAAAGGGGAAGTAATTCTCATGCTAAATTTACATCAGTCACACTCAAGTAATATTCTTCAAGTGGGGAGATGAACCCTTTTTCTGTCTTGACTGAATTGTTAAGAATCTGTTAAATACTAGCCAGCTATTTTACATGGAAGCTCTTCTCACCATGCTCTCTACTACACTCAGAGGATGATTCCTAGATACCAAACAGACAATGCAACCACTGCTGCTGCAGTTTGCAGGTACCTGGAATAGATGCAGAAGGTGCTACAGACGCCACAGGCATAGGAGGCATAGAAACTCCACCAAAAGAGCTGTAGCTGACACCGTTGGAAGCTCCAACACTGGAAGGAGGCTGGATGCCTGAGCCTGCACCTCCTGGGGAGTTCTGTTCTGGTAAACTAGGAGAGTTTTCCCAAGCTTTACGAGCAGACTCCATCTATGGAAATGAAGGACAATAACTACAGACAATTCAAACGGGGAGGACACCACTGAAGCCTAGGGTTGCTCACCTCTAGTTACTCATCCCTTCCAACCCTGCCATTCTATGATTCTATGATCTACGACCTATTGGCTCAAATGCAACCTATTCTAGTCATAGTGGGAGCTGGCAGGTCTCAGGTCAAGGGGTTTCACAGCAATTTCCAACGGGCAAGCAGCCTTCACAAACATTCAGTCCTCTTTGGTATTTGCTGAGCTTTTTGGGTTTGGGGTGGTGGCTGCTTTTGTCATTGTTTGTACATTTGGGTTTTGGTGGTTTGGGGTTTCTTTTCCCCTCTTTAAACCACCAGGCCACCTAGGATCCCTGACCAATCATCTCAGCCAGCTACTGAAATAGCAGGAAAGCTTTATTGCACTTGTTCTACAATTGGCAAGGACATGGCATCCAGGACTGCTGAGACACAGGCTTTTCCACCCACTCCGAGCAGCATATATGCACAACTTTTGCAAAGTCTAGTTAATGGTGTAATAGCACCTAACAAAAAGCTCTGGGAAAGATCTCTCCATCCTCACTACTCTGGCCACAGAGACACAGTATCCACACCTGAGACAAACACACATGCCAGCTCACTTACCTTAAGAGTGAGATCTGCAGTGGGGAAGGACATTGGGTTGAGGCCAATGCAGCGCTGGAGGTGATGATCTCTCCGCAGAATGGGAATGGACTGCGTTAACCCTGCCTGAGGGGAGAGTCATCAACGGAGAACACTTTATAAACTCTCACAAGACTGTCATAAGCTACCAAGGCTGACAGAGCCTCAGCTGGCAGCTCTGGTAAGTATACCTCAAAGCATTCAACCCTCAGTGGTACCTCAGGGGTTAAGTACCACACACAACAGTGATCCATTCTGCTGCAGAAATAAATGAAGCTTTTGTGCAATGACACCCTCTGTACTGAGTTACACCAGCTTCTACTTCACCATCAACTTGACCCACTAACTTCAATTTGCACAAGTTTCCCCTCCTGCCCCAGATTTAGAAGGTACCTAAATTTTAGACAATGCTTGCTACAAGCTGGGGCTCACTCTCTCACATACAGTAATGAAATATTCCACGTAGCTGGAATAAACTACAAAACCTCCAAAAGGACCTAACAAGTTAGAGCCTCCCTGCCTTGCTGTGGCAGACAAGACCTTCCTAGGAAGCTGTCAGTCTACAGTGGTCTAAATACACCACTATCCACATCACGTCCATTACTAGCACTCTTTCATGTCTCAAGGGAAAGGCTGGTGATCTTGCATTGCTGCAGTACCTCTGGTCTTGCACAGGCCACTGAATGATAATGAAGTTGCTCCCTATGTCACTTCTGAGCTAGGGATACTTATTTTACCAAGGTATCTTGAGGGCACTCATTTCCATCATGGATTTTAGTCACATGTGCTGCCTAAGCACTAAGTGTCAAGTCAACTGCAAAGAAATGCTTGCTCTCATCTCTGGTGAATCAATGTCAAAAGAAAAAAGAAATACTTACATTACTGGCCAAGGCATCCTGCAATTTGGTGACAGAGTTTGCTGCAGTGCCAGAGGCAGAACCAGGTGGCAAGCTGAAGTCAGAGTCCTGAAAATGCAAAACACACAGAATTCAAACCCAGGTCCAAGTGCCACGCATCTGCTTCTCATGGTTAATGACTTCAGCCTGAATCATGACACTAGAAACTAAAGATTGTCCTCCAGTAAGCCTTGCTTGAAGAGAACAAAAAGACACCTCTCAGCACTCAGCAGCAGGCAACCCCCAGAGGCACGTAAAGGCTTAGATGGCCATAATTTTGTCCCTCACCTCTGTTACCACCCCAGCTGGTCCTTGGGACAATAATTCCAAGAGGATATTATGTGTTTGACAAGACATCTTGAGTACCTGGTTTGTGTCAGTAATGAAATCTAAGGCAAATCTACAGCTGGAAGCTTCCTCTAAATAATCCTTCTGCCTCAAATCACCTTTCATATCTCAACAAGCTCAAGTCACCAAGAAGATAAAATTAAATTCAATCCTCACTTTAGGATTTACTCCAAATTCAATGGGTGGCACAGGAAGTACAGAATCCACGTGAATTTCCACCCCATTAACAGGGGGAATATTCCCTTCCAGCCGTTCCGTTCCCTCCGAACCCTTTCTGTTTTTCAGGGAGCGTTCGTTGCCGATTGGTCCGGGCTTGTGTTCCTTGTTCTGTCCTGAGCCTTGATCTGAATCCTTAACAGGAAAGCAGAGAGGCTGAGACACAAAGACTGAATATCCCAATCTCAAGCCTTAAAAATGCTATCAAGAACAACACAACCACTTCACAAGGTCTCTCACTATGGCTTGGCTGCGAATCCAGATTACCTTTTTATCAGATTGCTTCTGCACTTGCTCCTTCTGGCAGTCAGGCTTTGAGTCCACCAGGCCAGCCCCATTCATCTCCTCTGGTTTGAGGGTGCCATATGGAGAACTGCGCTGAGAGGAGGTAGCGGAGGATTCCCGAGACTCCGCGCTCAAGTCAATGCCACTATCCCCCTGGCTGCCTTTAAATCCCTGCTATGCAAAGCACGAAATGTATTAAAGCCCCGGACTCCACAAAGCTCCACAAAGGAGGGGAAAAAAAAACCCAAAACCCAGAAAACAGCAAGACCATGTCCCATTTTCAAATCACAATCTCGGTGAACTGCAGAGGAATTGGGTCTGAACTGCCCTGAGATGGGTTAACCAATTCACCAACTGGACCATGGCATTAGAATAAGGAAAATGTGTCTCACGTAGCAACTAGGCTGAGATTGCCAAACTCATTTCACTTGTGACCCAAACCAGATTTAAACTCTGGTCTCCTGAAGCATTCAGGAACCACCTCCGCCCTCCCTGCGTTAGGGCTACAGCTACACACTGCTCACAGGCAGGAGGCACACAAACATGACCTATGGGACTCCACTGTCCTCAACCACACTCCATCCAGTTAGGAGCATAGCCCTGGAATAGCTCTAACCAGGCAGTTACTTCAGATTTATACCCACACGTTAACACCAAGCAGTGCTTGGCCCCCTAGGTCAAGATTTGAGCAGCATCAAGCTCAAATTAGAACTGCAAAGAGACAGTCTGAAATTGCACAAGCAGAGCTGAGAGACACTAAGCACAGATGGAGCAATGAGAAGCATAAGCCACCTAGGTTAATGTTTTATACACACAATACCTGAATGGCACATTAGGTGCCACTTACCTCAGCGGTGCTAGATTCAGTGCCATTAAAGGTATTTACAGGCTTGCTCCAGGAATCACTGCCAGGAGACTGAACAGAAAGAGCTGGAAGAGAACATTGCAGGGTTCAGTTGCTTGAAACAACTGTGAGCACACTTTGTACCTTGTGCATGTTATACTATTAACTTTCCATTTCTAGACATGAGATAGGGTATTTCCATCACCTCAGCTAGTGCTGCCCACTCAGCTGAGACATTACACTGCACAGAGAAGACAGGGTATGGAGAGTGAGGATAGAGAATAGGGAAGAGATTTCTTTGGGAACATGAAAACAACAGGAGAAAGAGCAGAGGTAGAAACAAGGGAGGTATCAGTTATTTGGGGTTAGAGGATGAGAAAAACAGAGGAAGGCAAAGTATATTCAAACCAAGAGGCTACAAAATGCTATGTAGGATCTTGATGCTACAAGACTCAAGCTTTCAATCAGGACTGACATGGTTAACAACAGGAGGATGGCTGAACAATACAGCTTTGAACAGGTGCTACTCCAGATGTCTGCTAGCTCCCCTCCACCTTCCAGCACCACCAACAAATGAAAGTTTCTCCTCTTAACCACAAACATCGTGTCCTTCCTGCACACACCAGAGGCGTCCTCACCTACGTGAAACACTCCAGAAAAGACTGACCCAAACTTACCTGGGCTGTTGCTCTCCCAGATCTCTGTGCCCAGGCTACTTCCAGAAACCGTTACATCACTTTGCTCCAAGCACAAGCTGTTCTGCTTCTTTGCAAACCGAGGAGGAATGCGAGACTGAAGGACACGGGCCTTGGCTGGTGCCTGAGGGAGAAAGGCCGTGAGAACTGTCACTGCACCTGGCAAGTTCAAACATTGCATTGCTAAATGCTGCTATGTGAAAAGCTATCAACTCGTGTAACAGAATCACATAAAGTAGCTCTGACTCTCCCTTTGCTTTTTTTTTTGGTAGGAACAGATATCATGGCTATTAGGAGGTTCCCCCTGTCCAACAAGGCAGTGAAAGAAGCTGCCTTGAGCAGCAGGTGGGGAGATGGAGAGGACGGGCTACAAAGCAAAACAAAATTAACACTGCAACAGACTTGTCTGCTTAATTTTTTTCTTTTACTCCTGCTAAAGCAAGACCATTCCTCTCTCCCAGAGCCAAGTTCTGAATCTCTGCAACAGCAAGACCTTTCCCACGGTGCTTTCACATATTGTCTTCAGCTTCATTTTACAGGTGTCAAGCAACCAGGCCTGTAGAACTACGCCTGTCAGAGTCTCTGAACCTACCACAAGCCCTCCTTGTCTGCAAGCATTTCCCAGTGATGCTTTTCATTTGCATTTAAATCCTTCAGATTTCACTGTCTCCTTTCATTCCAACATAGTCTCTTATTCCCTTCACATCTGCAGTCTTCCAGTGCATGTAGACAAACATCTAAACATTACTTAACTAAGCTGATCACACTGCAGTCTTACATCCTTTCTTGTAAATCGACTCCTTTACCATACCATGAACATGAAATTGTCAGAGCTTCTTACAGTTTATTGGTTTCTTTCTGGTCAGGTGACTGAACACAATCACCACATCCCCAGCAAAGAAGCTACTACATCCTGTTCTAGCAGTACCATTGTTGATACAGGAAGAACTTCTCCACTGCTTACTGCTGCCCAGTATCTCACCAACTACAGCCAGCAACTGGCTTAGTGAGATGTGTCTGGATGAGGATCACTTTAGAAAACCCTCCTTAACTCACATTTAAAAGTTCTGCTAGGAAACAAGTCAAAAATCTTACCATTCTTTTCAGACCAATGGCTTCCACTCGTTAAAGCCAAACACATATCCAGGGCCTAACACAGGATCTGTACTGTACTACTTTGGCCAACTGCATGCTTTTCTCCTCATCCAAATGCTTCCTGGGGCACTGTTTCCCTGACTGCAGTCCAAACAACATACCAGATGAGGCATTTTCTGCCTCCCATTCCTCACCTGAGCAGCTTGTTCCTTCTTCCTTCGCTCCTCTTCCAACAAACGACGCTGCTTTTTAGTAAGAACCTCAATGAAGCCTTCACCTGCCATAGAACCGACTTCATTCTCTTCTGCTGCGTTTGACACCCGATTATCGATGATGGTACCTGAACAGAACATACACAGGAGGAAAAAAAGAGTGCATATGGGATTGCATCTAGAGCTTTATAACTGCAAAAATTGTAAAGAGTGCATTCCAAACAGGATCCAAGCTACAGGCAAACAAGTTCAGACAGCAGCACCACGGCTAAGCTTTGAAAACTAAGCCATGGTAATCTGTTGACATCAACCAGTCACTTTATCCTCCACAGCTTTGCTCTCCTCTGCCTCAGGATGAGCATACTCCAGCTGAGAGAGCTTGGGAACATGAACCACGTGGTAACTCAGGTGATTTTAAGTGTGGCCTCAGATGAAACAAGCCTCACGCTTTTCCAAATATTAGCAAAGCCAAGGCAGGCACAGGTACTTCTGAAAACAGACCCATGACCTCTGGATGTAAAGCCTCAGTTCTAGGAAAGGCAAAAAGCTGAGTCATAATCTAATGCCAGAAGTTTCAGAGATACTCATTTCTTGCCTCTCTGCTGTGAACTCAGATTCAAATTCCCCATTCTGGATGCTTTTTCAACTTCCTTCACACTCCATAAAGTATTTGAGGCTTGAAATTCAACACCTTGGCTAGAAAGACAAAAATACTGTCTCTAAAACCAAACTTTCCATAGTAGAAACCCTAGAGAGACTGACCTGACAATTGGCTGCAAGTCTGGGTTTAAAGTTTAAACCGTTTCTACCTTTCATGTTGTACTCTATTTAGATACACTAGAATTTTCTGTTTAAATAAATACGAAAAGTCAAACCTGATATTGAAAATTACAGTGGATTGAGTCAGTCTGGCTTGAAGTCAACAACAACACATTGTTACCCCTTTAAAGAAACAAACGAATGAAGACACTCACTTCCGTAACTCAGTTCAAACTGTGACAAGGCCTCTCCCTTCTCACTTCCTCTTTGTGCAGTGGATTTGAGCTCCTTCTCTGCCTTTTTCCCTGGCCCCTCAGTACTCTCTGAGTTCGCATGAGAGGCCCTGTCCAAGCTGTAAATGGAGTGGCTGCTCCCACCACTGCTGTTCCCAAGGCCTCCTCCTTCTTCTGGACACCTACAAGGAAAGATGGGGAAGGAATCAGATTTGTCACTAGAAGATATGAAAAAGTAACAAGATATGGGCTTCATTTCCTTTTCCAGTTTCCAAATCACACCTCACCCTTCATCAGCCTTTGTTTAAATGAAGCAGATGTTAGTTCTGAGCACACGGCCTATTACAAGGATGTTAATGAGAAAATGGGATGGAAACTGAACAATACTTGTACTCACGAAGTCAACCAATGCTGTCCCTACAAAGTTAATACCTTAACTTGTCCTTACAGTGAGGACTCTGTGCTTCTACAGTGTCTCCTACCCTCCTGTGACACTGCTCTAAGAGTGTCTCTGCTCCACTTTGCAATTAACGTACATTCCTTGGCAAGCATCAGGTGAAGGGAAGGCAGATGGGGAAGAGAGTGATGACATTGAGACAAAACCTCATAATTTTCCCATTTTGTTTTTCCTTGATTTTTTTTCCCCATTTGACCACCATCCACACATCATTCCCAAGCATTCAACTCAAGAAAGAGGTATGGTTAAAGGAGGAAGGAAAAAAAAAAACCCAAGGGCTTCCCTCTTCTCTTACTCTCCCTTTTTACCTGCATGCATCTTTCCAGACATCAGCTCTCCTCTCCCTCATTTCCACATGAATTACTCTTAGTTATTACATCCAGGAATTGAGAGCAGAAAATAAAGAACGAGTTACCTATTTATCAGTGCTTTAAATCCAACACAATGAAGCTGCGTAAGACTGTTTCTTTCTCTCGTTTCTGTTAAAGGAAAAGGCTAAGAAGGGAACTAGGAACCATAAAACTGGCCCAGGACCAAGGCCCACCTAATCCAGCATCCTGCCAGTCATTTCATTTTCCACAAGCCACTTCCAAGAAGTTTCTTGGAGTTAATCCAAGGAGTTAATCAGAGTTTCTTCAAATACTCTCAAGAGCAAACTCCTCCCACCAGGCTAGGAACACACAGCACTGCTTGCCATTCATCACCCATCTCCACTAAGGTCTAAGAAAATATTTGCTCGTGCAAAGTTAGGTCTGGCAATGCTACACGTTGTGCTCATGTGACACCACCACTACTGGGAATTTAGATGCTCAACTTGCAGAGTTCACAGTAATTTATCCCAGTAAAACCCAACCCTCACTTCTGTGCTCTGCTACACTCCACTGGAGACCCATGATAGGAGGAGGACATTATGGGTTTGAAGTTAAGGACTAGGATTTCATTATCTTTCATGCTTCTAGTGAGCAGCAATGTGGACTGGAAAGCTGTCTTGGCCTAAAACTAAGATAAAGAACAGTGCATGTCACGTCCACAGTGTCCCTGCAATGTCCATAAACCTGGAGTTCCAGCACGGAAACAAAGGCATCAATCAGCTGTGAAATGGACAAGATGCAACCATTGGATGCCATAAGGCGGGATTAATGGTGCTGCGCTAGATGAAAACACAGCCCCTCACTCACAGTCCAGCCCTTCTCCACTACTCCAGTATCTACACGTGACAGATATCTGCCCATCAGAATGCAACTTTACCTTTTGCTTTTCATCAGTGTCCCGTTCTGCTGGCTCTCGTATCTGGAAGCTGCTCCTACACCAGTCCTTACAGACTGCTCCACAAACCCCGCTGGCTCGGCTTTGCGGCTCTGCCTGTCGACAAGTGGCCTTTGGCTTGAGAAGCTCCTCTTTGCTAGCTCCCTCTTCTCTCCCAGGCTCCCAGTCCCCAGGCCACCATCCAGCTGGCCTTCGCTCTCTGAAACTCCATCTCGCCTCTCCCGCCGCTCACTGAAGTCGCTGCTTTCGGATGCCGTCTCCCACTCCTCATTGGCGTGGTCTGATGAGTTCTGATAGGACAGCTCAGGAGATCGTCTGCCTGAGATGCTGCTCTTCTCTGCACTGGTCAGCTTGGATCTTCCAGGCCACTGGCTGGGCAGCAGGTTAGGACCTCCCTCCTCAGGGTTCCACTGGCCAACTGCTTCTCTCTCTTGTCTGAGGCGTCTGAATCGCGGGGGCTTGTCTTGGCGTGGGGGCCGCCGCCTCCTGAACGGCCTGTTCTCGATGTTCTCTTGATCTGCTGAGTAATCCTCCTGGAAAAAGTGCCTTTTGTCATCCAGATGATTCTCATCAAATACCCGGCTGGAGAAGGAATCCACGTGCTTGTAAGAATCCTGAATGTAGTCCCTGTCAGACTGCTGCCTGCTCCCAAAAGTGTCGGATGGAGAGTTGTGGCTGTATTCCTGCCATCCTGCTCCCCCACTCCTGCCTTGCCACTGAGTGGGCTCCTTACCCATGAAACCCCTTCGCCCATAGCCAGAGTTACTCAGTCTTGGTGGCAGTGACCTTCCAAAAGCTCTCGGAGCCCTCATCTTAGGATCCAGGCTACTGTGATCATCTGAATAGATTTTGTTGGACCTCCAAGACTCTTTGTAGTCTCCCTTTTTCAAATCGCTCTCCTCCCTGTCCAGCACAGAACCTTCATTGCTATTTTCCGAGCCCCTCTGCCGGCGACGCTTGGGGAGCTCCTCGTACTCCGACCCTTCACTGTGCGTCTCGCTCGCGATGCGCCGCCTGGGCTTGCCCCTGGGGAAATCCTCTGCCTGGTTGAACTCCCGAAGCCCTCGGCCTCGGCTGCTCCGTTGGTTGTTATAGACTCCTCGGCTGCCCACAACGGTGCCTCGGCCTCTGAAAGTGAACTCTCTGAAGCCTCTCCCTCGCCCACGCCCTTGACCTCTCCCTCCAAAGGCTTGTTCCTCATCGATGAAGATCCAATTGTTTCTTTTTGTGGGAGGGAGATCACCAGACTCTCTGGAAAGTTTGTTATCCCAGGCTCTTTCTGGCTTCTCTTCTTCCTCTTCCTCCTCTTCTTCCTCCTGGGATTTCTCAGCCTCTCGGGCAAGGCTGGCTTGGGTAGAGCCCTTGTCATCCAGCAGGTAACGCGTGGAGTTCAGTAAGGCTGCAGAATCATCCGACTCGTTTTCTGCTTTCTGAACAGCTGCCTTCTCCTTCACTGGGCGTGAGGTGTCCTCTCCCTCCAATTTAACCTTCTCCATCTCCTTCTCCTTCTCTTCCACCTTGAGGGCTTTCAGGACTGGTTTTTTAATTGGGCCTGACCGCCGTGTTCTCCCCATCTGCTCCTGGTGTTGGCCGCTGGTGTTCCGGTTCTCAGGAGCCCACTCTGTTGTTTCTTCAGCAGGCTGTTTGGCATTAGTTCCTTCTTTCTTCCATGGGTCAGCACTGAATGACTGCTCATCCCTGGGCACTTCTTCTGCAACTGCCACTGCAGTCTCAGCAGGTTTCTGATGGTGGCTGATATCCCAGCCATTATATTCAGGCTTCTTCTCAGCTTGGATAAAATCAGGCTCTAGGGGTGAACACCTCAAGTTTGCATGGCGGCTGCCAGCAGGACTGGTTTCCTGCACAGTCTCCTGATGCTGAAATAAGAGATCTTGGCCTATTCTCTGAGAGGACAGGCAGCTGTCAAAGTCTGCTTGGGCCTTCTTGTCAAAAGTGTTCAGATACTCCTCCCCTCTCTCCTCAAAGAGATCTCGCTGGCTCAGACTCTCTGGCCTTCCAGGAGAAGCAGAGTAACTGCCATTCCTGAGAAGGAAACAAACAACATGCCAAAGGAAGTCAGCTAAGGCAGAGCACAGCACATCTCCAAGGGCCCAGGTTGGGCACACGAAGTGGAAACAAAGAAATAAACTGGGGTTTGTTTCAAATCATGAGGCAATGAGCCTATAAATACCTGAACGCTGGGCAGATTTGCTGTGGCCCCAGGTTGTACTGCCTGCTTTATCAAATCAATGGATGCTAAAGAAAGCACTTCCTATGATGGGCAGTAAACTCAAGAAATAAAGGGAGATTCAGCCTCCAACATATGTGGAGATCTGAAAACAAGGAATTAGTTTCAGAAAGCCCTAAAGAATTAGGAAACAAATTTAGAAAGTATCAGAATTTTTGACTCATTGTTTTCTGTACCTACCCAGGGAGTGACAAATGTCTCTCTCCTACTGAACAGGCTCCAAGCTGGTCAACCATATAGAAAAACACTCTGAACAGCTCTGTCTGTAAGCACCTCCCATGAAAGAAAGAGTCAACAGCCTAAGGGTGCTAACATCAGTACCCTGGCCTGTTCAGAGACATCTTTCAGATCAACTCTACATCTGCTTTTCAGTAGGAGATGCCTTATGGTAACACCACACAGCACACATGAGGACAGGAGAGTTCTGCACTCACCTGGCATGCAGCCCCTCCATGGTCATGGTGTCAGCCTGTTTTTGATGTGACAAGGAGTAGCCTTTGCTCTGCAGAGTCGTGTAGCTCTCCTGGCCCCACACTGGCACAGGGTCCAAGGGAGCAGTTTTCCTTTCCGCCTGTCCCGTCTGACAGTTCTGATCTTCAGGCCGACAGCTGCTCCCACCGATGGGGTCCTGCTGAATCATGGGCTTCATAATTCCTGGTCATGATAAGAGTTCATACCATTAACACCAGGATCTCATAGCTAAGCAGAGTTAACACGACTCCTCTTCCTTCCACAGCAGCTGGTAACTGCAGCCATGGAAACCCTTCTGTTAGAGGAGAGTCTGTGCGTGGGAAAGACACCGCTGGGAAATTCACCTGGAGCGACACAGAAGGTGACTCAGCTGCCAGTGCCCAGACTCCACAGAACCCCACACACCACCACTGGCTTGGAAGCAAGCGGGTGAGTGAAAACAAACCACAAACTCTAGGAGATTTATACATCCTGATGTTTATATTCACACAGCTGAAGATCAGTAACAAGGTAGGAAGGTGCTAGGAGCATGCAGCTTAGGATCTATAGTATTCCTCCATGACATTTCTTGAAGGGGGTCTTAATATTACAGTAACTCCTGAAATGATCCTTCTCTGCCAAGAGGTAAGACCTGCATTTACAGCCGCTAAGGCTCTAAAGCTGTTAGGAAAGATCTCCCATCACAGTGCAGGAGATGCTGTCCTCTCTCCCAGTGTCCTCTGTTCCCTCACTAGCTCTCCTTGCAACTAACTCTCGCTCATTTCTAGACAAGATCAATCGCAGCCACCCAGCACACCAAGTCTGGACAGAATTCAGATAGGTGAAGCACAGCAACTTGCCAGATATGGAGCAACTCAAACAGCTATGACAAAGGGAAACACTGAAAACACTTTACCTGAAGGGTGAAGGGCTGAAGGATAGAAATCCACAGGGGTGCGACTCTGGGCCATGCGAGGGTCCATGTAAGAGGGCATCATCATCCAGCGAGGATCAAAGCCAAGCATCTGGGGGTGTGGTGGGTAGAATGTCCGTTGGGGGTGGGAATGGGATGGGGGAGGATAGACTTGCTGCTGCTGCCAGTGCTGCATCTTGTACAGCTGCTCCTGCAGAGAAGGATGGGCCATTTGACATCAACAGTCATGGTGCCAGGAATCACAGTTGCAAACTGGTCAGCCAAATGAAAACACATTCCATGTGTTAGAGGCTCAACAGTAGATCAGACGGGAAGGGAGAGCGGGTAAGAGCAAGTCACTACCAACTGGGAACATGCCAGCTGTTTATCTCTTAAAATACCCAAAACAGCCACAACATCACACCATTGGCCATACTGTATGGCCAAATGCAAGGGACTGAGGTCTGCGTTTTCTCAATGCTTCTCTGAGATAAAGGACAGCTTCCTGTCAAAGGCAATTTCCTAATTGGAACCTAATACTCTAGATTATGTTGCTCTTTGAAGAAAATGTAATTATAAGTTATTTAGTGTGCATATATATCAGTTATACCCATGTCAGCCAAACAGATTAGATAAGAACATTCTAAACTCAATTAAGAGAGCTAATAATGTTTTATGGTATTTCCTGTGCATCTTCCAGAGATGGGCTGACACCTTCGGGTCGTTTCCCATGTCCCACAGGGCCAGGCCACTTTCCTTCAGCTGAGGACTCTCATGATGCTAATCCGATCTAACATTTAACTTTTGCTAAAGGTCCAAGAAGAATCTATGTTTGAAAGGAGCTCTGTGTAACAAGGAAAGCTTTCCAAAGGTAAACAGCTCCAACTAACACGAAATACATCCACTCACCTGTCAAAAGCTTACAACAGTGCCAGATACTGTAACTTTATACAAAAAGCCAATCCCCACTGTACAGCAAGACAGACATCCTTAAATCTAAACCTGACACATCATTACAGCAAGAGAGAAACTCAGATAAATGCAAAGATTATATCCAAATTACCTAGTGCTACAGTTCCCTGGAGAATATATTTTATTAATGATAGTAACAAATTTGTTACTTTCACAGACCCATTGCTACCAAAGCAGCAACAGAAACCAGCCAAAATACAAACTGTCTCATCTATACCAATGATACAAAGGATAAGAGAAAATAAAATGAAAATTTCATGTTCTTCCAGTAGCAGTGACCTGTGGTATTATTAGCATGACAGCAAAGACATTCATTTAGTTTAAGAGCATCTCTTTTAGAGAGCAACATTAGTAGCATTTGCTGCCGTACATTTGAATCATGAAAATGTCAACTGCCCAGTAACAAGCGCAGGGGAACATCCATAAAAGAGCAATTACTGAGCTTCCAAGCAAAAGCCAAATGTGAGCTCTTCACTAAGGTTTGCAGCAGTGTTGATTCTATCACATTTCAAGTGCTTACTCCATGGAGAATGGCAATTAACTTTGCATTATCTCATCTGGGTATTCTGTCCCTTCTTTGACTGCTGCCCTAAGGACGCTCAACTGAATCTTGAAGAAGAGCTGACCAGTACGCATGGCATGTAAAGCACTGTAAAGCTGGGCAAGATGCAAGACAGAAACCAGTTCAAGATGGTCTCTCAGAGCCCCAGAAGAGATTTTTTTTAAATGAAACAAAAAAGAAACAATTAAGATCAAACATATTCATGGTGCAAAGAAAGAGTCTCACAAAATCAGATTTAGGTAGCTAGAAGATAAAACCAGATGAGGAGGATCACCTCTCTGCAAAGGCAGTAGGTGGAAGAAGTGTGCCACTCCAACTCACGTTCAGCCCAGAAGCAGAACCCACCCACCTGCCAACCTAAGCATGGTTTATGCTGGCAAGTAAATGGCTGCCCAAACCTAACAGGGTAAGGGCACAGCAAGTGCAAAGTAAAATGGAAGCAGCTGACCCCCAAAGACTTTTCTTTCCCTTAGCCTGGATGGTAAGCTCCTTGTCACAGCAGCAGTGCTGAAGAACAATGGCTCTTATCTTCTGCCAGGGAATCACAGAATCTCAAGGGCTGGAAGGGACCTCAAAAGATCATCTAGTCCAACCCCCCTGCCAGAGGTTTGCCAGCCAAAGGCATTAGAGAGACTACTTCAAGTACCAAGGTAGCCACTGCTGTCCTCTTGACTTTGCACATGTGATGGGGAACGTTCCCAGCTTCTCCTGCATCCACATCTTTGCAAACCAGAGCTCTGCTCCAAACCATGTAGTCCTAAGGTTTCACATCATCAGGAGACACCCAGACAACTGTGCAAGATGAGTCAATATTTCTGACAGCAGTGACTATTCTCCTCTCAGGCAAGTGACAAACCTGGCCTGCCTACACCTCTGCCCAGCCTCAGAAAGCCTTAATCACAACAGCTGCAGGGTACACAAAAAATTCATGGAACCTATATAGAGCCCTTTGACCCATGAGGCAGGAATACGTCTGTGATCAGAAGTACTGAAAAAGGCCAGGGTAAAACCCTTGTTAATCACCTTCCAGACCTGAGACGGTTAGTTGGTGCTGAGCACACAAGCAAAGACAACAGTTATGTGAAGGTCCAAAGGAAGAGGGATGGGAGACACTTATTACCTGCTGCTGTTGCTGCTGCTGCCTCTGGAATCGTGGGGGGAGAGACTTCTGATATTTGCTGAATTCCTGTGCTGGGGAAGGAGCTTCTCTGAGCTCCTCCTCACTGCTGCTTTGGACTGCTGCTGCTGCTGGGGCAGGAGTCTCTTCTTCCAGATATCCAACAGAGACATCCTGTGTGTGAAACTCTGGGGTTGCTGCAGGAAAGAAAACAAACCCTGAAGAGTCCTGTCTGTGAGCACACACACAGTGTGGTCATGTCCTGACTGTGTTACGTGAGTGAACTTTATTATTATCATATGCAGCATCCTGAACACAACCTCACTGATTTGCCTTGACAGCTCTAGAACACTTTGTCCACCTATAGTGACAAATTCTGAGAACCTCCTCTCCCATTAGCCTTCTGCTTAAGCTTAAGCACTGAGAAAACCAAGTAAATTCCCCCTATTACTCCTCTAACCTACCAGCACTTGCTGATAACCCATTTTCTTATCTGAGGCTCAAAAGCACTTTAATATCATCATCCAATCGTGAGAAGATCAAGAGGCCTATTCCAACAAGGTCTCTGCTAGGACAGCTGACTGAGCATAGATAAAGGCAACCAAGTACTTTTACAGTTGTTTTAATAAGATTTTTCCATTACCAATCCAAAATACTCTGCAGAACACATGAAGCTGCTGATCTCAAGTGCAACTGAAGTACCCTCTGAATGCTCCCTTCCCAGAAACTCCCACACACACCAGGTAAGAGACTGGCTCAAGGACAAAACAGCTGTTTTTACAAGGCAAGGTAAGCAATGTTCCTGTACCTCTACGGAAAGCATGACCATTCTCTTGCACAGCACTCTTTTCTGTGCTTGGGGGTCGCAGGTCTTCATTCTCAGTTTGTTTCTGAGTTTCCACACTCTTCTGAGCCAGTTTGCATTTCTGATCAAGTTGCTTCAGCTTCGCAGCACAGGCTGCCAGACGCTCCTCCCTGGCTCGCCGCTCCTCCTCCTCCCGTCGCTTCCTGGCTCTCTCAACAGCCTCTGAGATCTCAGAGTGCACAAACTTCTGTCTCATTGGCACCTTTTCTTCTTTATCTTCGAGGGACTGCTGTCTGAGAACATTTCCTAGTGCAGGCTTCTGCTAAAGGAAAAGCATTCCTCAATAAGCATGGCCCAAACATCTCCTGTATCTTGAGCTTTGCATCCCACACCAAAGAACTCCCCTCCCGACTCCTTCCGCTCAATGCTCACACACACAGATCCTGCTTTTGCGGGGGAGTTGTTGCTATTTGGTTCAACAGCTCCATTTTCTCCCTGTCTGACAACCCCACTGCTCTGGACTACCTTCAATTTCTCTTCTCCAGTGGAAGTACTATGCAGATGGATATAAACAATTAGAGAAATTCACCTGTACCCCACTTTCAGTAAAATGTCAAACTGGCCTCTTAAGGACAGTGATGCATCACATCCAGCAGCACAAGCCGTCTCATCTGAGCTCAGCCTACCTGGTATTCAGATGAAGAGCTCCAACCATTCACCTTCCTTGGAGGCTGCTGTGAATCTGGCACTTTCCGGACTGTTCGGGACAAGCCAACCGAGTCACTCCAATTCTTTCCTTCCTCCGAGGTGTGTTTGACATCTGCACTGTCTGCAGAGCTCAGGGACAACTGTCGCTGCCTTCTGGGATCCCAGTTGTTCCTGTCATATAAACACTTTTGCTGTTATATTTTCCACTTCCCTCAAAGAGCACCTGCAGTCTTATCAAATGACAGAGGTAACTGACTGTAACGGAAAGTAAAGACAGAAAAAACCCAAATATCCACCAGAGCAAGGCTTTTTCTCCTACAGTATGTTACACCACTATTGTGCAGCAGAATAAAGCTGAGACACAGAAAGTGGAGGAGGAAAAAAGCCTGACATCCTGGCACAGCTTCGAGACCCACACATGTCCTTGAAGCCCACTCAGACAACTGACCAGCGGAATCAAATTCCCAGTATGATCAGAGGGATTAAGCCTCAACATTTAGACAAGTTTTTAAAAGGTCCTGGTAGTGTTTACTTTTACTGAAACAACTGAAGGTGTGAATACAGTAATTTCTTACCACTTCTGTCGTCCCTCTTTAAGAGTTTCTTCCTCTTCCTCATCTTCACTAAATTTCAGTTTCTCAGAGTAATCCACTTCATCGTGAATGCCTACGAAAGGAGGATTGGAGAAGGGATACATGAGAGGAAAGAAACAGGTCCCTTGTCTCAATAAAACTTGTCATCTGCTTCAATGCTACAGAAAGCACAACACAGAGTCTTGGTATAAACTACTTTGAAAGCTGATGCCACCACACGTAGTGTAAATT
The DNA here is from genome assembly GCA_013401255.1 of Urocolius indicus. NCBI lineage: Eukaryota > Metazoa > Chordata > Aves > Coliiformes > Coliidae > Urocolius > Urocolius indicus. The sequence goes on from WBNH01001916.1 coordinate 169,622, forward strand.
ATGTGAGTAGTGTGGGCCCACAGTGTTGAACAGCAGGCTGATCCCAGAAGAGGAGCAGCAAGCAGTCTAGGAATGGGGGCTGCAAATGAGAAGACAGCCACCAAGCTAGAGGTGTGTAATTGGATATTGAACACCATGACTAAAGAGGTGAGGCTAACGCTTCTTCCCAGCAGCCATACTGCTATCCTCCTGCTTTTTGGCGTTTTCAGATTTTAGGAGTCTTCAGATCCAGTTCCATGAGCACAGTTTGATGGAAGGATCAGAAGGATCCATTGTGTCATCATTTACACCAAAAGTAACTTCACAACTACACAGACTACTCCTTGCTTCCTTCCTTCCGTGGCAGTAAAACAGAGCCACCAGGATACCCTGGCCATTCCATGCTTCAGGGAGGGGTAATTAACTTTGCTTCATCTCCCAAACTGTTGCCTGAAGTTAGAGGATGGAGGTACTTTACCTGCCCAACCATCATCTGCATCATTGTCTAGTTCATCCAGCCCCTTGAGGTTCTCTGCATTGATAATGGTGGGACGAGGCACTCGCTCTATTTGCTGCCGAACTGGACGTGTTGGGCGAGACAGGCCAAGTCTGTTCTCCTTTCTGCAAGGGAACACAGAGAAATGGTTAGAAACAGCAGCCAGTAAAGAACAGAACAACAGAGCTCAGTTTCTAGCAGTTAATCATTCCTTTTCCAGCATGCACTTAGATACAACAGCTTCAAGTTTCTCTTCCTGTCCAGTAAAACTGTCTACCTAGTACCCTCTTCCTAGGGCTTACAGATCAGAGCTGCAACCATTCCAGTCCAGAATCACACACAACTAATGCCTCACATCTACCTGCTCTTCAGAACACAGCACTGACTGTCCTGCAACACTTTGGAGGCTGCTGTAGCTGGAGCAAAGCACAGTTTCTTTGCGTAAAAATCAAGTTTCCTCTGTGGCTGCCTGCAGCTCCATCCACACAACTGGCCCAAATTCTTGCATAGTTCATGCCCCACCCTCTCTCAAGTGGGACGCTCACGACAGCCTTACCCATCCTGGTCATTCATCTGGTATTGTCTGAAAGGTACCCGGGGCTCAAGTCGAAGCTGAGGAAGGGGGAAAGACCCTCGATCCAGTGACGCAGGGGTCTCAGATGGCTGTTGTGGACACATCTGGAACAAGGTAAAGAAGAATAGTCTAGCTTTTCTCCTCACCTCACCTTTGGTTTACCCCAGATTAGGTTACAACATGGCATGGTAGCTGCATCCACATAAAGAGAAAACAAACATTTCACATCTGGCTGCCTAACAGATCACGTGCTAATGGTTAACCACTTCAACTCTAGAGGGAAAGCAGCAACTCTTCCTTGGGCTGAGCAAGGCCGTGTTACACTATTCTAGCATGAAAGGGTAAACACACAGCAGGGGAAACTAAAAATAGATCAAGAGAAGTACCCTCAAGCAAGCCCTGAGAACCAACTCCAGAAAACAGATCTCTCAGCCGACTTCTTCAACACAAACATTAAGACACAAGGACATTACACAGCTGTGAGGAAAAGGCAACTTACAAAAGCAGGTAGCATATCGTGGTACGTAGGTGGCTGGTAGACATTTCCCATGAACTGCGAAGCCCCTTTGCGGACAGGCTGAGCTGGGCGGAGAGACGGCTCCTTCGGATCGCTGGCGCTCACTGAGGAGGGGGCTCCGTCTCCACTGCTGGGGGTCTTGCTGCCCAGCTCAGCAGGGGAGGCGGTCAGAGATGTGGCAGAGGTTATGTTCCTCCCACCGCCCTCCCTCCAACTGGTGACATCTGGGAAAGGAGGTAATGACTATGTTAATGTTTGGAAATGCAGACTTTCTGCTCTGCCAGAAAGTCTCAACATTCAAAACAGTCTGGTGCAGCCCTAATTACACTAAGCATGTAGAAAAACATTAGGGACCAAGGAAAACTTCAAAAGACATTAATTTTCCTCGGGGACTAGTAGCATCAGCCGTTACTTAGTAACTGTTGCACCAGTGCTGTCCTTATTTGTCAATGAGCCTAAATTCCAACCGAGTCTGCTCCCCACGTCCACAGTCCTTACCCCACAGAATTATGGCCAATTAGATCATGCATAAACACTCAAAGGGAAGCCACATCACACCACCTATTCATTTCACTTGTGACTCTACTAGCCCGGGGCGAAGGGGCCTGCTTTGCAACATCACACAGCAATTTTTACTGCAGAGTGTAGTAGATGACAGCCCATCCTTGGCTGTCTGGACCACAGAACTCAGTCAGCAAACATCAGGACTACACATAAATCTGTGGTCATTTGCTAAGCAGCTTGACAAATCTGAGCTCATAAAGAGATAAAAGGAAATGCAAGGATAGAGTATCTGATACTACTGTATCCCTCTGCCCAAATGAGAGTGTGAGCTGGGATGAGACAGAAGACATGATTGTTCACTTACTCTGGGGGCGGAGGCTTGGTCCTGGCCCATACGACGGATCTAAGGCGCCCTTTTCTTTGCCAACCTTGTCCTGCTCGCCAGCTGCTTTCAGCGTCGGAAATTCCTCGGGAGAGAAGGATAACAGTCGGCTTGAGGCCCTTGAACCTGTCAGACAAACAAGCGTGGGACTCAGAGAAGATCTTTCCACCTTTTTCAGTTCCATTAAGAGATCAGCCTGGAAGCACATTTCCTAAGAACCCAGGCCTCCAGCATATTTTGACCCAGATTACTATCATACCAGCACCTCAGCTGACAACCAAAACACTCTCAGACACTGTCACCAACACAACACCACCCATCCTCACCTACCACTCCCACACTCTTGGGATCTTCATTTAAATTCATTGAAGTCAGAGTTAACATTCTCAGCTTTCAATTCACTTGTAAAGCACAAAACTGAGACTGAGGCAGAAAGAGAAACTCTTCAGGATCGTTTACAGATGATACCATGTTATCAGGCAGACATTTCTATTCAGATTCTTCCTGCTGAGATCTACTGGGGAAATCCATTGTTTAGATTTTTGGCAATATCCTCAGTGAACCACAGATAAGGACTGAGTGCTATGTGCCACACCTCCTGTCCTCCCTGCTGCAGCATTTTTAAGATGCAGATCACTGGCCAGAACAGGCCAGGTTCACTTCTTGTCAGTAGCAAATTGTCTTGCTGAGTCATCAGCCACCCTAGAATGACTGCTTTCTGCCCATTCTAAAGATCTGCCAGTGACTGCAAAACAAAACACTGCAATTCTCTTAAATCTGTTGTCAAGATAACACTGAAAAGGAAATTGTGTCAGATTTCTTGTACTCCTAAACATTTTAAAGTGCTTTTTCTTTGTTGAGACCTGTTTCTTGGTGTTACTTGGCTAATGCTCTTTCTTCAAAAGGGCATTTCAGAATTACCATGTTACAGGTACCAGCACTAAGTGCTGAAGACCTGACAAAGAGAGTCTTATCTACCATTATCTTTTCTTGCCCAATCAAAAATTGGCTTCTTTAAGTCACTTTCTGGAACTTGCTCCCTGCACAAGACCTCCCACCTGAACATTTCCAGAGAAGACATTGCACCTGCTGCACGTAATAGCTTCAAATGTTTTGGACAGATGAGAACACACAGGAAGGACATTTTTCAAATACATAAAATACTCAAGATGTGCTGAGACTTCAGATTTCTACTCAACTAGAATGGCAATGAGAATATTAACAACATGTAAAAGTCTTTGAGGGAAGATTTCTACTTCCCAGGTGAGGCTACACAATGTAATAACTGCTGATGTGCAGGCATTAACAGTTTGCACTCTTAACCCTAGGGAGTATCCCACTGATAAAAGTTTGGTGCATCCTCTTCTTCTCCAAATGCCCCTTATACAGAAGACAGAGGCATGGAGCAGTTCACAATTAACCACATTTCTTCAGGATACAACCTCCAAAAAAGATTTTCCAGCAGTAATACCTAGAAGACAGCAAAAAGCAAATGACCTTCCTCTTTGTCAATGATTTTAGAAACTGTTTTATTAGCTTAGAAGAAATTGTTCATCACCACTGGAGAAGAGGTGCAAGGATGGGATGGCCTAAGAAGTCCTTTCAGTCAGACTTCTGATGCTTCTGTGATTCAATTACCTTCTAATTAAGCTGCTCTTAGTCACATATGCAACTCTTTCCTTGGGTTGAGAACTCTATATTGATAAGTGTGACCTAGAATGAGTTTTCAAAAAAATCTTTAAGAACATTGTTAGATGATCAGATTTCAAAATGACTGTACAGGAGGCCCACAGCAACAGTCTTCAAAAAGTACCAATTAACCAAACAAGACTTCAGTCTTTGTGCTTGCCCGAGGTTGGTGGCAAATGCAAGTCTCAGCTTTAACACTCAGCCTTTAAGGGATTCACTGATTTTAGGATAAGCTCGTTCCCTCCATTTCTGCAATCTGCAGCTGTCTCAATTCTTCCAAATCACTCTGCAACTTCATTGGACAACTGAATGTTGATGGGGCATTAGGTGAAGCTCCCCATGGTACTAGCCATGGAGATGTCTACATTTCCAGTCTCCAGTGTCCTCTCTTCTCCTTTCTTCTTCTAAAACAATCCCTCCCCTTTTCCAGCATTTTCTGTCCCTTTATCACATATTGCTCTAGGCAGATGGAAGATGCTTACAAAGGGGCAAGTATTTCCCTTCTTCAAAATCTTCACTTAAGAGAACTCCCTGCTGCCTCCCAAGTACATGAACCATTCTGGTCCAAGGTGGTGATGACACATTCTTTTCAAGCTCTGGCTTGTACCGGCAGACCTGAACAGATGCAGTTGCATCGTTCCAGCCAACTCCACACACTACAGATTGAAAACAAGACTCATATGGCCTCAGTGCACTGTAACCAAGACAGTTGTGTCTCATTCTGAATCAGTCTAGACAGTGAGAGCGGGAAAACATGGAGCCCACCCACTTTCATGCCTATCTGGGAGAAGCAGGCATGTACCCAGATCCATTTTCTGCTTATCATACTCACCACCTTCTTGTCCTGCTGGCTTTCCATTCAGCTGTGCCCATGACTTTGGTCCACCTGGCACTGAATTTGTACTCTGAAAACAAAACACCAAAAAAAAAATCCCAACATCCACAGATCAGTGAAGTCTTGTGAGTGTTTGTCATTGCCTGGCTGGCACCTGCTCTGGTTGAGAACTCAAGATTACCCAGATGTCACTGGATACCACAGGTCTCCCCAGCTTCTTGTTGGGGCTAAATTTAGCTGCCCCCAACTCAAGTGTTCTATGATGCTACAGTAAAAATACTCTTCTCTGCTCTGCCGCACCTCTCCTCATCTTCAACTATTTCCTCAAACCACTCATTTTGCTTTCCTCCATCTAATAAAACTTGCCCTTTGTTCTGTTGCATTTTCCCAAAAGGTTCCTCTTAATCTTCTAGATTTGTCCCATGCCACACCTCAGCTTGAAAGCTATCCTGCTTTCTCATGCATTAACCATTCCTTTTCTCTTCAAAACAGAACTCCTGTTCTGATTTCCCTGAATCTCAGGGGCTGGGATTTTTTTTTTGCCAGGTCCCTGCACTCTCTGGGAAGTTTTCTTACTTGCCAGTAGCTTTTTCAGGTCCTGACACTGGCTACTCCTCCCCTCAAATAACCAGATCTCTTTTTATCAAGGCTGGATCTGCTAGTGACACTTGAATTAGACCCAATAGTTTAGAAGTGCTAACCAGCCATCCCACATTCCAGCCATTCTTTTTAGACTGAAGCTAGATTTTCTGCACACTCTTGGAAGGTACAAAGGTAACATGCACAGAACCAGAACCATAGTCTAACTGCAGCACAGTGTTCCCAGAGCACGGTAACTTTGAGTCAAGACAGTCAATTCTACAAGAACCAATTATACAGGAACCATAGTGTAAATTGCAGTCTGTTGGTTCTTTCTTGGGTAAGGCAACACAGACAATTAAAAGGAAACCCTCAGGCTGTGTGGAGACAGGAGAAGCAGGGTGGCAGTCACAGAGACCCCTTGGCACCTACCTCCTGGTTGATTGACTGTGTCGGCTTCTGTAAATTGGAGACAGATTTCTGCAAACCCTGCTGCGGCAGCGACTCCTGCAGCTGTGCAGCCGTCGCACTGGAACTGAACAGAGACAGCAGAGGTGAGATCAAAGGGGAAGGAAGGCAAGAAGACAGACAGACAACTCTGACAGTATAGCAGCTGCTAAAAGATCAAGCTAACATTGGTTGTACACTGGCACAGACAACAGAGCTGGTCACTGCAAGGTTCAGCAGCAGTACAGCACTGAACAACTGCTGCTGCTTGTCTGACAAAACTTTGCAAAGTATAATTCTGCCTACCTCTTTTGGTCTGGCTGATCCTGCTTGTTTGCCCATCCTGTACCGTCCTTGGGTACTATAACGATGTTAGGGTCGTTTCCTTTGTTCTCAGACTTCAAGCTAGGCAAGTTTGCAGGAGGTGGCATACGCCGGGCAGCAGCAACTTTCCCAAGACTCTGTAAGCCATGTCTAGGAATAACTAGGAGAAAGTAACAATGGCAAGTCATAGAGGGTTATATCCTACTTGATAAGCAACCTTAATTAGCATACTGTGGCTGGCTGCAGTCACATCATGCAGCACCACTGCTGCTGTGTCAACACACAGGTCATTTCCCACAAGACCACAGCGAAGCAGCCGTCTGTTGTGGCAGCTGGCTAACAGGCAGCCTCCTACAGCAGTCAGGAGGGACAGAGAAATAATTCTCCTTAACAGAAATTTCCCACAGTCTTTTAGCTCCCTGTGCAGATATTCCTATCTCATTTCACCAAGGAGAAGCAGCACTGCCCCTTCACAGCTTGGGAAAATGGCCATCCAAGTACACTTCTTACCAGGCAAACTGATAATCAAAACCAGGAGTCCTGAGGTCTAGCTTATCCAGCTCTACCAACAAGATCACATTTATCAAGATGGTGTTTTGTTTTCTTTGTTCTACTCCCATACCAATCCAGAGAGTCCAGGCAATGCTTCATTTTTTTTTTAACCCACCATCTATTTTTGGTCACATCTCCACTGCAAATAGACTTCAGGTTTTTCCCCATAGGCCTCAGTCCATGACCTCTCACCTTGCACAAGGTCTCACCTAAAAGCCACTTCAATCAGCTTAACTTCTCTGCCTTGGTACAGGCTAAGGCCTGGTTAAGGCTTTCACTTCAGTTTGCAACCTGATCACTTCATAGCAAAGACATAGGCTAAAAGACAGGGATGATTATCACTCAGTTGTTTTGTCATATTTCCTCCCTGTCTCTACAGTAACAGCACCACAAAGAATTGCAAACATTTTCCTTGAAGTCCTAATGAAATACAGGCACAAACACTTCTGCAACCCAACCGCATCCCACTGGGCATCCTACCCTCAGGGACAACCACTTGAATTAGCCCTGCAACAACAGGCTTGGAAGACACAGAAAGGAGCTTTCTGAAGACGTTGCTTACCTGTAGTTCTGATAGCTTCTATTGACTTTCCTTTATACTTATCAAACAGGCTGAGAGTCGAGTACTTGCTTTTCCCATCCTTTCCCTTGGTTATTTGCCCCAAACGATCGGACATTGCGATGAAATGTCATCTAGTAAGGAAATTTCTCTGCGCCGCTCCCGATCTGCCTTATAATGAAACAGAACCAGGGAAATGCCAAACTGATTATTTAGCCACAGACAAGTAAAAAGCAAAACACACAGAACAGCTAGAACTGGAGTATTCAGTGAGTAGTCACACTAAGTTACAAGGTTTTTAATCCCCTCCTCTCCAGTCAAAAGAAGCTCATGGACTTTAGAAGTTCATAAACTGAATGGAAAGAACTGCAGGAACACATTTTCACAGTGTTATTTTTTTTTCTGTCACTCCAGTGCTGAAAGAAGTGAGCTTTTTAAAGTAGGAGAATACAAGGGAAGGTGGCCAACATAGTCCTTGCTTTAAAAGAATAAGCCTAATAATAAGCAGCTATGCACAAAGATCCCTAAACAAAAAAGACAGGAAAACACTGTATCCCATATCACACTGGAATTTATCGCTGGGTTTCCCACTGAAGCAGGTTTGGAATGTTTGGAATTACGGTTTCACAGTGGACACAGTTAATGACTCGTACCACCAATTAATGCTTTGAAAGCATCACCTGAAGGCAGCAGAATTATTTCTTCAAATTCTCTTTTCCCATCTGCTGTCCATGAGAGAGAGTTAAGGAGTCCAAAAAATCTGCTCAAATGAAACCAGTTCAGGCTCTTGAACCTGTGGGTTCAGTAACTCTACTCTGAATCCTGAAAACACTTTATAAAACCAGATTACACTTCTCTGTTGCTGGCACATTCAGCGCAGTTTTAGCTAGAAATGTATTTATCACAATGGACGTCAGTCTGTTAATTTTTCACTCTGATCTTTGCTGGCACAACATGCTGTGATTATCACCCTTCATGCAAGCAGTCTCTTTACTTTTTACTTTTTGGCTCTTGGAGCCCGGGACAAAGCTGAAATATGGGGAACACACACTGTAGGTCAACTATTATGTTGGAAAGAAAACTTTGCTTACTTTCAATAGACCTTTCTTTTATTTTTCCAAGCATAATTTTCTGTTTTAAGTTGTCTCAAACCAAGAGTTTAATCTAACCTTTTCACACATTATTTAGATTTCCACATTTCTTGTTGTAAAGCCTCCACTTCAAGTCTAAAACTGCTGGCAGTTTCATTATACCATCTGCTAGGTCCCATCTTAGGGTTCCAACCCTGCTGGAGTAACAAAACATATATATATATCTCGGACCTTTCCACCCTTCACACTTTTACTGAAACTCATTCAGCTGAAAGCACATTTCAAACACATCCAGAAGTCACTCTGAAAGAAACTGTATCTAATCAGAGGCTACAAATTCCAACAGCAATGCACTATCAAACATGATTTCCAGGTAAGAGGATTATGTCATTATGTACAAAATACAGCACAGACCACAAATATGTTGAATATAGCTAGTTTGAGAACATATTGTGATCTACAACCAGCTGAGTAAAGCCCACGTAAAGGCTGGAGGGCAAATTTCTGACCAAGAAACCTGGCACCATGCAGCCAGCATTCGTTCTTGCACTGTAGGATTTAAATCTGGACTGGCAGGAGGAAAAAGCTGTGGACTCTGTGTCCTAGGCAGCAAGTAGCATGGTTGGGGACAGAGGAAGAAAACCATTGTCTATCACTCAGCATCCCTAGGATGCTCATGTTAAAATGTCAGGCTCCACAAGAAGGCTGCAGCACAAAGGCTTGCAGAGGCAACAGGGCTGGCCAGCTTTTGGAGGCACCTTTTCCTTCAGAGTAGCAAACAGATCTTTGGCTCTAGAGGGGTTCAATCTTTGCTCACATGGTCACTGTGTGCCAAAGAAAACAATAGCGTCTTCCTCACTTGCCCATTTCCACTGTATTTTATTAATAGGACAAAGACAGGGAGAAAAAACATTGATGAACACTGACTTGGCAAGAAAGCAGAACCTGGACTGAGAACTATAACCTGTTTGAACTGCAGAGTTGCAGGGAGCCCTGGAGCAGGGGGAATAGCAGAGGGTGCTGCAGAGCAGCCCTCAGCTGCACTGGCAGAAGCACAGCCACCTGCACTGACAGGTATGTTGAGCCTTGCAGAGGGAGCCTGGCTCAGGGTCTCTCCAGACCACATCAATCCTGTACCAACCTCACACAATCCCAAATAACAAAATCCACTTTTATAAAACCTCAGACCAGACAAGAAGTATTGGGAGAAAAAAAGAAAACAACTACTACATCAGGTTCAGGAGTTAGGTGGTTAACAGAAAATCCATGAGTTCCTGAAAGTCAGCATGCAAACAGCACACAGGGTAATGCTGCCAAAGAGAAACCCTGACAGCCACTTATGTAACTGGGTCTCAGCTGCCTCTTGATTACATCTCATACCATTAAAAGGATGCGGGAGGAATAAACAACCACTTCAGAGTAGAGGAGATGGGGATATGTTAGGATAAAGCCCCTTATCAGACTTTCTGGGACAGTTACCATAGCTGTCTAAATAACTGAAATTTACTTTGAACTCCTTCAGCACTTTGAAGCTGAAAAGGTGAAACACAGCTTTGTTTGTATGTTAAGTGTGCGTTCCAAAGGGGGACATAAGTCCATGGGGAGGTAATGCAATTTCCACAGTCACTGTGCAAAGAGACTGCAGCAGTACTCAAAGCCATCTTGCAGGCAGGACCTTGTTGCCTGCTCCTCCTGACAGCAGCCCACTGCAGATCTGAGCTATATATGGGTGATACTGGCCAAGGGGATCACTGTCACTTGTGTCAGAGAGTCTCCCAAGGCTGTCACGACATTGGACTATTTTCCCATCATGCAGTCAAGCACAGAATCAACGCAGGGACCATCGAGGCCTACCAGTCTTGTACGGCAAAGCTATGTCTGATAAAAATCAAGTTCATTAAGAATCGAACTGCCAGCCTATATTGCTTATTACTAGGAGAGCCAGAACCAGATGCTGGTCGATGCTGGCAACTGAAAACTGATGGCCTCAGCAAAGCCTCTGACCTGTGCTCAGGGTTACTGTGTCCAATAGCTGATCCCAAAGAAAGTATTATTCCCTGTCAGACAGGAATGAAATTTCTGAAAGGTTTCCCCCGGGTTTATAAAGGTCTTTGTGGGAAGGTTCACTATCAGTTTTAGTACAGAGCTTATTTATTCTCAGGTCTAGCTATGTTTGCTGTAATATACAGGGACAACACTAGAGTGCAAAATACTGTCTCAGAGGAAATAGAAAATACTGCAGTATGGCCAGTTACATTAAGAGACTCCAGGGTACAAATAACTGCACCAGAATCACTTCCCAGGCAGAGTCCTGCTACTCAGGAGTCTTCATGACCACATCATGTGCCCTGGATTTGATGGTTCAGTATTGACTCTGTCTAACTGCCTTTTAAACAGACACATTCCAATTCAGAGGGTAACAATGACGTAACAATGACATTTTTTAAGTGCCAGAGCACGTAAGTCTTGAAGCTGTAGCAGGGACCTAACTGAGCATGGGGAGTTTGTCCTGCAAAAAGAACCAGATGAAAACCTTGAGTTACTGGCACTGGTAACAGCTGGAAACCCCTGAGCTAAACACAGCCAAAGAGACACTCCTGATCAACGGGATGCTCTGCTCTTTGTAAATCAGTGTAAGAAGCAGGCTGACTGCTGGTGTTTTATTCACAAGACTTCAATGGTGCTTGAATACCTGGAAGTTGGCCAGCCTTAACTGAGCAGGACAAACAGATTTATGAAAGGTAACACACACACACACTAGAAGGGATCACTTCAGCTACTTGCACACCACTGAGCTCTACATTGAGCACAATCAATTGGGCAAAGGACCCGAGACCACTGCAGACCTTCACAGCAGCAGTCACAAACATGAAACAAGCACCAGGATGGAGATCAACAGTGAAACAGCTTTTCTCCAGAAGCAGGAAGATTTTTGATCTGAAATTTCATACAAATTTTTCAGAACTAGAGGTTGCAAGAGCAGAACTGTACTTTCAGAAAAGAGAAGGGTTTGGAGTTGGAATCTATTGCAGTTTCTAATGTTACTGGCAACAGAAAACCTTTTAAAAAACATAATATAATTTTATAGAAGATCAGTGATATTCAACTCTTCTTCTGAATACACATGGTCAGTTTTGCTGGTACTTCTCACAGCTAAACATTTATCTGTCAACAGGGAGATATCACTACTTCTGGAATATGTCTCACCAGGAATCATCTGTTTGTGAAATAAGTCATCACCTGCTTCAGCCATGACAGACACCACTGGCTGCCCTTGGAAGAACTTTGGTGAAACAGCATGACCAGCTGCAGCAACGGCTTGGTGCAGAGGCCTCTGTATCTTGTAGAAATCCTGTCTGGGCCTGGCAGAGACCATCAGCTGAGTGGGGAAGGGATTAGATGAGCATTCAGCTCCTAAGAGAGACTGTTTAGTAAGAAGGGGAGCAACAGAAGAATAACAGCATCCAAGTACAAAGTCAACAGGATCATCCTCAAAGAACTGTGCAGCAGAGGCAGAGACTGTAGCAAGGGTCTAGGCTACAAAAAAAAAAAAACACAAAAAAACCCACTTGCTGTCGTTCTGCTGCATTGTTTCCAGAGGGAGCTGCCAAGATTTGCTGGTACACCTGAAAAAGGGCCTGCCAAAGTCCTGAATGTGGCACCAAGGCCTGCCAGACACAGAGCAGTAAGTCAGCAGCCTGCAGTGCAGAGAAAAGCAGGACAGCTCCTGATTCACGAGAGAGGACTCCTCTTGCTTGCCTGAACAGGCACATTTCACAGCGTGTATGTGTGTATACATACCTTTTTTTTTTAATTCTGTACAATTCCAGCTCTCTCTGCATCTCTCACAGACCCTGTTTCCTTGTTAAAACAGGGAATAGGTGGCCAGGATCACGTCCCATGATTTATTGCAGAGGTATGCTGCTAGCTGAGTAATACCGTTTGAGGCCATCTACCAGAAGACTTGCCCACTGGCCACCCCCCATCATCAGACCTCTCCTAAGCAAAGCCACCCTGGATTTGAGACATGCAGCAGGATCATGAGGAGAGGTAGAGTCTTCTGAACAGTGTATTTATTAACTCTGTGGTGTGGAGCTGTACGGGCAGAGATAAAACACGACAACAGGTAGGGGCAGAAAGGGCATGTCCTGTAAAACGACCTCATTTTCTCAGCTCTGTCTTCACCAAGTTCACCTGCTGCCTCTTCTTATAAACTTACCAACAGGCCGGGAATCACAACTACAGTTACTGAACCACGGCACAATTCCAGAAAAAAACATCTCAGGTTTGGCCTGTGAATTACAGAAGCCTCACTTCTCTGATAAACAGCTTTTCCACTGCTAGGAAGGCAGATAGGCAGAGAAAGGCAGTCAGAAACGATGGATTTGAAACTTACTGTAAAGCAGATAAAGCAGTCTGGAGGAGAGCACAATTGTCTTTTCACAAAAACAATAATGTGTTCTGTGGTCCTTTCTGTAAGGGCTGGACAGACAACGTCACACCCTGGAAAGGAGCTTTAAGGATGCAGTTAAATGTAAGAAATACTTCATCTTCGGGACGTAAGGCTATGGCACAGAGCACAAAAATCCAGTCAGAAAGCTGCTCCACAGCCCACAGAAAGTACTTGTGAGATCCTGTGTTGAAGAAACACTCCCTTTCCAAGCAGCTGTAAACTCAAGGTGTGCAGCTAATTCTTCCTTTGAAAGAAATGTCTGCCTACAATAGCCCTACAGAGAAAGATTCCATTTTCTGCCTATTTGCCCCATCATGCCACAAAGAACTGACTCATTGGTGCCAGCTTGTCAGGAAGGAATAACCATATATCTAACTCAAAAGTAAGCATTGCAAGGTTTTCATATCACTCCAAATCAAGAACTCATTACTGCAGGGTATCTCACATGGACAAACCTGGAAGCATCAACTACCAGCATCACACTCATTGCCCTCTCATCCAGGCCATAAAGGTGCTAAATGAGACAAGACCCAGCAAAACTTGCATCTGATGCACCTATCTATAAACCTCAGCAGGCTCAGAAGCCATGACCTCCTGCAGCCACTTCTGCAGCATGACACAATAGAAATAAAGCAGCATATTTCTTTGCTGTTTCACACTTCAGAGGCAAAGCCCACAGAAGACAGACAAAGCAGTTCAGCAAGAACCATCTTCAGCCTCAACAAACCTAGACCCCCTCCACACTCTCACAGAAGAGGAAAGGGAAGTGACCCAGTGATCTCTGTGAGCTGCCTGCACAAAGGAGGGCTCATTCAAATGCAAATCTTTACCTTTAGAACTGTACTTATGCTGCAGCTTCTCCATAACCAAGGCCTAGAGCTGAAGCACACTATCTGCAGCCTCCAAAGTGAATGTGCCTTGCTCGAGTTGCTCTGAGATCCAAACGAGTGTACAGACATACATCACTCTGTTCCCACAATGCCAGAACAAGGAGGTTGATCATGAGCAAGCGAATTAAATCCAAATACAGAATAAATCCCTGGCATAATATTCTGTTGCCAAAAGTTGTTCAGAAAGCTCCTGGCAACAGTCAGCTGAACTATAAGGTAAACTGGGCATTTAGGTATCTGAGCAACAATAAGAGACTGTGAGTAGCTGGTAAGGGATCACCTGATGGGTAACAGGGCTGGTACTACCAGTCCTATTTTACAGACTGGGTAAGCAAGGCAGAGAAACAGTTTGCTCAAGTAACACCAGAGGCAATGTCAAAAGACCCAGAGCACAGGTTTCTGCCCCAGCCACCCAAACCTGTACTGGCAAGACCCTCAAAGAAAATATAGCTCATAATGACAAAGGAGCAAGCTGTAAAGAAGAGTCAAACAAGGAGCGAATGCAGTGCTGCAGCACCTGTCACATCTAGAACAACCTCTTCCATTGGCACAGAAAGTGGGCCCAATCTGGTCCACTGCTCCAGAGGAGCCCATAAGGGCAAGAGGCACCCACATAAGCACAAACATTGTGCTCAGGCCATTGCACCACGTCGTCAGTGTCACAGCTCAGAGCAAAGACTCTTCCATCACTAACAACTGAACACCACTGCATTTTAAGGTTGTGAAATTCTTTTAGTCCTGACACTTCTGCCACAAAGACTTTAAAAAATCATCATAGTAATGATACTCATATAATCCAGGTGAGATACAGCAAGAAGAGCATAAGTGAAAAACCTGTGCTATCAGCGCCAGAATACAGACCTAAGCCTCTGAATCATCAGATGCAGCTCACCTTGAAGAACATGGGCATAGACAAATGGAAGGGCCATGATCAACTGCTGACAGAGAATAGATGCATTCTGAGGAGTGACTAGAGAAATTCTTCAGTCAAGTCACAAACGTTTCACAAATCCTTCACCTGGTCCCAAGCTCAGCAATTTATTCCAGCTCTCAGCAGTGAATATAACAAACCAGTTTATAGAAAACAAGCAGAGAGGAAATTGGAGATTTCACAGCTCCAAGAAATGAAATAAAATTAAAGCTGTCAGTCCTCAGAGTTAACAATTCTGGGGTTTTTTTTTCAGGAACAGATACAGCTCTGTTTTCTCTGCAGTCTCAGGAAGGCTCACAATGGAATGGGGAGATGGGTGTTCACCTCGTGCAGATCAGCCTCACTACCAGACCTGGGCTCTGGTAACACCACTCTTGGGCTGCCTGCTGACTTCTGGACATCAGCTCCCACTAAAGCTATGCACAAAAGGTTATCTTTATGAAGAGAAAAACTACAGGTAAAACCCAATTATATCAATCAGCAAGCAGTAAACACCAACTCCTCAGTGCAGGCACAATGGAGAGGTGCCTGTACACCCCTGCTGAGCAGATCCCTCGAGTCCTGTTCTTCCCCAAGGTGCTGATGGGAGCTCATCGGGCACACACCTTCACAGCCAGGCAGGCCAGCACCACCACACACACTGCAGGGTACAAAGAGCTGAACAGATCTTTCTCTATCAGATTTATCTGATTTCCCACAGCCATCAACGCAGTTCAAACCATTAGTAAGATTACAAGCAGTTCAGACAAGCCTGCATTTCATGAACGCTGCAGATGCTGCAGCTTCCAAGGAAGCATTCCTCCAGGCTCCTCAGTTGTAACAACACTAGGGTAACACAGCATTGCACAGCGATTCTTCTTACAGGAAGCCTATTCATAGGAGCCATTTGCACTACAAATGAATGCCAAGGATGCCAACAGGAATCTGATGGGAAAAGGACACAGGTACAAAGTGGTAAGAAATCACTTTTACATGCTGTGTGATTCAGTGCTCTGAAGAAAGGAGCTTTAGATATTTTTAGGTAGCTTTAGCTTTTCTAGTGAGCTGAGCAACTCAAGCTATGCAAAGGACATCTGGACTATGCTAAGCCAGGCAGGAAGTGAAAACATTTCACAGATGCCTGATTTACATAGGTATTTGCAGTGCATAACTGACAAGGTGTGTAAGTATCATCACTTCAGTTTTCCAGATAGGAAAAGGACACCACGGAACTCTGCTGCTATGCTGAGTCACAGAGCAAGAAACTGAGTCTTTATCTCCCAACTTCTGGGGCTGGAAACCACCCTCTGGATCACACCATGCTCCTGATGCTGTCAGGCCAGCAGCAGCTCGAAGCTCTGCTCCAGAGAAGTTCTGGAGAAGCAGGTCCACAAGCTCCGTTGGGGAACACTGTGAACACCTCCTAAATGAACCAGTCTGTAGGCTGCTTTCACCACAACAGGATCACAGGCACCACTAAAAGCAAGTTTGCTCAGATGCAGAACACTAACTCTGTAATAACACTCAGATGTCATGAATCTGCATCTAAATGACAGTTCATGAAGTTTCAATTGCTAAGTGGGAGCTTGATTCTTTAGTTATTTGACGAAACCATACTTCATACCATTCCAGCCGTGAAGATGAGTTCTTTGAGCATGTCCCTACTCCCCTGCCTGCCTCACAGCCCACTCCAAACTCTGAACAAGAGCACTCAAGGCTTTTGTATAGACTCCTAGCCCACATACAGGTAGGAACAGTTGAAGAACCTACTCCACAGCAGAACTCTTACAAAAAAGAAATCACTACATTCCCACACAAGAAGCACCTAGGGGAGGCAGAGTCTCTTCAAACCTGACTATTCCTTCCTTGCAGCATCATCACTACAATTCCTCTCCAAAATGTCTCAATACCTACCCCTCCACCAAACCTATTCCATTAGGGTGCTAACTCTGAAAATACTATGTGGTTTGCTCCTCTTATGTGCTACTCACCTGAAATCCAAAGGCTACCATTGGGTGCTCCCAACGGCTAACTGAAGCCCTGTGGACATCTGAAGTACTACAGTCCAACAGAGGAGTCCTCTTAGCCAGATCCCAGGGTGGGCTGGGCTGAGCAAGTCTTTGCTTTCTTCCTGGTATTTTTGCTGTATTTCTTCACACTTGAGTCTCACTCACACCTCTGCCTCCTTTCACTTTTCTATGTTTCAAATACAGCCTTCACCTCTTCCTTTTCACTCAACATGTGATTGTTTTCACCAGCTCTCCACAAATTAATACAGGTAGTGTCTTAAAGGTGTAAAAGTGACCTCTCTCTTGCCTTTTCCAGTTTATCAGCCCTTATCAAATCTTCAGAACCAAAACAGAAACACCACATCTTGGCTGTAAATACAAGGACCTCCTGCAGAACCGCACATACGCCTTTTAACACCTCAAAACCACCTGTCCTCACAGACCCCACAGCACTGCAAATTTAGCAGCTTCACAACACACCAATGTCACAGCTAAATACAGAATGAGTCAGGTCTACTAGCCCAGCCTCCAGTCCGCTTCAGTTAGTTCCAATGCTCCCAGACCAAAAAAGTAAGAGACTGGGATTTACAGCTGTATGTATCTGAACACATTTGCTCCCAAATAACTCACAAGCTCAAAGTTCTCAGTTACTTTTGCACAGAAGTACATGCACACACAGAGCAGATTCTCAATACTAGTACAATTTACCAACTAGAAGTGAGCCCAAGCTATGTCACCATGGGGCTTCGCATTATAATCTATATCTCCTACTCCGTTTTTCCCCTCCTGTGGGAAAGGACAATCTTTAAACTACCCAGATGGGTTCTGTACATACATGCAAAAAACCCTACAGAAGGTGCTTTCCAGGAGCATGCTGTCCAGACTTTCACAGCAAAAAACACTTAATACCAGCAGTTAGAAAAAGATGTTCAGCGGAGAGTGCTGCATCTCCCCAGCTTCTCACCTGTTCCCTGTTCACCTCATTGTCTGCCACCTGACAGACTCAGTTCTATTTCTTCTGTTTCAAATGACAAACTACTGATAAGGAGCTGTGAAATTAGCGACCTATTAGGAGAATGAGTCAGTGCCACATGAAAAACAAAACCCACTTACAAAGCATGATCAGCTGAAGAGCAAGGCTAAGTATCATACTGACAGAACACACTCCTTGCTAAACTGCAGAATAAATGACGAATCTAGTAAAGAGCAGAGATGACCAGAAAGTAAACCCTCTCCCTCCCCTAAAGTTACCATCCTGTATTCATTAAGTTTCTCCTGTTCATACTGCTTCTATTCCTACAGTAATTACAAGTGGAATAACACATGTGCAAACGCCACTAGAGCCAAATTGCTTCATACAGACTATTACCATAAAAGCAAAAGTAAAATGGCTTACTATTATTTTCAATGCAGCAGCATTTAAGTAAGTTAGCCTGGCTCACCCTTAAAAACTTTCAATTACTTTGCTAAGTGCAATGAAGGCCTTGAGCAACCGACACCTTTAGCTCTTAAATAGGCAGGTAATTCTGAAATGGATCATCTAGCAGGCTCTGCACTGCACAGCTTGGGCAAACTGGAGGCACTACCAGGCATGCCTAAACCAGGGGCCTGATTTTTGCCAGTTTCATCTCAGATGCAACTTCAGGACAAGGAAGATGTGGTACCAGAGTCAGGTGCTGTGCAAAAGCGTGTCACAGACATGAGGACTGAGGATTGTTTGTCTTTACAGCAGCCCTCAGTCACATACCACAGCACGCTGTGTCAGGCAGAAGACAAACGCCGACTCTTAATGCCAGCCCTACTTTTAGAAGGAGGTTGTTCAAGTAAATTAGCCTTTGAAGTTAGTTTTTACCCAAAGCTTTAATAAAAGGCTTTATTAAAACATCACTATAAAGTTAAATCATTTTAATAAAAATTCTTTAGGAACATTACTCACATTTATTGAAAATAAGCATTTGTATGGACTTACTCTTCCAGCTTCAGCCAGTTGGCTGAGTTTCACTTTTAAGCTCTCATAGGCAGAGAGAAAAAGGAAAAAAAAGCCCATAGCTGATGAAAAAATACTCAGTGAGACCAAAGAAAGATTCTACACATTTAGAGTTTCTAAACAAGGCACTACGTAATGACAGCTTTGGAAACCTATGTAAAACTCAGCACTTACTGCTTACGTTCTTTAAAGAGGAAAGTTATCTACTCAAGTCATGCAGAAATAGATTTTCTCATCACTAAAGTCTGCTGAAAGCATCCTAAAATGTTTGACATCTAGTCTACTCAAGTTGTGCAGACCGCACCTGCAAACAAGGCATTAACTTACGTTCAATGTACATATCGAATTAAGCACAAAGCCAAACTGCAGCCAGCAGCAGATTTACTCATGCTGGCTTGAGGAAATGTGCAAATGTAAAAAAAAAAAGCAACCCAAATGGCACTTGTGATTTGTCTGAGTTATGATTTTAATATGAACTCTCTAATTGTAACAAGAAAAATGGTAGACCATTTCCAAGAGGTCATCTAGGAGAGGCCTTGTTCATCATACCCCAAAAATAGACTCTGTTAATGAAGAACCACCTCTTAGGCCACAGTCCTGAAAGAAACAGCATCACCCACAATGAATCCAGAGAAATTTCAGGGACCTCAAGGGCACTCCTTATTAAACCCAGGCCCATTTACAATACTCCATTTGAAGTGAAAAATGCAGGTAGACAGTTCCAACTTTTCAGACACAAATACTCCTGAAACCATCACTTTACATCTTCTCCTTAAATCCCAATGTCAGAACATGGTCTCAGCTTCAATCCTCCTGACCTAACATGACTTTACTCTCCAGTCCCCTGGCCTTCAGCATTAGCTTTTAGGACACAGGTTTAACTACCCTAGTGCCTGCTTAACGTGGAAAAGGCAGGTCCAAAAGTAACATCCTTGCCAGTTCATATCTGAGAAATCTACTGATCAGGAGCCAGTTCTTCAAATGTGAGCTCTCTGAGGCACAGACTGGCCGTTTATACACCACGCAAGGGTCCACGGCAGTTGAAGTCCAAACAGAATCTCCACTACAAACTTTGATTTAGTCCTGGAAGAGGCAGGATACCAACTCCCCTCTAAACAGACTACAGCAGATGATGTAGACCCTGTAACACGCTTATCCTTAAAACCCATTTCCTCGAAAGAAACAAAATCACTAAAGTCCTAAACATTTATGTTTCTTCGATGTCATCATCCCCAACACCACTAACGTCAACATACAAATATTTGGCCAGTTGATACTCAAAATGAGTTCTCTCACCCTTTGCACACTCAGAAGGCAGAAACAAAAACAACTTTCCTGACAAAACCCACAACTCCCAGCTCATTCAAACCCCTTTCACCAGCTTTGACTTTGGGGATCTGGGGGGGGGCGGTTCGTAACCATCTTCACGATTATATATATATATATGTATGTATATACTAGTTCACAATCATCACTACTAAACAAGCCACTCTCGGCTGGAGATGCGGAGCACACGTGTCCCAGGACCCGCATTAGGGTTTCCCCGGCTTGCAGCACATCTGCTCCCACACAAGAGATGAAAAACTCCCTCGTAAACCCTCCCCCATCCAAGGGGAAGAAAAAAAAAAAAAAAAAGCCAAAACATGCATTTTTTTTTCCCCTAAACCTACCTAACAAGCTCTCCCAGCACCTAAGCTCACAAATTCCATCCGTGTTCCTCCCCCTTCTCTCCGCAGCTGCCCCGCACAATCCACCCCCCCCC
>WBNH01001916.1:190418-229081 GCA_013401255.1 Urocolius indicus
CACCGCCAGGCCCCGGGCCGGGTGGACTCGCCCGGGCTGCGCTGCCGCCTCCCTCCCTCCCGCCGAGCCGAGCCGAGAGGCCGCGGGGTGCCGCAGAGGCGGCTGCCGTCTCCGGCTCCATTTTAGGGCTGCCTCGTCCCACCTTCCCTCTCCCTCCCCTTCCTCCTCCTCCTCCCCCCCGGCCCCACTCACCGCCCCAAATATCCGCGGCCGCCGCCGCCGCCGGCCCCCGATACCCACCTGTGGTGGTGGAAGGGAACCGGGAGTGCCTGAAGAGCCGAGTGCGGAGGGGCGATGGGCGAGGGGCGCGGCGGATGGCGGCGGATTGCGCGGCGGCGGCGGCGGGATGCGGGGCGATACGGGCTCTCGCTGCCGCTCCCTCCTCCTCCCCCGGCCCGGCCTGTCAATCCCGCGCGGGAGGGCGCCGCGCCGCCGCCCTCCGCACAGCGCCGCCTGCAGGGCCCCGCCGGCACCGCAGCGGCGGCTCAAGATGGAGGGGGAAGAGAAGGCGGGAGGAGGATGCTGAGGGGAGAAAAGGGGGCAGGCACGGCGGCTGCCTCCAGCCCCCTGTCTCTGCACCGCAGGGCCGGCCGTGAGGGACATCATCCCTCAAAGCCGTGAAGGCGGGCTGAGACAGAGGGAGCTGCGTCTGGTGGGATTCCTGGCCCCTCAGGAAGGCAGCCAGGGAGTTAAATGCACCCCAGCCCCTCTCAGCCTCTGAGGCACCACGAACCGTGCTGAAGGAGCCCCCACAAGCTCATTGCTGTAGGGCTCGTTCCGCTACAGCCACCTCACCTCCAGTGACCTGTGCCAGGGAGGCCACTTCCAAAGGAGCACAGGGAGCTTTTACCCCCTCAAGTCTTTTCCTCCTTGCTGTGGTGACTCTGGTTAGGGCAGTGGGACAGTGACGTGGAGATTTCTGCCCAGCAAGAGACAAGCTGGAAAATAATCAGTGAAGTCAGCCTAGTGCTGCTCCCTGGTTTAACGGTTAATGACAACTAACCCAGAACAACTGCCCTTTGGAAGCACTTCAGAAATGCCTTTTAATTTTTTTTTACTGTCATTAACGATGATGGAAGTGAATGCAGCAGAGCGAGGCGGGCACTGCTCTCCCAAAAAGCCCCTCAGACTTAGCCATAAAATACAAATAAGCTTCACAAGGAAAACATGGTCCCTGCTCAGGCCAAAAAGAGCTTCAGGTCAATACACTGCAATCAGTGTTCCTGGCCAGAAATTGGCACTAAAGATACCATAGAAGTTGCCCAGGGTACCTTTTGTAGGTTGGGAGATGCAGTCTCCACACGCAAGGATAGACCATTCTTCCTTTAATTCTCTTTCCCTGTAACAAACTTACATGGTTATCTGTCAGTGTGATGTTTTGTAATGAAGTGTGCAGGCACTTATTTCTTAGGGACTCTCCATCGGTTTGCAAAAAATGGCAAACACACACATCTACATGTGTGTGGGACACAAGCACCTGGGCATTTGCTGGCCTCCTGCAATTACATTTCTTGCTTATTCATGGGTCACCAGCCGTGTGCTGTCACCCTGCCTGTCCTTGCCCATGAATGAAGGTGACTTTAGAGGGATGGTGCAGCCTGTTTTTCCTGCTTCGGGAAGAAAAGCCTCTACCTCTCCTCAGGTTACAGGAGCAGTACAAGGCCTGGCACGTGGATCACTGCTCATGAAAGATGTGTCTGATCTCAGACAGTCATCAAGAATGATGCAGAGGGAGAAAACGCTGCAACAGCTTTCTGGACCATATGTGATGTTCCTACAGTTGATCTGCACTGCTATTGAAGTTGCCAGGCACTGAGCTACCAAGAGACACACCACTGCTACTGAAAAACCATCATCTGGTTGTCAGATTCCCTCCTTTTCTGGGTATCAAAGTATTGCACTCCACTGCCCCATTGCTGTCTCATCTCATCTTTCCTGCAGCACATTCTTTCTGTCTAGAGACAGCAGGCCAACGCTCTCCACTTCCCTCCTTACAGCCTCTCACATAGGGGAGCCCACCCTCCTTCCTGACATTAGCAAACTCCCACTCACATCGATGGACCAGGCAGCTGGGGCACTAGTCTGCTGTGTCTGATCAATGGAGAGAGAAAAACCAGACAAGTACCCATGTGCACACACACACATACCAACAGCCCTTCTAACTTGCTTCATGCTTGTACAAGCCTCAGTGTTCTCCATGAGCAAAGCTAAGGCCAAGTCAGGTTTCCAGAGTGCCTCAGATTTGGGCTGCTGCTTTGAACATTCAGCCACCCTACAGTGCAGCACCAAGATGTTTCACAGCCCATGTCAGAAGGGAGAAAAGCATCTTGTGTTATATGCTGTGGATGCACAATAACAAACAGCACCCAGCGGCGTGAATGTTGCCCTTCAGGAGATCAGGCAGTGTGGGATCCCCTCACTTTCAGTGACTCATGCAGCACCTGCAACCCCCACCATCAGCAAGTGGCTGATGTGGGCTCGGCCAGGTCAGCTTTCTGCACACCTGCTGCTGTAATAAGCACTTCTCCAAAGGTCTCTTTGTGCATCTCCAAGGCAACAATCCAAGGCCAAGGGAATAGATGAGCCAATTAAAGAAAAGCAACCTAATGCAACCTGTTGTGGAGATTAAAAGGCCAAAGTAAACAAGTGAGAGACAATTCCACATTCACCACGAGGTGTGTACACCAGAGTCCCCCCAAACTCATGGCTTTTCCACCCATACCTAGCAGCATGCTGAGGCCAACTCTGTGGAACTTTGCACGGCTCACGATTCGGGACTGTGTTGGGCTTCTCTTCCCCTCGCTGTTCAAAGTGACCAGAACAGTGAAAGGACATAGTCTGTCCCTACCACCAAAGGGAAGAACGTGGCTCCTCTATATCCTGGTCCACAGGGACACCATCAGACCTTGGTGTAAGGTGATGAATTACTGTGCTGCTCTTTAAAAGACCTGCACTATCTTTCACTTGCCTGCTATAACCCAAAACAAGTGGTGTAAGATGAGAGCTGGTGGGATTAGACCCGCAACAGACTGTGAGGGAAGAGTGTTGACAGGGAGAAGAGGTTTGGGCAGAGACTGATGGAACAGGTTTCGCTTGAGTGAAGTTCAATGCACAGCTCTATGCAGGATCCACTCTGGAAGGGCTGCTCACCCACTGATTTTTGACCTGTTCCAGAGAGCTTAGCAAATTATCTGCTGGACAAGAGAGTCAAACTGTCTTGCAGCAGGAAGAGTCCTGCTTCCTCTTCCCAGGATTAATTACAAGTGAGAGCAGAAACCCTGCTGTGTGCTTCATCCTTCCACTAATGAAGTACCCTGTCAAATAGAAAACAACCATTGCAGAGGGATAACAGCCCTAGTATGGAATTTACATCTACAGAAGTGTCTTGTGATCCAAGGATTCCTAGAAATAACAGAATCATTATTATATTCTGCAGCTTCTACAAAAATTTGCTCTGAATGTCTAAATCCCTGACTATGGCTTGCATTGTGCAGAGTGATTTACAGCAGAGCAAACTGAAGGCTAAATGCTCCTGTGCCATTTTGGTTTCACTTTGCTCAGCTGTAAATGTCAGCCTGCAGCATAAGACAGGGCCTTACTGCCCTCACAGTCATTCACAAAACCCCACAACCTCTTTGGGAAAAAAAAAGCAAAGCAATCCTGCTCTGTTCCCCCATCCAGAGGCCATTCAGCACACACAAAGTACACATTTACCTTACTGGGTCATGTCACGGTCCTTGTAGTTTTCCATCTCTCTCAGGGAGCAGCCAACAACATCTGCTGCAGAAGAAACAGGCGGTGGGCAGTGGTGAAGTAACCTGTCCATGGGAGAATACACTTTCTAATCCCAGTAGGCAGGAGCTGGTTTGTGTCCTGAAGCATGAAAATCCATTTCAAATTCAGTTGTGTTTAAATCAAGAATGCCTCACGCCTGCACTGACTTCATTAGCTCATCTGAGACAGCTAGAGGGAAATTCGAGCCTGCAACTAAGTGAACACTTAGGAACCAAAAGCCAGTCAGCAAGAACATCATTAGAGTCGAGCTGTCATATATGAGAGGTAGGAGAGGAGACCTAAGTTACTCTGGCAGTTCTCTGTAATCCCATGTATGATGCTGTACCATGAAAATGTAGGGAAATGCTGTGAAATGTAGACCTCAAACAGAACAAAAGGGACAATGGGTCTCAAATAGAGAAGGTTTATCTCCCCCAACCTCCCTTATTTAAGGCCTTAATGTCACTAGAGGTATTTTAATAAGCTCATTTTTAAGAAGAGTGACGATGTGTTTTGATAAGAGAGGAAGCTGGAGCCTCTCACCTCTCTCTGTTGAAATAGAGTATGAAATACTAGGCACAGGAAAAAAGAGTATGAAAAAGTGTGAAAAACCAGGAATCTTGGCATTTACACCAAACTGGGTTAAATGTGATCAGGGAAAGCAAAGACTGCAACACTACACTCACTCTAACTCACTAACTGATGGCATGGTCCCCTCTGTGCAT
Organism: Urocolius indicus; assembly: GCA_013401255.1. NCBI lineage: Eukaryota > Metazoa > Chordata > Aves > Coliiformes > Coliidae > Urocolius > Urocolius indicus. The sequence goes on from WBNH01001916.1 coordinate 194,918, forward strand.
CTGCTTTAAGTATCTGGTGTCTTGCAATGCAGTTACTATATCTCTGCTTTCAGAGTGAGTTTGTAGGGTCTCTTAGGTTTTTTTTTTCCCCTCAGCATTTGTGGAATAGCTGAGCAGCTCACAAGGTATGGAATTCAAGTCTGGCCTTGAGATTGTTGAACCATTGTATGTACAAAGATTTACTTAACAGGTGAGTGTGGGAAAACATGTTTTATTTAAGATGGTCCACTCCCTCTCCCCCTGATCTCACCACCAAGGCAGGACAAAGCCGCTGACTCCAATTCCTTTCTGCTGCAGAGGAGACTGGGTGTTCTCAGCTCTGGTCTTATTTGACATTTTCTCCCCTTCCCCTCAGTTTCCCAGATGAAAGCAGATTCAAGTAGTTCCTTATCGCTCCTTGGAGCTGCAGGATCAGGTAGAGGCTGTTCCTTTATTCCTTTGTAGCCATGGAAGCTGCAGGCTTTATATGAAAATGAGATGCCATTGAAGCATTTCTGTTTGCCAGACTATTGTTTGTCCTTTTAAAGTCTGCAGACCCATGCCATTCTTTGTGAAGGAAGGCTGGCTGCCTGAAGGACAAAACAAAATGACTATTTAAGGCACTAAAAAAGGAAATCATTTAAAACAGAGATGATTAAAAAGGAAGAAACTATTCTTTCAGTGAGAAGTGAATTGCTTTCAGCTGGCTTTAGAGCTGAGCTTTGCTTGCAATGAGAACCAAATACCAACTGCCTGATACTGCAAGTATTTTGGAGGCACTTCATCGGCCATGACTTCAGTTTTTCCCTGTGTTCTTCTGCTCATCCTGGCTTAGTGATTTCTCCATTGGCTCTGCTATTCAGAATCCAACAAGGCTGTTCTTTAGGCAGCTTTTTAAAGCCCAGACTCTTACTCTATGCACTCAGAAACCCTCACACAGCCTTGGTTGCCTAAATAGCAAGAAGTTCAAGAAACATTCAAGCAGCACCATGTATGTTTCTCACAACCTGAGAGTTTGTGTTCTTCAAAAGACTCCAAAGATTGTTGGTGTCAATATATGCTCAGAAATGAGGAGAGAAAAAAAAGAGACAGAGGTGTAAGTGCTAAAGTTTTGCCCAGTGAAGATCTCTTTTTCAGTGCAACACTCACCCCCAGAAGACACAGAAAAACACTGCTAGGAGCATCTGCTCTTGAAGTTGGAACCTTTGTTTGCTCTGTTAAAATCACCTTTTTCAAAGAGGTTAGAAAAAAAAACCCCAAGAGAAATAAGAGAATCCAGTTACTTGACACAGAGTCCTAGAAGGCAGACCTTAAAACAAAAGGAATATCTCTGAGAAAGGCAACATGTGCCTGTGCTAGATCAACCTGACTTTTTGGCAATTCACAGGCAGATCACTGGATTACACAGATACACATCAGTCTTCTTTCACTCTAGGATCAGCAGTCATCCCAAGCAACACTGTAGACAAGCCTCTACAGAGCTGACCTGGAGGTTTTAGCAACAAACTCTATTCTCTTGTGAAAATACCATTTCATCCACTCTAGTCCACCCAGTCATGAAAACTACAGCCTGCTCTGGGGACAAACTCAGCCAAATATTTGAGGCTGGAGCAGCCACAAGACCTGCACTGACAAAGAAGAGCAAACCTCCCCCAAATGGAAAACAAGGGTAGGTGAATCCATACCTTCGCCCAATTTAACGAAAGGCTTTTAAGGCATTTTAATTGATTTTGCAACATCTAATATTCAGTCTGGATTTAAACTAACACTGAATTTTGTTTCCTACCTTGAAGCCCTTGTACTGACCACAGACGTGGCAGGACCACAACTTCACAGACACGCTTGGGTTCACAGTTCCAACCTCCAATCACAACCATCTGACTCCTCAGCTCCATGTGTTGTGAGACAGCTGTTGTTTCACAGTTCAAAAATATCTCCCCTCACTCTGCCAGAGGGGACTATCAGCTGCTTCTGAATGCGATCAAGCTGATGAGAATAAGTGATTTTGGTAGCACTGCAACCCCTGCTGTAAGCAAGCAGACTCTGGCTGTCCCTGACAAGCGTGGCTTTGATCTGTGATGGGATGATCACAGCCCAGCTGGTGTGTGAATCCAGCACACATGCAGAGAGAGAAATGGGAACTTGCAATTAACAGTGGCTGCAGGAATCACTTCCAGAGCCTCCAAGCCAAGGCCAGTGTTTGGAACACCTCCAGAGTCTCAGCATTCCCTTCTTTTTTAACTGGAGATTTTATAAAATGATGCTACACTTTAGTGAGCATTTTTCCTTTTGACTGGAGTCGTCCCTTCTGTCTCATGAGATCACACCAAGTCCCTTTGGACTTCTGGCTCTTCTTTAATTATTAACACCATTCCTAAATATTTCAGTGGGTGGTAGGTATCTCTGCTCAGGAAAATACAGCCTCAGCCTCAAAAGATCCAGGCACCAAAGGCCCTTCAGTGCTGATGCCTCGCTGGAGCATCCTTTGGTGTATCCTTTGGCAATAGCTCGAGGTGTGACATCCACTTACCGCCGGGACATAACGCGCGGGGCACAGCTCCCCACGGGAATAACACGGGCACCAAGTGTAGCATGGCCATCGCTGCGGCTCCCGGGGGCTGCTCGGGGCCGCTGACCCGGGGCCGGGATCCCGGCGACATCCTCCCGCGTCCCCACTAGATGGAGCGACAAATCCAGCCTGGGAGCCGGCAGCGGGCGGGCTGCGGTCCCCGGCTCCCCGGGGAGCCCCGACAGCTCCGTCCCGCTGGCAGGGACGGGCAGCAGCCTGCCCCAAACCCCTGCATCCCTCCCCGGGAGCAAAGGGCCTGTGTTGGGGGTGGAACAGCTCAGCTTACCGGCTGTGCGGTGGTCCCGCATCTCCCGCTGGTGTTGAGAGAGGCTGGGGAGTCAGGTAGATGTTCTGCTGCATGAGAGTGGGGTTTGGGCTGGTGTTGTGAGTAGAAACCCTTCACCTGGCACAGAGTCAAGGTGTGGGTGGACATGGGGGAAGAGGAGGTGGTGGGGGTGAGAAAAGTGGAGGGGATGGCAAAAGAAAGGGAGAGCCTTGGGAGAGAAATAAGGAGGAGAAGGGGATGAAAGAGAAGAGGTCACACTGATGAAGTAAATCCACATGTAAATCTCTTTTCTATCTGTGAGGCCTCACGATGGGGCATGGCAAGGTGGAAACAGCCACATCAACGATGGAGAGACCAAGTACTCAATCTCAGGACATGAAGCAGAGCCAAGGTGCTGGGGCAGCTCAGGGAACAGCTGGGGAAGCCAGTGCTGTCCCCTTCTCCAGTCTCCTTCCCCAGCTCTGGTCCCTATCAAGTGCAGGCACAAGTCTGCACACTGGCCTCAGCATGAAAGCAGGAGAAAAGGGCTAAGGATGGAGGAAAGGGATGCGAGCTTCCCCAGGGCTGGATGAAGAGCTCAGCTCTACCTGTGAGCAGAAGACACAGCCTTCCTGGGGGGAGATAGGGAGGTCAGAGGGGTTTGGGACACTGCTCTTAGTGCCAGGATATTTACAATGGTGAGAGCAAAACCTTGACCTTCCTGACAGGGAATTACAGAGTGGGTTCTCGGGAGGGACAGCTGCAACATGGGGGATGTCTGTGAGCAGAGAAGGAAGAACCAGGGCAGAGAGGGCATCACAGCTGCAACCAGGACCACTCCAGGCCTTGCAGGCCTCTCCTGTTTTGCTATTTAAAACCTGCCCAGGGAGTGCTGATGAACCTAGCTAATGAGCACCAAGCTCTGGTAAACACAGCCTGGCTCATCCTCACACCAAATCACCTGGCAGCTTTGCCAGCCCCCTGGGGCTGGGGTTGTTTGTATAAGATGGCAGGGATGTGGGGGTGTTACAGCCCACCCTGGGCAGTTCTGGTCTGTGCACCCCATATCTGGCAGTGACCCCCAGAAAGCTGCCTGCAGCCTGTATGCTCCTCTTGGAGCCCAAACCCATTTCCATCATCACCAGAGTTTTCCAAATGTGCCATTCTTTCCCCTCAAAGTTCCACGCATAGCTGGGGGGTCTCTGAGGGAGCTGCAACCCTTTTGCCATCACAATCCTGGGAAGAGGAGCTTGGGCAAAGGCAAAGGCTGTGACCAAAGAGGATGTTCAGCAGAGACAGATGGAAACCTGCTGTCTGGCAGACCCCAATCTCTCCAAATGGTCTGCAGCAGCCTGGGGAAGGGGCAGTACTGAAAGTCAACTCACCTGCCCTGTAGCCTGGACCAGGGCTGACTTTAGGTACAAGAAAACAAAGGATCCTGGGATGAGTAGGCAAAAGAGCTTATTTTAGCAGTACAAGGAGCCTCTCCTTGTTCTGGCAGGAGGTGCAGGGGTCTCTCCAGGCCCTTCCACAAGTCTCACACACCACTTCTGCCCAGTCCCGTGGGTGGTGCTGGAGAGCAGGCGCCGGCAGGAAGGAGCCCCTGACCTTGCCTGGGGTGTGCGTCTCGCCTCGCCGCAGGAGAGAGCAGGGTGATGCCAGGGCTGGCAGGCGCTCCCTGGGAGCACAGCCAGGGGGTTATTAATAACCTGCTGAGTCAGGGGGGGCTCTTGGGTTTCAGGATCACAAGACACAGACGCCGAGAGGCTCAGATGGATCCCCCCATTCCTACTTTTTACACTGACAGGGACAACTGCTAAGGTGGGGGCTGCAGCCGGAGCTGGGTGCCTTTGGATCTCACTCTGCAGGGCAGCTCAGCCACATCCTGATGGTCACCTCATTCAACAGGGATGCAGGGCAAGGACTGGAGCTGCAACATCCCCAAAATATGAGAGCTGCCCTCAGGGAATGAAGCAAGGAGGGCTGGGACACAGTCTGGATCAGGATGTAGCAACTGTACCAGCCCCGTTCCTCATCAGCAAAATCAAATCACATTTGTGGGGAGAATAAATGAGTACCATGGGCTTCACTGTTGGTCCTGCTTCCCTGAAGAGTCCTCTCTGCAACCCTCAAAAAGGCTGTGACTGGGGCAAGTGTCCTGCTGCTACCCAAATGAATGGAGCCAAGGACCCTGTAAGATGCAAAGAGAATTTGGAAGGTCTTGTAAACACGTCGTTGCAGTGTTTCATTGCAAGTGTTTTTCAAGGGATAAAAAGCCTCAGAGGATGGGTCAGCTGTGGCTAGCAAGGGTCTGGATCAAACCTCCCAGAAAGCACGTTGTCACCTGCCAGTGTCACCTGTGTTTCTGTTGATGCACCCGGCATCGTCACACAGACAGGCCGAGCTCAGCTCTGGGATGGCGACTCCTTAACGCATCGCTGTGGAAAAGTAGTCAGTGATGTGGAACCGATTCACTTTCAAATGCAGCAGCCCATGGTAGCAGCACGTATTGCCAGCATACAGTTTCTCTAGCAACTACCATGCAAAAGCAGCTGGAGTGGCAAGAGCCATCCCCAAGTCTGAGCCCAGCCCTCGGTGGTGCCCTCGCACACACAAAAGCTCCTGTCGCTTCCTGGTCTGTGCACTGGGATCCAGATCCTTACACTCAGAGCTCTTTAGGGCCACACAACTCACTGATGTGGGGTTGTCACATAGTATCATTTCAGTTGGAAAAGACCTTTAAGATCATTGAGTCCAGCCCCTCACCTCACCCCGCCTAGCCCACCCATGGCCCTCAGCACCTCAGCTATGTGTCTTAACTATCTTCAGAGATGGTGGCTCCACCACCTCCCTGGGCAGCCCATTCCAATGCCTGGTAACCTTTTTGGTGAAAAAGTTCTTCCTCAGCTCTAATCTAGACCTCCCCTGGCACAAATTGAGGCCATTTCTGCTTGCCCTATCACTGGAGAGAAGAGACTGATCCCCACCTCACTGCAGCCTCCTGTCTCCCCTCAGCCTCCTCCAGACTAAACACTCCCAGTTCCCTCAGCTGCTCCTCATCACACTTGTTCTCCAGACCCTTCTTTAGTCACTTCCCAGCACCTCAAAAGGTTGCTTCCCTGGCTCTACTCCCCTTTCCCCGTCCTACCCCACAGTTGCACTGGTTCACAGTTGCCTATGGGAAGGGAGAGCACTCCCAAGTTTGCTGGCAGCATGCTCCATCCAGGCTGGCACCCACCAACGATGTCTATTTTTCCACTCAGGACAGGACCAAAATAACCTGTCTCAGCCCTCCTCAGCAGCTGTTACAGACATCACACCAGCCATGCCGGCTTTCCCTGTCCCTTCTGCTGTCACAGCACTCGCACCCCAGCATCTGCAATTGCTCTTGCTGTAGCTGCCACCTGCGGTGGCTTGAAATGAGTGAAGTGCTGAAGCTCTGCTCAGCTTCTGTGTCCCCAGAGAGGTCTCATTTCATTGTAACAGACTGTCTGAGCAGCAGAGCCCCCTTCATTTCAATTAGCCCAATAGCTCTCAAATCCTATTTACCTTTATGGATGTGTTAGCATCTTACTGCTTCCCGCATCAGTACAGATTAGAGGCTGAGCGAGGGAGACGTGCCATGCGATATCACACGCTATTAACCCTCGCTGCACTCCTCACAAGGCCAACCCACAGCTGTACATTTCCTGCAAGGAGCAAACTGAGACACAGATAAAGCCATATCGAAGGGACACAGTGAAGCTGGCAGAGCTGCCTGCAGCATTGACCCACAGATCAGCCAGAAGCTAGAGACCCAGCAAGATGCTTTTTGGTTTGAAATAAACCATTTACGTTTTAGGTGATGCATCTTCTGGCAGATAAAAGATGGAAAAGGCTGTAAAGGCTGTAGCCCCACAATCTCATTTTGGACTAGGTGTTCTCTCCCAGGAGGATCTCTCCTTAGGTCCATGTACCTCACTTAGATTTCAACAATCATTTACCATCGTAACACATTCCGGCACTTAAATAAGCTCCTTGAGAGGGAAAGATAAGGTATCAGCTTTCCGGTTCATCTTGCCAGTCTGTCTGCAGCAGATAAGCATGTTGGGCAGCAGGAAAAAGGTTATCTAGAAAGGAAGTTGAGCAATGGTTGCTGTTATTGCAGGAGGCTTTGGGAAAAAAAAAAAAGTACCCCCACCAGGAATCCCACAATCCATACAAGCTCTTCCCGGCGGGACATGATTGATGGCTGGAGTCCTGCTGTGTCTTCCTCCCCGGGTGGGAGGCTGGGAAGGAGGGAAGAGCTGTTGAGACAGTTGTGCTCTCCCAGGAAAGGTCACCATCAGAAGCAGGTGCCCAAAAAAACCTGTTGCTTTCCCTCTCTTGCTCATCTCTCCTGCCCTGCCCCTGCTCTGAGGAGATGTGAAAGGAGGGGGTTGGTGTGGTGGCCCTGCTGCCCCTTTGGTACATTTGGAATGTTTTTGGGCTGAGGGAACTTTTCTGGCCAGAACTAGGGCCCAGCTGTTCTGGGCTGTGCATGAGGTCCCTGGAAACCAGCATTGACCTCCCACTGATCCCTGAGAAGCAACATTGGGAAGGAGTTTCTGACAGTCCTCAGCCTTTCTTAACCCAAGTGTCACATTGCTTTTGGGGATGAGAGAGGGGAAACAAGACATGCTGGGGTGGGGGTTTCATTTACAACCTAGTGGAAAATGTGACTTTCAGTTGAGTGGCTGCTGTTACTTTATCTTCTGGCCTGTGGTTTGTTTGGTTGTTTGCAGGTGCAGAAGTGACGTATGTCATCTAAAAAAACCAAACCCCTAAAGCAGCCATTTCCAGCCAAATCTGCAGATCCTCCTTTCTACCTTCATGTTATCACCAGGGTCAAAAGACCCCACACAGCAGCAACACTGGCTCAGGAAATGTCATGAATCAGGGACAGCAAAACAATAACTGGAGCAAATCCTGCCAGGAAGGGCTCTGAATCTGCTCAGCCCCCTTTTCTCCTCGCTGTATCTACCAGCTCCCTCCTGCTTTCCCTCCCAGGACATCCCCACTGCATCCCTCCATGCACTCCTCTATTTTGCTGATTCTCATTAATCTGTGTTTTATGTAACCCCTGGCTTGTGCTGGACACAAAAGCTATGCATTACCATGCTATTAATACTCAACTTTAGGTCTAGGATTTAAAACAGATAAAAATCCCCTCGCAGCCAGGAGAAGCAAACCATGATAAACCAGTGCTGGCAGCTCCAAAGTGCAAATCCCAGTGGGGAGAGGGCACCAGCTCCTGACAGCGAACCTGCACCCAGATGTCAGAGGCTGATTCCTTAATCACCACTGCATCAAGTGTGTTTAACTGTCACACAGCTCCTTGGCTGGAAACAAACTTCACCAAGCACCCGGAGCACTTCAGTCTCTGGGCAAGTGTTTCACAAACATCCATCACTGCAGCTCTCAGCTCCTCTTCCCATTGCTCTTATTTTAATTAATCTCTGCAGGTCTGATTTTCCAGTAGAAAGCTGCTGGACCTGGGGGGAGTGACAAAGTCAGAGAGGGTCTCATGGGAGAGGGTGTACCAGAAGGATGGGCACCCTGCAAGGACAGGGCAGTTTCTAGGGAGTGGAAATCAGCTCCACCTCTTTGTTAAAAAAACTGGGAGAGATCCCTGTGCCATACCCAGATCCCCATTGACATCCTCCAGTGAGGCTCAGATGAACCACACTGTAAAGGGAAGAGCATGGGCACGTCCAATAGCCCTGAGCCCATGACTTAGGGCCAGCAGCATTTGCCACAGGGCTTCCTGACAATGTGACCCTACTCTGAGCACCCTGGAGCCCTCTGAGTGCTTCAGCCAATTTCTTCCAACACTGCAATAAGTAATTCATCATCCAGCTGTAATACTGCTCAGCCAGAGAATGCCTTCCCTGCTAAAAAACAGGGATTTTCTAGGGGAAACTCTGCTTTGGAGAGGGGGCTGGGGAAAACCTCTGTTCCCCTCCCAGGGCTGTCCAGCATCTCCCCCCTGCAGTGAAGCTCAGGCAGTGCTCAGCCTGGCTCAGGCTGCCAGAGGTTAATGGTTTTCAGGCGACTCCTGCGATTAACTTCTCCCAAATCTCCAATTCTTCTCTGCCTTCTATTTTTATAAAAAAAAAGAAAAGAGGGGGAGGGAGTATTTACAAGGGATTTCACTCAAATAATGAAATAAATGTGATCAGCCAAGGGACCCTTAATCTGCTTTGACCTTTGCGTCCTGGGGAATGAATAGAGATCTTCGCTGAGTCCCAGTGAGGTGGGGAGAGAAACAACCCTGTCCCTGCCTGCCTGGGGGGCAGAGCCCACAGCACCACCTTGTATTGTGCTGTACTCAGACATAGGCACCACCAGCCAACAGCTCTCGGGTCAACACCAGAGAAAAACACCCCCTCGGTCACCTGCTCCCACCCTGCAGCCAACGTGTCCATGGTCCTGCCCAAGCTGAGGCAGGAATCAGATACAGATCTATTTCAGAAGACTGAACACATGTAAAAGGCATCACCTGTGTTCACACCTGCAGCATCACCCTCTCCTGACAGCACCCTGCACAGTGCACACCTGCAAAAAAGGAGGAATCTGCTCATTTCTTTAGGCTTTGCCCACTGTTACACTTTTAGCCTGTAAATGACACAGTTAATGGTTGCTGTAATACAAACAAATTAACTGCAAATCACACAGATGAGTGTCCCTGACTGGAGAGAAACCTGAGTCCTGGAAAGGGTTTTGTGGCTGCTGGATCCATCCTGTGTGACTTGGGGCTGCAGGGAGCAGTGTTGAGAGCCGGTTAGACCCATGGGTCCCTTTACCTCCAGCAGAAACATCTCTGAGTGAATAAAGGCGACCATTTGCCAGGGAAAACCCAGGATGAGGTGAACTAGATCCACACCTGTGCAAGTAGACATTGTGTAACAGCCTTCCTAATTCCCCCTGAGTCCTCAAATCTGCCAGGCTGCTCTCTGGGTGCCAGGCAGTGCCTGTGCCTCCCACTCCTGCCTCATCCTGGGTGGACACAGGGCCCGAGTCACCCCTCTCTGAGGACAGCAGGAGACCCCTTGACAGCCCCCCAGCAGGGAAAGTCCCCCTTTTACTTCAGCAGGGCCACAAACACATAAACCAGCTTGGAATAAAACACCAGCTTATGTTGGGGAGGGGAGTACTAAACACCCCAGCTGTGATTCCCACATATGCCCAAAGATATAATCCAGATTTGCCACTTGCCCTGGCACCTTTTTTTTTTTTTTACAAAAAAAGAGAAAAATCCAATCTCTTTTTGCTGCTGAGCATAATCAGCATTAGGGAGAGGGAAGGAGGGGCCTGTCCCTGCACACAGGGGAATCACAAATGAAATCCTGGCCATGGCAGCCTGGGATTCTCCCAGTTGCATGGACACAGGCAGTGCTGATGGCAGCAGCCTTCAAACACACGTGGCTGCATTTGCCTCCTCTGGGGCATTTTCTTAATTTGTTGGATGAACTGCAAGCCAAAAGATGTCCCAGTGGAGGATGGAGAGGTATCCTGGCTTGGGAAGGACCACTCCCCACCAGGGCTCATGCTGAGCCTTGTAGGGCTCAGTCTAAAGCTCTGAAGGTTCATGCACATTCCTGAGCAAATTCTAAATGAGATCAAACTGTTTGGCCTTTTGCTTCTCCACGGCCATATGGCCACGGTGAGCATCTGCACAGAGCAGCCCTGGCATCCTTCTCCAGCTCACCCAGGACAGCCAGAACCAAAGCTCCAGGGGAGGTGAGAATAAGCCACAAACATGATAAACTTCAGCCACTGTCTTCAAGTGGCATGTGCCTGCAAGACCCACTCCCACTGGTGTTTCTTACCATCTCTGCAAAACCCGAGGCCAGGGGAGAGCACAACCAGGTGATGCCTCCCACAGAGGAGCCCATGGTCTGGCAGTGCTGCTGGGGTTGAGACCCAGCCCCATCGCTCTTACACCCTCCGAGGGAGGAGAAAACTCCCCTTAGGCTGCAGGGCCTTATGGACAGGCACACTGTGCCCATGCTCCTCCTCACAAGCAGCAGCCAAGGGCTGGAAGGCAGATGGCGTCTGCATAGACATAAAGCCTAAAGCCCAGGGAGATTGTTCTGCTGTGCCCTCTTTGCCTCTGTACCAAAACACTCAGGATCCAGCCCTGGATGTCTGTGAGAGCAGCACAAGAGAATGAACCCCTCTCCACACCGCTTCACAGCTCACTCAGCACAGCTCTCAGTGATGGATGGGGCTGTGTTAATCACACTGAAAGCTGAGGACAGTCCTTGTTGTCCCATCACTGTTCCCGTGCCCTCACCCACACAGCTGCATCCCCAGGGCAGTGGGGTTGGGGATCTCCTGCTTCCCCTCAGGAGCTAACAGGTAACCAAGCCAGGGCCTGTCCTCCTTGTTGGGTGACAGAGATGGGTAAGGACACAAGACACATGCCAGGCAGCCCCACGGCGGGTACCATCATCCCTTGCTGTTGCCATAGAGACAGAAGCTGGTTTCATTGCAGTGTCTGAGCAGTACCTTAGGAGAGATGCTGCGTGGTGCCATGCTGCTTGCCTCACTGGGAGGGCTGGGAAGGGCCAAGGCAAAGCTCTGCTGGGCCTCTCCTGGTGCCTCTGCACCCAGATCTGCACTCACTGGGAATGGGGGGGGTCTTCCCAAACCCTCCCTGCAGTGAGCACATGAGCCCTGGGGCTCCCCACTCTGAGTGATGAAGCACTAGGGGAGCGAAGGGGTGCCAAGGAGGAAGGCTCCCAGGAGAAACCATATATAGGGCTGTGTTTGATCTGTGAACCCCAACTTACCCTGGTGAATCACCCTAGCTCCCCTCTCCCTGCTCTCCTGCCTTGCTTTGCAGCTATATGCTGGCATGAGACCAACTCAGCTGATGTTACCCATAAGCAAAGATGAGGAGTAACCCCCCCAAAGCCATCCTGGATGTACCACATGCACCAACCACCCCCCACTGCTCTGCCTGCTGCTGCACCAACTCACCATCCTGCAGGGACAAACAGCAACACCCAGAGCTCTCCCCTTTCCTGAACATACCAGGTGACAGCCCTTCCCGAGGGACCCTCACACAGCTCACCCCCAGGGAACTCTGTGGGAGGTGGCTCCTCTAGAAAGGACATGGTAGCCCTCCTTATCACGCTTCTGCTCCAGCATCTGAGCCAGCAGCACGGCAAGTCAGGGCTCTGTGCTGACATCTCAGCTGGAGACGCGTGCCAGGGATAGATTTTCTGTTTAGCTTCTTTCTCTAGTAATTATCAAAGAGCAACAAATGTTAGCAGCTTGCAACAGTCATGATCTGAATGTCTCCTCCTTGTCACCAGCAGCCCTTGTAGGAAGAGGGTCCCCCCACGTGCAGGGAGAGATGAGAGCACAAGAGCCAGCTGGTTGCTCTCTGGCCTGGCAAGTCAGGAGCGTTTTGCTCATGTGGGAGAGACAGAAGGAAAGGGGTGACAGGATCCCTTCATTCTGCAGGATGCAGCCAGCCAGGGAAGGTGCTGAGTCTGGTAGCATCCATCACCTGCCAAACATCAAACTCTCTTCTAAAGACAGAGAAACCACAGAGAACAGGAAGGTTCTGTGAAAAATATGGGATTTTCCTAGTCATGAGGGGTGATCTGTTCCAGAGCCACCATGCTGAGCTTGGCCATCACCTGGGTGAAGATCAGTCAGGTTTTAAGGTGGCCTCTTGGCAATAATGAAAAGCAACAGCACCATGTGTGAGCATCAGACTCTATACTCGGTAATCTCAGATTTGGTTCACAGACATCAATCAGCATTGCAAGCGGGGAAGGTCAGGAGGGCTCTCCTCATTTCACACAGGATGAGACACAGAAACAGTTATTTCCCTCTGTAAGGATGCTACAGCCAAGCGAGCAGAGCAAGGGGCTGCGCAGCTCTGCCTGCCTGCCCTCTACCTCACCTGGGTGTGCCACAAAGCAGTCAGTGCTGGAAGAGACTTACCTGGGAAATTCCCACCTACAGCATCATTTGGCATAAATCTAAAACCATGGCCACGAAGGGATAGACAAAGACTCTTTGCTGTGTATCTAGATCTGCTTTGCAGACTCACCACAATCCAGCACAACGCCTCTGCAGTTATTCCCTACCAGGATAAAAATGGGCAACTTGTATTTGTCTATGACCAGATCAAAAACCTCACAAGCCCCCTTACAGAGCAGATTTTTTTTGAACAGCAGACAAAAGGTCAGTTTCATTACACCACCTTCAGTGTCTTGAGCACCCAGTTAGGTTCCCCCCACCCAAAGCAGACCATTTCGTGATCATTTGCATCCCCTCAAGCAGCAACTGCAGCACCTGCTCCATGTTGAACAGAGTATCTCAAAGCTGCACTGCACAGGCTTTTGTCCTTTCCCTCACGATAAGAACCAAACAGGGCAGGATTGGTGTGATTATTTATTATCTGCAAAGTGCCAGCAGCGTCCTGACTCTGTACAAGACACAACTGCTGGGCTTACCAAAAAGAAAAAAAGCGCTGTGGCCAGAATCATTCAGCCTCCAAAAAGTGAAGGGAGGTGTTCTCAGGAAGCTTTCAGGCACTGCCCATCCCGAGGACATCTCAAGGTGCTGAGGTGAACCACCCAAACCAGGCAGATCCGTAGCTCAATTCTCTCACCCCTAAAGCTTGCTGTCCATACACAGCTTGAGAATATGGCCAAAGCACAGGCACGGCCCTTGACTGCTAAAGCCCAACCTGTTGCAAGAAAATATTGGGTTGGGTTATTTTTTCAGGTGAGAAAGCAACATTTAAAAATGCCTCTACTCATGGAAGTTACAGCTGCTTCCCACAAACAACACGTAGAAAATGCCACGAGGGAGACTTAAAGTATTTGCTAGTTTCCAGCGGAAAGGCATCGAGTCCCCCCCCCACGTTCACCAGATGGATATCAACATCTGACACGTGTTGGAAGACATCCATATCAACTCCACCAGCCTGAACTGTAAGTAACCAAAAACAAAGCCAGACAGGACATCTGTGATGTGGTGCCGTCCGATCATGACGCGGGAGAAGCCCACGCAGAGGGCCCAGAGGACCAGCAGGATCCGGAGAGGGATGGCCAGGACCAGGTGGTTGAGGAAGAACTTGGAGAGCATGGCTGCTCGGCTGGCGTGGCCGGCTGGGAACGCGTACGTGTCCATGGTCAGGTAGTCCAACAAGCCAGGGCTGATGTCATACGGGCCCTTGCGCTTGGCCAGCTTCTGCAAACCAGCCACAATCATGATGTCCAGGAGCAGGGCTGTAAAATGAGAGATGGGGAGGGAAAGGTCTGAGACAGCAGCAGAACTGGGGGCAGTTTTTAAGGCAAAACATTCAAGGATCGTCACTGACTTTGCATAAAGGTTTGGGTTCAGCTCCCAGACAGGTGTCCATGGTTCAAGCTGCACGTAAACCCACCCATCCCAATCCTCAAATCACCACCCAAACCCTCCCAGTTCACTCATGGAGAAGACAAATACCATTATCACCATCTCACAGCAGAGAAAGCCAAACTGCAGAGGCAAATGACCTGCCTGAGGAAGAAGAGAGCAACTGGAAGAGCTATAATTAAAACTCTTATGGCTCTCAGACTACTGGGCTGGGTGTCTCTGTTTCTGTCTTCCACCCCATGCTTTAGAAACCTCACGCAGCAAGGAAATATTCCTGTCTGGGGTGGCTCAGTGCTGGGGTGACCAGGCTGCAGGGAGCAGTTGGTGGAAGGAAAGATGACCTAAAGCACTTTCTGGTGCCATCCCTTGTCCTTTCCCAAGTCTATCACGTCCCTCCTGCACAGACCCAGCCAGCAGAACCCCACTGCACTGGCAGATTTCACTGAGAGCATTCAGAGACAGAGCCAAGGGGAAAGCCAAGCAGTTGAGGCTCCAGGGTTAGGAGCAGCAGCTCGCTGCATTGAAGCAGAGGGCAGGTGACATCCTCCTCAATGTCCCCCACCTATCTTTCTCCCTTGGCTGAAGCACTGGACACCCATGAGTCATTTCTTGTTTCTACTCACCTCTTGCTTCCTGTAGCTTTCTCTCTGTGAGTCACCCCCTGCATCCCTTGCCCTGCACAAGTGTGGTTACCCATGGGAAGCTAACACACCTCCCAGCCTGAGAGAACCCAGGCTTATGGCAGCAAAGGGATCATCCCTGCAGCTGGGGGTCTCAACACCTAATCACCTTTCTTCTCTAATTGCTTTGGGAGTGAAACCCATCAGCACTTGTCTTCATCACTCTCTTATTCATCCCACTCCCTTTGCCCCAGCCAATAGCTACTGTCCTTTCTATTTCCTAGCACTGATTTGTCTTTAACCCCCTCATCTGCTTTTCCCCAGCCCTCCTAATATTAGTTAGACTGCTGATTTCAGCTCCTTGCAGCAATAACAAGGAAATATGTCCCATCATGAGCACAGCCTGCTCCCTCAGCAGGAATATGAGGGGCCAGTTGCCTGGTTCCCAGACCCTGATAAAGACCTTTCCTCGACATCTGACAAGGTTTCAGGAGGATGGATGGGAAATGAGATGGCACATCTGAGGCTGGCAGCTCCTCCTGCCTGCTCAGCCCCAGCAGGAGCTGGGAAGAGAGAAGCTGTCACAGGGACTCTGCTCACCCACCTCCCTCACCATGTCCTCCCCACACACACAGCCAGACACCAGCATCACTTGAGGAGGGAGCTGGTATTTATCCTGGCCAAACTCTCTCCTCATGGGAGGGCTGTTTTTCTTCCTCATCTGCAGGGTGAAGGGGGATAGCAGGACCTCCTCAGATCTCTTGCCCTGTCCTCTGGGGTTCCCAGAGTGGTGGAGGGGAGATGGAGCAGAAGGAAAGACAGTCTCTTCTCCCAAGTAATGATAGGACAAGAGGAAACGGCCTCAAACGGTGCCAGGGAAGGTTTAGGCTGGAGATTATTAAGAACTGATTCCCTGAGAAGGTTGTTCATGCTGGGCTTTTCACCCCACCAAGGTGACCCCTCGCAGCCCTGATTCAGCAAACTGCTCCAGGAGCTGATTTGCAGAGCTCAGAGGCTGCACTGCCCATCAGTCCCTCCTCACCCTGGACAAGAGCTGGGGGGCAGACAAAGCTCTGGGGCACAATCTCAGGAGCTCACACTCACACATTCATTTCAGAGAGATGATGCACCAGCGCTGCCAAGAGAAGACTCCAGCTCAAGCTTCTGCTGAAGTCAGCAGCTTATCACATTGCTGAGAAGCCCAGCCAGGACTCAGGAACCGGTCTGGGCACACTGAAAGATCCTGAGTGTCTCCTCAACGGTGTCCAGTATACCCTCTATAGACCATTCCCCACCAAATCCAGCACAAACTTCATGTCCTATAATAACACGTGTTTTTTACAGCCAAAGGTGATTTCAAGGCAGCTTGAGTGATGTGGGCACATGTGCATGGAAGTGTTCAGGGCATGGAGAGCAAGTCAAAGAGCTCTCAGTACTCCTAGGTTTGATTTTCATCAAATGATGCATGGAAAGCCTCATGTGCCCACATCTGAAGATCTGAAGACACGACAGCATTAAACCCAAGGTTTAATTTACCATTAAAAGGAAAAAAAAAAACCCAAAGATCCCTCCATCTGGTGCTTTTGCTGCCACTTCCCCCTGCACTTTCTGTTCCTCCCATGAAAAAACTTAATAATGAAATGGCCCCAGGAGCCTTCCCTGCTCCAGTCCCCAAGGCATGGAGAGTCCCACTGTCCTTCCCCAGCTCTGGGTCTCAGCAAAGCCCCAGGAGCTGTGTTGCACCCCTGCCCTCTCCTGCTGCTGCTGCTGCTGCCAGGCACTGCCAGAGTGAATCAGCACACAGCACTGCTGCTGACAGTGCTGCCAACAGCCTGTGCCTCAGAAACAGATAGAAGCCCTGTTCCCTTCCAATTCCCTGACCTACACGCCCACTTGGACTTGGGCTTGCTTGGTTTTACCCCTTAATGCAACACAAATCCTCCCTCCTCAGGCAGGCACATCCCTGGAATGTGTCCAGAGACAGGCAATGGAGCTGGGGAAGGGTCTGGAGCACAAGTCTGATGGGGAGCAGCTGAGGGAACTGGGGATGTTCAGTCTGGAGGAGGCTGAGGGGAAACAGGAGCCCTCTCTGCAACTCCCTGACAGGAGGTTGCAGTGAGCTGGGGGTTTGTCTCTTCTCCCAAGTAACAAGTGACAGGACAAGAGTTGCCCCAGGGGAGGTTGAGGTTGGAGCTGAGGCAGAACTGTTTCCCTGAGAGGGGTGTCAGTCCCTGTGCCAGGCTGCTCAGGAAGCTGGGGCAGTGCCCAGCCCTGGAGGGATCCCAAAGCCGTGATGCTGAGGTGCTGAGGGACAGGGGTTAGTGGTGGGCTGGACAGGGTGAGGGGAGGGCTGGGACTGCAGGAGCTTCAAGGGCTTTTCCAACCAGAATGATTCTATGATTCCATGCCAGCATTACTCAGCTAAGGAACTAACTTTCTCATAGGTACCATTGGCTGGCCCAGCTGCAGCTGGATGTCTGCAGTGGGAAAAGTGCCTGCTGGCTACTATAGTGGTTGCATCCAAAGCCCTAAAGCCTTGCACCTGCCAGTGCAGTCCCAGACACCTGCAAAGCAGCATCATCACCTTCAGCCTGCCCTTCCCCTGACATGCAAATCCTTCAGGCTGACCCAGCTGAAGGCTGGAGGAAATACAGACCCAGGAGAGGACACAGAAGGGAGCCTGCCACTGATTTACCAACCTGCACTGACACAACGCTGCTCTCTCAAGCCAGACAGTGCTGCCAGAGGCATAGCAGACATGGCAGAGTGCCACCTGTCCAAGGAGGGAGATGAGAAGAGTAAGAGATTTTGATTTCAAGCATTTTTTCATCATGCTCTTCCCCCAGATCCACATAGCATTGGGTTTAAAGCAAAGGCAGCACTGGATGTAAAATCCAGGTAGCATTGGATTTAAAAGAGCAAAGGCAAGATTAGCTCCTGTCCATCACCCTTTTCACATTCTTCTGATAAAAAAAAAAAAGATCCATAATTTCCCCTTAGAGCTGGTGTGGAGGGAAACAATCCTTCAGCTTTCCACTGCAAAGCCATCAGATCACAAAAAGCCCCGTTAGCATCTACAGCTTCCTTCGAGTGCAAACCCAAAGACAACCTGGGACAATTATAGCATCAGAGATCACCTTGGTATTGTAAATAGCCAACATCTGGCATCAGATGCACAGTAAATGAGCTGAAAGTGAGCCCCCTGGGCAGACATTTTATAGCTATTAATAAGAAAGGGAAAACAATTAACTGCCTTGCTCCTACCACCAAATGAGGAGCCCATTAAGAGCGGAGGGGCCAGCCCTGAACAGGCAGGGCACAAGGACAAAGCTGAAGTGTGTGTGCAGCAGAACCAAGCCAAATCTCAAAGCTCATGTCCAGAAGAAGTCAAAACCATTGGACATCACCAAACACCATAAGACCCTTTCTGCCTCATTGCCCAAGGCGCCATCTCTGCTTCTGTTCCCTTATGGAGGAGGGGCTGAAAGAGGCTGAGGATGGGGCATCACCCTCGGGATGCCAGGCAGCTTCTCCAGGGACAGAGGCAGATTCCAGCTGAGATGTTTGCNAAGGCAGCTTGAGTGATGTGGGCACATGTGCATGGAAGTGTTTAGGGCATGGAGAGCAAGTCAAAGAGCTCTTTTAATTATCCTTTCATTCAGGAGATGAATAAAATGGGCCTTCAGTACTCCTAGGTTTGATTTTCATCAAATGATGCATGGAAAGCCTCATGTGCCCACATCTGAAGATCTGAAGACACGACAGCATTAAACCCAAGGTTTAATTTACCATTAAAAGGAAAAAAAAAAACCCAAAGATCCCTCCATCTGGTGCTTTTGCTGCCACTTCCCCCTGCACTTTCTGTTCCTCCCATGAAAAAACTTAATAATGAAATGGCCCCAGGAGCCTTCCCTGCTCCAGTCCCCAAGGCATGGAGAGTCCCACTGTCCTTCCCCAGCTCTGGGTCTCAGCAAAGCCCCAGGAGCTGTGTTGCACCCCTGCCCTCTCCTGCTGCTGCTGCTGCTGCCAGGCACTGCCAGAGTGAATCAGCACACAGCACTGCTGCTGACAGTGCTGCCAACAGCCTGTGCCTCAGAAACAGATAGAAGCCCTGTTCCCTTCCAATTCCCTGACCTACACGCCCACTTGGACTTGGGCTTGCTTGGTTTTACCCCTTAATGCAACACAAATCCTCCCTCCTCAGGCAGGCACATCCCTGGAATGTGTCCAGAGACAGGCAATGGAGCTGGGGAAGGGTCTGGAGCACAAGTCTGATGGGGAGCAGCTGAGGGAACTGGGGATGTTCAGTCTGGAGGAGGCTGAGGGGAAACAGGAGCCCTCTCTGCAACTCCCTGACAGGAGGTTGCAGTGAGCTGGGGGTTTGTCTCTTCTCCCAAGTAACAAGTGACAGGACAAGAGTTGCCCCAGGGGAGGTTGAGGTTGGAGCTGAGGCAGAACTGTTTCCCTGAGAGGGGTGTCAGTCCCTGTGCCAGGCTGCTCAGGAAGCTGGGGCAGTGCCCAGCCCTGGAGGGATCCCAAAGCCGTGATGCTGAGGTGCTGAGGGACAGGGGTTAGTGGTGGGCTGGACAGGGTGAGGGGAGGGCTGGGACTGCAGGAGCTTCAAGGGCTTTTCCAACCAGAATGATTCTATGATTCCATGCCAGCATTACTCAGCTAAGGAACTAACTTTCTCATAGGTACCATTGGCTGGCCCAGCTGCAGCTGGATGTCTGCAGTGGGAAAAGTGCCTGCTGGCTACTATAGTGGTTGCATCCAAAGCCCTAAAGCCTTGCACCTGCCAGTGCAGTCCCAGACACCTGCAAAGCAGCATCATCACCTTCAGCCTGCCCTTCCCCTGACATGCAAATCCTTCAGGCTGACCCAGCTGAAGGCTGGAGGAAATACAGACCCAGGAGAGGACACAGAAGGGAGCCTGCCACTGATTTACCAACCTGCACTGACACAACGCTGCTCTCTCAAGCCAGACAGTGCTGCCAGAGGCATAGCAGACATGGCAGAGTGCCACCTGTCCAAGGAGGGAGATGAGAAGAGTAAGAGATTTTGATTTCAAGCATTTTTTCATCATGCTCTTCCCCCAGATCCACATAGCATTGGGTTTAAAGCAAAGGCAGCACTGGATGTAAAATCCAGGTAGCATTGGATTTAAAAGAGCAAAGGCAAGATTAGCTCCTGTCCATCACCCTTTTCACATTCTTCTGATAAAAAAAAAAAAGATCCATAATTTCCCCTTAGAGCTGGTGTGGAGGGAAACAATCCTTCAGCTTTCCACTGCAAAGCCATCAGATCACAAAAAGCCCCGTTAGCATCTACAGCTTCCTTCGAGTGCAAACCCAAAGACAACCTGGGACAATTATAGCATCAGAGATCACCTTGGTATTGTAAATAGCCAACATCTGGCATCAGATGCACAGTAAATGAGCTGAAAGTGAGCCCCCTGGGCAGACATTTTATAGCTATTAATAAGAAAGGGAAAACAATTAACTGCCTTGCTCCTACCACCAAATGAGGAGCCCATTAAGAGCGGAGGGGCCAGCCCTGAACAGGCAGGGCACAAGGACAAAGCTGAAGTGTGTGTGCAGCAGAACCAAGCCAAATCTCAAAGCTCATGTCCAGAAGAAGTCAAAACCATTGGACATCACCAAACACCATAAGACCCTTTCTGCCTCATTGCCCAAGGCGCCATCTCTGCTTCTGTTCCCTTATGGAGGAGGGGCTGAAAGAGGCTGAGGATGGGGCATCACCCTCGGGATGCCAGGCAGCTTCTCCAGGGACAGAGGCAGATTCCAGCTGAGATGTTTGCACAAACATGTTATCTAAAGTGCAGCTGAAAAACAACCTGGGTAAAATGCTGGGGGTGGAGCGGGGAGGAGAAAAGGAGAAAGCCAAAAAAGCCCTTGGGCTTGTCTGCTCCTGCAGCCATGATTCACATGACTTCACACACATGGGGCTGCTCACATGAGCCAAGGCAGCTCTCCAGAGCCTGTAACTGGCATCAGAGTCCCAAGGACTCAGCCTCCCTGAACCTCAGCTGAGCACAGGGGGAGGGAAATGCCTCTCCTTTAAGCTCAGGAGGCACCTGAGGCAGGAGCAGATGTGCATCAGCCAACCCTCTCTGCCCACCCCAGTGCTGTGGTAAAGCAGAGACAAGCTGGCATTAACTCATTGCCTGAGCCTCAGAGCCTGCATCCACCTCTGGCCCATGTCCCGCCGTGCTAGGGGACACACCAACCCCACTGAGGTGACATGTGCTCGCTTCCACAGCTGCTGAGGCCACACAGAGGGACAAGGCTGCCTTGGAAGGTCCTGTATTTCCCAAATTGGCCAGCCTCACTCAGGAGTGAGCCCTGGGCAGATGTCACCATTCCCTTTCTCTGTTTACTTACATGCCCCCTGCTACTTGCTTCGGAACTCCCCAACTCTCCCGCAGGCATTAGGCTCCCTGACCTGGAAAATGAGCTGTTTGCAGCCTTGACTAAGTTGACATTCATGAAAGATGTAGGTTTCAAAAGCATCTTCACCTTCTCTCTGGTGGAGTTGGTGGCAGCTGGAAGAGCTTCACTCCTCTGGAAGTGAACTCCTCTACTCCATTCTCTTCCCCAAGCGTGGTACTACAAGGTGTGAGAGCTGACAAAAGGCACAGACGGTAGGACATGGTGAAGAACCAATGAATCAGACTCTGCAGCGTTTTGGGGGGAGGTTGTTTTTTGGCTGAGCAAGCAGCAGAGTGGGTAAGTGGCCATGGGGAGGTGAAGAAATGATGGAAAGCAGCATTGTGCAATTAATTAAAAAAACCCCTCACTCAACAACTAAAAATAGATCCTCTCCATCCTGATGATTGGAAACAGCCCTGAGTGCAAACACAGTCTGCCTGCAGCTCTCCCCTTGGAAATACTGTGCTCCTGGGAGCTGGGCAATTTGTATCTCAGCATCACTTTCTGAGGGGGGCTGCTCGGCCTGAGGATGACACAGAAACAAGAGAAGGACCCCGTGTCGATGGGGAAAATGAACTGAGCAGCCCCCAGGATGGCTCAGCCGCCTCCCAGAAGGGTTCTGGCAGCTTGCAAAGCCCCTGTGCACTGTAGCAGCAGTGCAGGTAACATCAGCACATCCCAGAACCACACACTCTAACACACACAAACACAATGGCCCTTGGACAGGATGAGCTGAAGGAAGAGAACTGCTTGGGGCTGATGTCCAACAGCACCTCCCTGCCCACAAACACCCTTGGACTCAGCACTGTTTAGGCTTGTGCTTACATCCTGCTGCCTTCAATAAGGTAAACTGGCAAGGCCAAAATAATTGGGGCTGGTTCTGTAGTGCTCAGAGGGCACATCAAAGACCTGGATCAGTCAGATCTGCCAGCATCCCTGTATCGAGGGGAATGGGGAGCGAGCCCGGGACTGTGATCTGGGTGCAAACGTGGCACTTTCTAAGACAATCCACCTGATTCCCCTCTCAAATCCCCATCCTCCACCAAGGCTGGCTGGGAGCAGGAGACATGATGAGTTCTCCCTGCCCACTGCTCCTCCCAGCAACTCACCTCGCTGGCAATGCTCCTCCACCTTCCTCTTCCCAACCACTGCTCCTGTCAAGGCGCGTTAGAGGCAAACGCACCTTGGGAATCTCCCTTTGGGCCAGAGCACAGCTCAGCTTCTCTGGCAGGGCTGGCTCTGCCCAAGTAAAACAGCTCCTGTCCCCTTTGAGCTCCAGGCAGGGGCACTGGGAAGCTATTCCTGGAGTGACAGACACAAGGATGACTCATTTCCCTTGTTTATTCTCCCTTTTCCCATTCAACAACCCTCGTGCTTCTTTTCTCTTTCACTCTGTATTCAGGCTCTGGAACATTTCTCCTGCTCACTCAGCGTGAGAGTTGGGTTTCAGCTTGCTGCAGCTTCCCCAAGGGCTGCACGCTGATGGCTGCAGGGCTGGCAGCATCCTCAGCACGAAACAGCTGCTCAGGACCTCAGCCCCTCGACGCTGAGTGATACCAAAGGGCTGATCAGACCCTACACAGATCCCTGGAAATACCCTTTGTCTGCTACAAGCAGAGTCAAATGAGTCCCAGCCTGTCACTGACTGTCCTTTATCTGAAGGGACACTGCAGACTTGCAAAGCTGCCCTGCAGTGAACAGTATACACTTGGTACAGAGGAAACAGGCAGGAAGGGAGGGGGAAGGGAAGCTGGGAGAGCTGGGCATCCCTTGCTGTTCAGAGAGGCCTGAGCTCATCAGCTGTGAAGGAATGAGGGGTGAGGACAGCACCTACCAAAGCACCAAGGACTTTAACTGATGCATCTAGGCAGGACAACAAGAGGCAGATAAGCAGCCTGATGTGACAAAGAGGAATATTTAATGCCAGGCTGGACAGAGATGCTGGATGCAGAAGTGGGCACCTGTGTGGTTTCCTCTGCCTGGCACCCACCATGGGTCAGCCACCTTGGGTTAATTGACATTTAAACATTTCCACCTCGCTGGGCAGATGTGCTGGAAACTTACTGAGGTCTCAGTGGGCACTGACAGGGGCTGGGAAGGGGCTGCATCTCCTCCATGTACCAAGTTTTACAAAGAGGGGATGGCTCATGCAAAGTGCCATCTCCCGAGCTGCTCTCCTCTTCCCTGCCAAAACGTCATCTGCCCTGTCTAGCTCAGAAAAATCCCAGCCTCACAGTGGGAAAATGAAAGGGGAAGAAGTAGACACATCTGGCCCCAAACCATCTCTGGGGTTTAGGAAGCTCTGCTGCATATGGACTGATCCATCTGCCATGCAACTCCCCAGCCTCTCTGCTGCATTTGGGCTGCCGAGCCCCAGGGCTCGACAGGATGAGCCTGTCTGTACTGCCTGGGCATCTCTTGTGCTCTGTGACCTTTACCAGCAATGGGCTGTACTATCTGGGTTTTCACCACAAGGGCTCCAAAGGAAAACATGACAATACCTGAAGCACCTCTGTGTTGTGAGAGCAGGTCTCGAGGGGCCTGGTGAAGGCATTTCTCACTCTCTTTCCTTCCTAACCCACCACTTTCCTGACAATCTGGTCTTGCTTGGAAGCTGCTGGGGTACTACAGAGTCCATATATCTTTTAAAAACATATATATATGGCTCAGGATAAAGTCACAGCTCTGCAGGGGACTATGCCTCAGAGCATCATGGCTTGGTTCCCAGACACACTAAAGCTAGAACAGTACTCAGGGAGAAGGCTGGAGAGAGCAAGATTTGCCTTCTTGTTGACCTTCAGGAGTGGAGAAGTGACCCTGGGCTCATCTCATTTCCTCCTTCTATGGCAAGCCAACCCATCCTCAGCTGTCACTCTGGGTATCACATCCCAGTGCTAAATCCACACCCTGAGGCAGTGCTTTGCTGCACAGACCAATGCTCAGCAACAGCACCCAAGGGCCAACTCATGCCTCTGAAGCGGATGCAGAGCCAGCTGGTGATGGATGAGGACTAGGACCTGTGTCACTGAGACACCAGGCAAAGAGACCAGGGCTTTCTCTTCTCCTAGCCTGAATACCTATTTCACAAAGCCACGACCAAGGCAAAACCAGTTAATGGTGAGTATTTCAAACCGAGCACAAAGACGTGTTTTATGTGCAAGGGTTGACCAGGCAGGTACCTTCTGACAGCAAAGGCACATGGCTGGGCTGCAGATAACTACATGGTGATTTGGCTCTAAACACAGCAGGTGGACTTCACCAGAGTGGCCACCTTGGGCAGACAACCACATCCCAACCCCACTGCAGTAAGAAGGTGCCTGGACCTGGAAAGACCATCACTTTAATGAGATCAATCTGTTTTGGCTTAATAGATAGGAGGAGGAGAAATTATTTGAGCACCATCCAAAATGTTGAAAGGCAGAAGAGCTGTTGACTAAAAGAGCTATTCATCTGAAGAGGGGAGGCAGAGGGTCAAACTAACTGCAAGGCACTTGTGAGAATCCTGAGCACTGCAGCAATACAGAAATGGTTCTGACAAGTTCACCCTCACTTGTAATTGTCCATCAGATTGAGCATTTGGGGTTTTTTTTCCCTTAACAAATTGAATAGGAATAAATTAAGGGCTGTGCCACAGCCTGCATTTTGCCGTGGGTTAGATCAATGATCCAAATGTTCTTTGCTGCCTTTGTAGTCAATGAATCACTACATTTGGATCCGCACCCTCACCAGATGGATCAGAACCAGAAAGCAAGGGACTGCTTCCCTCGGGGTTTGAAAGAGTTTCTGTCTGGTTCTGGAGCAGATCTGGACATTTTAGTGGCAGTTTTATACCAGTTTCCCACCTGAACACCCGGCTGCAAGGTTCAAATGATTTTTCTGAGTACCTCAGCTTTCATGAAAAACCTTGTGATTGCAGAAAAAAGTTTGAACAGTCTCAGCAGCTCCAAGAGCAGCAGACAAATGAAATGAGTTCTAAAGCTGAGGGGAGAAGTTCCAGAGCTATGATTTTCTTGGTTTGGCTGGGGGGGGGAGGATGGGTACAGACTATCTTCCTGACTCTTCGACAGCCAAGGTTGGCAATGCTGAGACAGCCTTCCTGAAAGCACATTCTGGCAGAGGGATTTTTACAGTGGGCACAGAGATCTCATTTCTCCCATCTTTTCAGTAACAGGCTGTGAGTGTGCTTCTCTGGCTGTTTGGCATTTGCTGGAAGAGACTGTGATGAAAAGAAGAATCGATAAATTCCATCACAGATGACAAACATGGAGGGAAAACATTGCTTGGGGTTGCTAATCTACATCTGCAGTTGGGATGGATGGGGCATCCCGGGGTCAGAACCCCTCACCCTAAATGCTCCCGGCCTGTGTTGGCAAAGCTCCCACCAAGAGCTCCTCGGGCACAAGTGCCCCTCCTCCATCTGCAGTGGTGCTTCTGCCAGGTTCCTGGGCCCATTTCAGCAGTCTCCTGTCTCTTTGCCTTGAAAGCCTGATTGCAAATCCTAAACAAGTGCTCTGTGATGGGCTGGCTCCCTGCCCAGAGACTGCATCAGAAATTCTGCTTGATGTCTCAAACTCTCAGCAAGCAGGGGGGAAGGGAGGAGAGCCAGGGGAGGTAAGGAAGGGGTACTGAGGACAACCCCGATTTCCCTGCTTCCCTCTTCCCAGAAGACCAGGGAGGCACCAGGAGGTTCCCTTCCCTTTGACCTGTCCCTCCCCAGTGGGGCTTTACACCACGTTCTGATGGATTTGAACTACAGCAAGTCCTGCCATACCCTTCCCATTTACACCAGACCTGTCTGGGATCTGTCTGGGTCCACCAGCCCCACACTCCCCAGCCAGGCTCCTTCTTCCCTCAGCAATGCAGGTGTTTGGGCAGCAGCAGCTTGGTTATTTGGAGCTCCTGACTGCAATCAATTTGATACTTATCAAACCAAGGCCATGGTCACAGTAGGGATCTGCTCATGGGGTGGACACAAGTCCTGCTGAGGAAGCTCTGACAAGAGAGGCTCAGGGCAGCCTGGCCAGTCCCATCAGTCAGTGTTGTCAACTTGAAGAGCAAAGTGGAGATCTCTGGAGGCTGCCAGACCTACAGAGCTGGCAAGTCAAGTTGTGAACTAGTCCTTCACACACCTAACTGATTTCTTTCTTGGCAAGCAGAGAAGAAGGATGGGAGTAGAGTGTCAAGGCAAGGAAGGAAGAACCCAGAAACTCCAGGCAGTACATTTGAGCTCAGAAGACCTGGAGACACAGGCAGTGGTGCAGGACTGAGCTCTCCCAGCGACCACCTGATACTCAAAGCTTCCATGTGACCAGGAGGTGGCTTTGCATTTGGCCTCCTCAGATGGCAACAGAAGGGTAAGAAAAATCTGTCTTGTTTTGAAGCCAAACGTGGCATCAGCTCTTTATAAGGATCTCAAATACTCTGGAGTCACAGAGGTCAGTTTTCAGGCTCCGAAAGCGTCCAAAGGCTCTCGGGTCAAGAGACATCTAGAAATGTTGGTGTTAGTCACCTACTATTTCATCCTCATGCCCTTTTAAGTGGAGCTTCTTGTCTCAGTGAGAGGTTGACCCAGCACACCGAGGAGCCCCGGGAAGAACTGCTGACGTCGGCGGGCTCTGCATCACACAGATGCTATTCTGGCTCCTTCCCTGCCATGGCCTCCCTTCCTTAGATGTCACAGCACGAGGACAGTCTCTTTCAAAGGCAGAGGGGAGAAAAGGCAGCTACCACTGTGCTTTCAAGTCAGTTCAGTGCAATCTTCACCCTTGCTGAAGGATGAGCTTGGGGGGAAAAAAACAACCCAAAACCCAGGGCCATGCTGCAGAGCCTGTAGCACGTCACAGTTGGTCCTTGCAGACAGGACGTCCCTTTCCTGAGGTACCTCTGCAATAAAGTGTCCCTATGTCCCCTCCAAAGGCTCCCTGAGAAACAAATGCCTAAACGTTTTCCATTCCTCTTACCAAGCAAAAGCAGGAGCTGTGAGCACTGTTTTCTTGGGGAGGGTGAAACACGGGGCTGGATCATGGCCAGATGAGATGGTAACCAGTCACAAAGGAAAAACACAATAACACCAAAGGCAGAAGAATGAGAAGAGCAATATCCTCAGGCCAGGGTGGGCTGGGGCTAGGAGCTAGGGTAAGCCATGCCCAGAGCTCAGCTTGGTCACAGGTGGGACATTGGTCCAGATGGATGGGATAGGCCCCGCTCAACTGAGAAGGCAACTCCTTTCACACATCCCAACCTCCAGAGACAAAGACGCTGACCAGCACACGAGAAAGGACTAGCAGGAGAGACAGAAAGATCCCAGCCCATCTGCACAGCCCCTGGGTCAAATTAGCACATGGAAATAGGGACAGCATCAAGAAAGGTCCTCATGGGAAGGAGGATGCGAGATGAAACCACAGCAGGGAAGGAGACGGGACTCCATCACGCGACAGCTGAGATGTTGACACAGGGTCCTTTCAAGAAGGTGGTGAGGGGATGGAAATCTTTATTTCTCAAGGATGTCCTCAGGAATTGAGGAGCAAAGATTGATTTTCTTTTTTTAATCCCCACCTATCAAACCACTGAGGCAGGTGAGCAGAGAATAAACAAAAGCCATCACTGCTGCTATCCACCTGCACATCACAGACTGCGCTGCCTCGGTCTGACTGGACAGCCCTGCCCCATGCAGCACCCAGGGCCTGCTCCTACTCTGTAGGTGTCACCAGCTACCAGGATCACTCCATCCCTCTCAGACAACTTTTTGCTCCATCCATCACCCACGGTACCCAGGATGGAGACGGCCAATAAGTGCAGCATTCACCCCAAAGGTCACCCCCTGCCTCCTGAGCACCGTGGCGGCTGGGAGCAGGCAGAGGAGGAGTCCCAGTGCTGTCCCTTGTGACCAGGGCTGGGCTAACCCGGCAGGGAGGGAGGTTTTGCCACTCACCTAGCAGCAGGTTCATGAGGACCTCTTGGCCTGCCAGCGTGCTGCTCTTCACCAGGCAGATGAGCGTCCCCGCAATCCAGGGGATCCCGTGCCCCGTTATCCCCAGGAGGTTAATCATGGAGCGGGCACCCCCCCAGGAGGAGCCTCTGTTGGCACACACTCCCAGCCTCTTGGACATGCAGATATCGATGGCCAGGAGGGAGTTGAAGGCGATTCCCTTGAAGGAAGGGTTGAGCTGCATGCAGTCCTCTTCGGGCAGCTGCTGCGACTGCCTCCGCTCCTTGGGGTTGCTGCTCTGGGCACCGGCTGCCCCGGCCTGGCCGCTCTGCTTTCTGCCGGAGCTCCTGTTCTCCTGATTCCCCTTCAAGGGCTGATTCAGGGAGAGGAACTCAGCCCTGTTGAGGACATTGTTCCTGTCTCTTGCCCTGGACCGTGCCTGGGATGCTGGCATTGCAGTCTGTAACGGAACCTGCCGTGCGAGTACCGGGAAGCAGAGAAATTCCTCTTCTCCCTGCAGAAAGCTTCCCCCACTCCCACCCTCACAAGCCGTGAATTTGGGAAGCTACAAAGGTTCCCCTCTGTTGCAGTTGCCCCCAGCACAGACTGCAGCTGTTAAATATAGAGTAAGGAATGCACATGGCTGTTTACTTCATGGGCCTAGCAAGCTTGGAAGGAAAATTAATGCTAGGCTTGGCAGCCACTCCAGTGCCAGGGAAAAAGGTTAAACAGCCAATAGATTGGAAGAAGAGGAGGGAAAAGCGTTGTGCCAAAGGTTGGTTGCTTCTGGCCTGGTCTATTTAAATCTTCCAATTGCTTATTCCCCTGGGCTGCAGGGGAAACTGGGAAATGTAGTTTTTTTGCATTGCAAACCACATTCCAGTATCAGAGAGACAGAGCTAGAGGCACTCACAGCATCCCCACTCCCCACAGCAGCTGGCATGGCCCCTGCCCTGGGCTGCGCAAACTCCCAGGCTGGGCATTGCTCAGGGGCTTCCCCCCAAGGGCCTTTCCCTGGACATCCTCTCAAATTTATCTGTTCTGCAATCCCTCACCCCCTGCCAGGGCACCCTAAATGCCACCTTCCTCTCCCTGGCACGGATACCTTTCAAACACCACAAGCCCCATCCTCTCTCTCCGCTCACGCTGCATCCCTGCGGCAACTTCCATCACTCACCTCGTCCCTGGGCCCAAGGAGAAGCAGCACCTGCCTCCTGATTAAAAGAGACAAGACACCGTTAATGAATTCCCATCCCCCTGCCCCCAGCGCTGAGCGTGGCCTCAATACCACACACGCTCTGCTGCATCCTCCAGCTGCAGATCCCACACTGACCCCAGCGACAGCCCCAGCCACGGCCCGGAGCTGCAGGGGAGCAGCAGCACAGGTACCAGTCCCAGAGGAGTGGGCACCATGGGCTGGGGAGGAGGAAGGCTGTCTGCAGTGTGGGCTGGATGCCATGGGCTCATGCCAGACCCCGGAGAGTCCTCCTGCAGAGGACAGGGAAGATCTTCTGTCTCTCCTTGTGTTGTGCTCCATCCCATTGTCTGTGCACGGCTGCCGTCAGCCTCCCAGCTCCCCACCACAGCTGGGGTGAGCCCCTGAGACCATCCCTGTGTTGCAGCTCCAGCTTACAGGTCTGAATCATCTTGCTACAGTCCCTGACCCACAGCCACAGGGATCTAAGCCTGAAGCACCTCTGGGAGGGAGAGACCATCAGCTCATCCTGCCCAAGGGACAGCAGACACCCCCTGAGACAGATCCACCTGGGCTGCCAGCGCTGAGCTGCCTCTCCTGGGCAATGTCACAGCTCCAGACCATTCACAGGCTGAAGGAACAGAATTATTCCTATGAAATAAGCTGGAAATACCCCGTGGGCAGAGAAGTGGAGAAGATGAGTATCACACCGAGGAGCAGAACAGACACATCTCTTGCTGTCAGTGACATTTGCTCACACAAATGTCCAGTTACAGAGGTCAGGTCTATTCCTTGGACATCAGGCACGCAGGTATCTTTAAAAGTCTTATCCAAAATGCACTGGAGAGCTAAAGTGCTAAAGGAAAGATGGTTCTTGGCTTTCTAAGATAATCAGAAAAATGTTGTACTTTCTTTGCATCCATAGTTCTGAAAATCCTGTAGATGAGCTACACATCCAGCCTGTGTCTGCCTGAACAACAGCCTGGCCAGAGGTGAGGGCAACCCTTGGCCAAGCAAGTGCCAGATGTCCTGAGGAGCCCTCACCCTGGGCTTTGCTCATATTCTCCCCCTAACAAATCAAAGGAAAATAACACACAGCAATTCGTTCCTGAATCACACTCTCCAGGAACCTGCCCCCAGCCTGTGATGATGATCTTAGCCAAGGGAAGAGCTCATCTCTCCCTCAGGCACCCCCACTCAGCCCATAAACCACAGCCTCAACAGCTCAGGTACCATGTGGGGCTGTGGCAGCCTGGCAGTGTGCACAGACACTGCCACACACCAACACTCACCAGCTCCTCTCCCATCACTGCCATTCCTGCACTATCAGGGCAGTCAGTGCCTATCTCCCTGCCCTCATCCCACTGCCTGGCTCTGAGGCATGTGGAAAATCTCAGCCCACCTGACATTGGCCAGGGAGATAATCCATTGGCCAGGGAGATAACTGTTGTCACTGACTTGACTTGGCTATAGCTGTCGCTGGATGGGCTCCCTGTCTCTCCTGCTACACGCAGGGCTGCTGCTGTCTGGGGCTCTTTGCAAACATCAGTGGGCAAAGGGTTAAAGCTGGTGGTCAGGAACCTGCAGAAATAGTCACACTCCTGTCTCCCTCCCACCCAGCCTGGGATGCTGAGCATGTTCCTCAGGAGCTGTCACGGGGAAAAAAGTACCTGGAAAGCTCTGAGAGTTAATTTAATCCAGTGCTGGTCTCTCTGCTGACACTGACATGAGGGGATTTCTCTGCCTCACACACAGAGCTGCCCCAGCCTCCTTGTGAAAAACCCAGCCTCACACCTCAGAATGAGTACCTCGTGGGAAGGGGTGGGACAAGAGGAAGGGCAGTGCAGGATGCCAGAAGTGCCAGCAAACCCCTGTCAAAGGTGCAGCAGGAAAGGAGAGCAATTTGGTCTCTCCTGCAGCCAGGCAGGCTGTCCCCACCAGTCCCAGCTACAGGAACCGAGCCGGGGAGGGAAACATCCCAATCCTTGCACTGGGGCTATGAGGAGCATCATCCTGCTGCAAAACAGCCACCAAACCAAGGGATTATTAATATCCTGCTCTGCCAGGGCTATTCCAGGCCTGACACCTGATCCATATGGGTCATTGAGCACCTGGGAGAACACCCAGACAGATAAATCCAACACGCTCCATGCACCCACTCTACTTGCCCTAAGCTGTGCTCCCCTCTGCCTGGCAGCAGTCCCTGCGGCTGGGGGCTGCTGGCCACAGTTCCCCAGTAGCCACAGCCACGTACAGCATCAGCCCGGTTCCCCAGTGGCCACACAGCCCACGCTGGAAAGACGCAGGGAATGGGAGGGACAGCAAAGGCCCCTTGCGCCGCAGTTCCCTGGCAGCTCTGATGCATTCAGCCTCTGGCCAAGAAGCAGCTCCTGCAGCCAAAGCGAACCTGCAGTGTTCCTGGGTGGGATTCTTCTAGGGCCAAACTAAAATACAATATTCTGCAGCATTTAGAGCCCAGGCAGCAGTGCCAGTCCCGTTAGCCTGGCGTGGGCATTGCTACTGCTGGGCTACTTTTATTTGCTGCTGCTCTGATGGTGAAGGGGAGACCCTGAATTTCAGTCAAGCTGGGAAATGTGGTGAGAGGACACAGAGGCACAGGGCAGGGATGCTGAGGGAACAAGGGCAGGAATGGAGCATGGCCATGCCATGATGAGATGAGGACAGGCACATCAGAGGAGCAGCAGAAGGAAACACAACTCACAGTATCACCAGACACTCCTAATTCTTCCCTACCACAGCTTGGCCTCACACCTCCAGCACATCCATCAGCGAGCAGCACGCTCTCAGGCACAGGAGCAGTTCTGTGCACAGCTGGATGCAGCCACATTGGGGTGAAGTGTGCTGATGCCTTAATCCCTTACAGCAGCACGATAGAGACAGGCACAACCAAAACCCAAAGAAAACTCCAGCTGAAGACAAAAAGCTGATTTAATTAGAAGGAGATAATGCAATTTCCCAGTTGTCCAGAACACCAGAGACGGCGAAGCTGAAGCAAGACCTGGCTGAAGCTTCAGCAGAGTCGCAGAACATGCAGTTTCACCAGCTTCATAATGCTCTGAGAAACTGTGACAAGCTTGTTTGAAAAGTGTGAAAGAGTCTTGGAAATGTCAAAGGATTTCAGCACCTTCTGGAGGCTGCTGAAGCAACTGGATATTTCATTCCGAGATGCTCATTTCATTCTTTTTTGTACTATGTGGTGGTAAGTTGCTGGTAACTGGAGTGTGCTCTTAGCTCTTGTATCAGTTGCAGGGCCAGTGACTCGAACTGTGCCCTTTGCAGAGATTGGGAAGTTGAAAACAAAGACTCAGCCAAGGCTTTGAGAGACGTGCAGAAGAAAAACATGGTGATATAGACTCTGGGGTTTTTTTTTCTACCTGCTGTGGGTGGAAAGGAGCAAATCTGCCTCCCCTCGTGCTGTGGCTTCGCTTGTCAGGATCACCCAGTAGCTCTGGTCTCTCCTACTTGCCAGAGGGCAGATAGCAAGAGGCATGCACTGCATGAGCTTATCAGACCTGCTGAGAGCAGGAAGGGCTAAAAGACATTTACTCAGCTCTGCACTGCTGTACTGCACCACGGCAAAGCAATTTTTACCTCTCAGCTCCCCAGGTTTCCTATTTAGAAACAAGTCACAGAGGACACACACATCCAGAGCCCCGTGTGACGCTCAACCAAACAGCAGCTACTGCCAAAAAGCCAGACACACACCCCTCTCCTAGTGCTCAGCCCCTGCAATTCGGATGCTCAGCTGGCTGATGGTCAGCGGGACCAGCCAGCAAAGTCACTCCTCAAACTCTCTGCAATAAAACTTTACAACTTTCTCCCAGGCCGCTGCTGCCTCAGCACCTTCTCATTCTCTATTCCAGCTACTCCCGGGTCCCTCTGCTGCTATGGAGAGCTTCTCGTTTGTCAGCTGCTAGAATCACAGCCCAGATAGCCCCGGGCTACAGGTTTTGCAAATGAGGAGACAAGCTCTTCACCAAATCCACCGACCGAGCTCCGGCTGGGAGAGGGAAAAAGAAATCTTCACCTGAAAACTCAAGTGCAAGCACATCGCAGTTAAATTAATTGAAAATAATAAAAAGGGAGGGGGGGGGAAGATGCTTTTAAACCCCTCCAAACTACATTACCCACAATCCACGGAGCTGGGGGAGGAAATGCTGCTTTTTGCAAAGGAGCTTTAGCTTCAACAGCTGCAGTTTAAAAGCGAAATACAGGGGGAGGGATGGGACTGGGCGAAAGAGGGAGGCAGGGAGCTGGGGGAGGTGAAACCAGGACCTGCTGCTGCTGCCCCTCTGCCGGGTNCGGCGAGGCTGAGCCCCGGGGCCGGCTCCGTCCCCCGTATGAGCGAATGTATTGCGAGAGGGGAATGCTGCGGCAGCCGGGAGGCGGAGGCACCGATCCTGCTCCTCTCACCTCCCCGGGCATCTAGCAAAGAGGCGAAAGGAGAGGGCACAGATAAAAAAAAGGAGATAGAGCAAGAGAAGGAGCCTCCCCCCTCCCCANGCCCAGCGCGGTGCGGGCAGCCGGGGCCGGGCGGTGCGGAGGCTGCTGCTGCTGCTGCTGCTGGGCGCTGCTTCCCCCCGCCCCCCCCGCCCGGGGCCGCGGGATGCGGTGACGCCTTTAGAGGAGCGTGAGTGGGAGCCCACGCGTGTGCGGGGCAGCCCCACCGCCCGCCCAATGAGCCCCGCCGGCTGACACACACAGAGGAGGAGGAGGAGGAGGAGGA
>WBNH01001916.1:229194-264952 GCA_013401255.1 Urocolius indicus
CCCCCCCCCCCCCCCCCCCGGGCCGGTGCGTGACGGCGGGATGTCGGGGGCGGCGGTTCCGCGGCGCTGAGCGGGTGCGGAGCAGCGCGGGTGCGGAGCGGAGCGGGGGAGGCTGCGGCGGCTGCTGTCCCCCAGCCCCGCTGCGCTCCCCCCGCAGCCGCCTGCGGGACCAGGACCCTCCGTTCAAGCTCGGACGGCTTCGGCTATTTCTAAAGGGGGTTGGGAGGGAGGGAGGAAGGGAGGAAAAAAACCCAACCCCAAAGCCCCAAAGCGCTGTCGGCAGCGGCGGAGGAGCCGCGGAAAGCAGAGATGTGGCTCCTCGGTGCGTTTTCCAGCCGTCGTTTCTTTCTGTTATTATTGTAATTTTTTTTTTTTCTGTGCGAAAGGAAGTTCTGAACAACTGCAAGTCAGGAAGTGGAAATCCACAGCGGTTGTGCCAAGCTGGGGGCTAAAACAACGATTTCGTTATTTATATAGATGTGTCTATCAACATTCTGCTTTTCATCCAAAGAATCGAGGGAAATACCGGCGAGTCCCGTGTTTGAGGGTGAATGACAGACCGCATCTGAGGGAAGGAAGGACTAAATATATCAGTGAAGAACGACCACTGTTATTTATTGAACTCAAGAGACCTGGGTTGGTTTTTTTTTTTTTTAACCCAAAGACTGGTTGAGTGAGAGATTTAATGGGTCATTAAAAGGGAGAGAGGGGGGGAGCAAAGAACAATTTTAAAGGCCCTTTTGCTTCTGAAGTGCAGCTAACCTCAAAAAATAGGAGCAGTGCTTGTAAGAGAAGAGACACCAGTTAAGGCTCTACGCGATGAGTTTTCTATCCTATGGATATCGGTTCTGAGATTACAACCCAAGAAGATCTGTAACTGATCTAGCACCTGATAATTTCAATGCCTAATATTCCCCAGGGTTGCTGGAGTACCCTGGGCGCTGCGTGGGACTGTACTCGGGCTATGCCATGGGCTGTATTCAGAGCATTAGCTGCAAATCCAAAGTTTTCCGGGAGAGCATTTCAGTGATTGAAGTCAAAGCCTCCATCGATCCCATTCCCACCAGCATCGACGAGTCCTCCAGCGTGGTCCTGCGCTACCGTACCCCTCACTTCCGAGCCTCTGCCCAAGTGTTGGTGCCCCCCATTCCCAAGAAGGAGACCTGGATCGTGGGCTGGATCCAGGCTTGCAGCCACATGGAATTTTACAATCACTACGGGGAGCAGGGGATGTGAGTATCTGCAAGAGCGCGTGCGGGCGCGTGTGCCTGGGGGGGAAGCGAGAGCGGGAGGATCGTGGCCTGCCTGGGAAACACTGGATGAAGCCAAAAATTAGGCTCTGGTTGGCTTGATTTTTTTAAAACCCAGCTCTTCTGCAACTTAGCAGGACTTTCTCATGTGTTCAAAACACAGGAGAGATTGTCCCTGTCCTTTGAAAGGAGCTGGTGCTCTTCTTTTCTAATGAGAAACCAAACCTGACCAAACCTTGCTCATCCTTGTTAGGGACCCAAAAGCAGTGCTGGGCTTCACAACAGCTTTAGAGCAGTACTGGAGGTCCTAAAATCCCAGGTCTGCCCTGCTGAGATAGGCACCCCCCCTTTTCCAGAGGTGTTTTACAGGGGGGCATCCCCTGGCAGTCAGCTCCCCTCCCCTGCATCCCTCCCCATCCCTCACAGGGTGAAACTGCGCAGTGAGAAGCCCCAGGGGAAGCTGAGGGCTGGTGCTTGTGGCACGCTGCTGGCCCCAGCCTGCTGTAGTGCTGCTGCAGTGGCCCACTGCTGGGAGCTGGGGAGCCCACCAGCTCTGGGAGCAGACTTTAATAGCACGGGAGCAATCCCACCTGCTTTGCCCACAGCAGCAGCCAGCCCACAAGGGGAAAAAAATAAAAAGAGATGGATTTAATCCACTGATGTTTAAGCCCTTCACATCACCTTGGAGAAGGGTGAAAATGTCACATTACTCTCCTTTTGAGTAATGCAAGTGTGGGTATGTACAAGTGGATGCGTGAGGCAGAGGAATCCAGGGGCTGTTTGTACACCAAAACCCCTGTGTTCCTGCTCAGACAGTCACAGCTAGACAGGAATGAGTCAAATTAAAATGTCACCTCCCTACTGTGAAAAGTCATCTCTCCCCAGTCTGCCCCCCCCCACCCCCTAGTTTGTTCACCAACCATTGTTGCAGGCTTTTGGCCCATAGTTAAATCAGCAACAGCAGCACCTGATCTCCAAATGCCTGCACAGAGCAGCAGTTCTGCAGCTCACAGTGCTGGGCAGGCTCCTGGTGCAGCAGCAATCTGGTTGTCCAGCCACAGGGACAAAACCTGACTGCAGAGCCCTATGCTGGCAGATGGTTTGAGAGCTGGAGATGCTGATGCTGCCTGGTCTCCAGGGTCAAGGGAGAAAGGATGGGAAGGTCAGGTCTAAGCAACCCTCCTGTCTACTCAGCCCAGAGCCTTGTGCTGGGGGGATGCCAACTCAGCCTCTCAGGGGGCATTCTGGGTGGCTTAAAAAATAGTGAATGAGAAGGGTTGAGGGAGGATGGAAACACAGAGCAGGGCTGGAGAGCAGGACAAAGTCTGAGTTACTGCAGTGCCTTCCTGAACATCCCCACGCACACCCTGACCCTTCTTCCCTCCCTCCTGCCTGTGAGCCCAGAGGTGGACACTGGTTCAGCATCAGAGACGTAAAGCAAATAGGTGCTGGAGGATGGGAAGCAGGGGGAAGGGCCTGCCAAAAAGCAGCCAGAAGTTCTGTCCCCACATCCCCTCTCTGCTCAAGCAGAAAGTGCCTTGAGAAGCAAACTGGCACCTGGCAAACACCAGCAGCGAGGCTCAGTGAGGGAGCAGACCAGCTTATCTTGACTTTAAAAGTACTTACAACAGGCCTGAAATCTGTAGGCTTTTTGGCTCCAACACCATCTTTAGCAAGGACAATTTGTTGCTCAGATGTTCCCAATTCTAGGCCTTTGGGATTTGCATGTGTAATTCTCAGGCTCATTTAGAAATCCTGTCGTTAGCCACCAGCTGCAAGGGGAAACAGAAAAGTCCACTGTATATAAATACAGCTCCCATCCACCAAAATAAAGGGGACTGAGGTGAGAGCTGTTCTGCCACTGCTGCTGTGGGCTGCAAATCTCAATGTGTCCTTTTATTTCTCTGCACCTGAGTTGTCCTGTGTTTTAAAACAAGGATTTGGTAGGGGTCTTCCCTTGCTGGAAAGCTCCGAGGTGAAAAAAGTTCTATCTATAAGCTAAGTGCTGTAAACAGGTGATCAGCTTTAAACATTGCAGCGGTGTAGGAGAGCCATGAGCCAGGAAATCAGGGAAACAAAGATTTTTTCCTTTTTTTCCCCTGGGAGGTTCATTGACATTTAACTGAGATGATAAAAAAACCAAAAGGAGTTACCCAAACATAAGTAGGAACTGGTCTGCTCCTCCCCTCCCTTGCTGTAGACCTGTCACCATCTGAAAGCTATAAATAAAGGTGTTGGGGAGGAAAGGCCTCTTTCAACACCATTGAAACATGCTCTTGGAAGACTGTTAGAGAGAGGGACAGACCACAAACCTGTGTGAAAGGATAGGCCAAGCCTTTAGTTGGGGTAACTCAATGGAGCAGCATCGATTATTTGTCCCAACTTTCCATGATGAAAAGGCTACTGGAACATACAAGTTTTTAATCACTGCTTGGTCAAGCAGAGCATCAATACTTAGAGCAGGCTTTGGATTAATTTTTTTCCCTGCCATGCTCTGGAGCTGTTTGCTGTGTGTAAGCTGGTCACTGCAGTGAGGCAACGAACAGCTGAGAAACCCAGGAGCAGATGGAGCGGTGCAGAACACTCCTGTAGGGATAGTGGCTGCAGAGGGGATGATTTCAGCACACGTGGTTAAAAGTGACACCGACAGTTTAGGGGCTAAATGTGGGATTAATTTGAATGTAAGGGAGAATAATTAAAGCTCAGATAACACAGAAATATTGGCATTATTTTGTGTGTAAGTCAGTAGGTGCTGCTGGGAGCGTGAAAACCTCCAGGATGAGGCTGTGAATGTGCTCTCTGACCCCTCTTCATGCAGCACTGGGGCAAACTCCCATTGGGCCTCGTGGCTGTATTGCTGCTGCCCTCTGAGCAAGGTTTGACACTGTACCCTTAGGGAAGGATGCTGCTGTGCTGTGGGAGGCATCAGGATTAGGCCACACAGTTCTGACCTGTGTGGGAGCAGCTGGACCAGATCCCTGCTGGGATCTCCTGGGCTGGGTGGTGATCTTGCAGCACCTGGGGGGAGCCGTGGCAGGGGTTGGGCAATGCCAGAATGGCATTATCAAGCCTCATTTCTTCATCTCCATGGAGATGTGCAAGAAACGGTGCAGATGGAGATATGCAAAGCAGAGAGAGAAATAAATCAGAGTTAGAATACAATCAGCCAAGAATCTGGAGAAGTTTCAGGTAGCTATTTCTCCCAAGCAGGACCTGATGGGGCAGCTGGGCAGCGTTACATCAGTGCTTTACATTACTGAGCATCACTCTCTTGGGAGATTAAATGGTCTGTGCCCTGCAGCAGAGCCACAATGAACTTAGGAAATCAACTTGTCAAGAGAATAAACCCCCCAGCCCTTGGTGGGGGAGAAATGCAATCAAGATGAGATTCAGCAAAGAGAAAAAGGTCATCTTTTCTGTAGGAAGCCAAGGGAGGTCAGCTCACCATGGGCATCTGCCCTTCCAGGGTTTTAGAGGAAACAGCTTTGCTGCCCGTGTGTGGCCCCCGGCTCTCAGCTGCACTGCAAGCACAGGCCTCAACCCAGTGAAACAGACTGTCCACCCTGACTTCAGATTGCTTACCTCCATCAGCAGAAATCCTTCATGCCAGTTTGCAGTTAGTTTTCCTCCCTGAGCCAGCGTGCATCACACATCAGTGCTGGTTCAAGAAATGAGGCAGGAACATGCAGCTGGAGGATGGAGAGGGAAGAGACACCACAGCAGCCTGGCTCTGACAAGAGAACAAACAGCTTACATTTCCTTCCTGTTCTTTGCTAGAACCCTGGCTTGAGTTGCCTGATGTGCTGGAGTAGGTGAGACAGGCACCATAAAGGATGCTTTTAAAAACAAAGCAGCTCCAACTCAGATTTTCTTTCTTTCAGGCAGTCAGCAGCAGCAGTGGGGGGGAGGCAGCAGGTAGGAGCAGGGATGTGAAATACCCGAGACAGCTTTTCAGTGCACCCACACATCACACTGGTACCTGCAGGGAGCACAGCCTGCATCAGAGCAGGGCTTCTCTGGAGACATTCCAAACCCACCTGGACAAGTTTTTGTGTGACCTACCCTAGGTGGTCCTGCTCTGGCAGGGGGGTGGGTTAGATGATCTTTTAAGGTCCCTTCCAACCCTTAAGATTCTGTGATTCTACCCTTTAGGGATCTGGCAGAGGGGAAGGGTGTTGGAAAGCACAAAGTTACGCAAGTCCATCTGGCTTGTGACTAAAAAGAAGCTGGATTTAAAGAATTGGGGCTGAGCATGCTGTAGTGCATGTCTGAAGAGGTTAATCAAGCATACCCTGGCTGCAGAGGGCTGGAGGCTGCTGTGCTTGGCTTTTGCTGCAGATTGCTGCAGCTGGGGCAGTGGGGCAGCCATCTGCAGGGCTCAGGATAAGCTGAGGACTTCATCTTCTGTGGCAAAATAGGAAGAAATGTGTCTAAATGAGGATGAGGAGGCTAAACACCTACATCAAGCTCCTTGGCTGTCAGCAGCAGGGCTACAGTTGGGCCACAAAAGAATATCTCCAAGTTCCTTCTCCTGGTAGCAAGGAGACATTTATTGAGAGGTTTTCCTGACAGCTCCTGTCTCTGGTGCTGCCCATACTGAGTCTGTGGGCTTCAGAAATGGCAGAAACAGGTTTGTCAATATTACAAGCCAGAATCTACTGTTTTTGGGGCTTCCCAGCTCTAGGGAATCCATGAAACCAGATAGGTTGGTTTCTTTTCATGCATTTTCCCTGCTATTGTCAGGAAAGTGTTTACTGGGCACTTTCCTTGGCTCAACACCGCTACAGAAAGATGCTGATGAAGCCAAAGATTGTTCCACAATGTTCTTTCCAAAAAGGATCCAATAGGCCAGTCGTTGGCACATTATTTAACATGGACACGCTATGGAAGCAAAGGCAGCCAACCTGGCTGGGCACACAACTTTGCTGTAGCAGCAGGCAAGGGGCAACCACCACCAGCAGCAACCGTCACGCAGCCTCTGCTCCAGTCATGGGATCATCACAAGGCCTCATTTTTCTTCTTGTTCCTGAGCTGCACAGAGAAAGCACCATGGTTTTGAAACCCCAGGGTTAACCACACTCACTAGAATTAGACACAGCATGCTCCACTAAGAAGAACAGGCCAGTTTCTTCTTCCCCATTCCTGCCCACGCCTTTTCTTAAGCAGGATGCATGTCTGTCCCCCCTCCCGAGGGCAGCCACCAACACACTCAGCTTTGCAGGGGGGAGGGGGTTCAGGCTCTGCAGGCAGCATCCTGCCTTCAGTGACCTGCCCTGCACTGGCACAGCTCCACCATTTTGCTCTGCCTGGGCAAATTTTGTGAAGCTCCTGCAGTTCTGTACTGATCTGGGGTCAGTGGGAATGAAGATGGGACAAACATATTTCAGTTGACCAGCAGTTTCTGAGCATCCTTTACCTGCTTCTCCTGCCATTTGCCCACCAGCCTCTGATCTGAGCAGCCCCAGCAGGGTTATCAGCCTCTTGTAGCATCTCAGGTCCTGGTTAGTCACCTCCACACCCACAGAGATGCTGTGGCTGCACCTCAGCCTCATGCTCATCACGGGTAAACCTTTAGCAAGCCATCACATCTCATCCCCAGGTGACAGCCAAGCTGAGTACAGGCCACTGAATGGAAAGTAACTCTAAACCAGCTGCTGAAAAGGAGAGCAAGAGCCCCAGGATGGTGTTTCAGAGCCGGGCTGTGCGGCAGGGA
The DNA here is from genome assembly GCA_013401255.1 of Urocolius indicus. Lineage (NCBI taxonomy): Eukaryota > Metazoa > Chordata > Aves > Coliiformes > Coliidae > Urocolius > Urocolius indicus. The sequence goes on from WBNH01001916.1 coordinate 236,158, forward strand.
GGAGGTGGGGAGCTGCAGAGCACGACCTGTGCTCATCCTCCCGCAGAGCCCTTCCCTTCCCAGCTCTTCCCTAAAACGTGGGGGACGAGGAGCCAGGAGGATTCTGCTTTAGCGAGCAGAGCGTATGAACATCCCTCCGTGGATGGCGGTCCTGGCAGGACTGCTCAGGGATCTCCTTTTGGCTGCCTTCACTAAAAAAAAATCTTCTTCCAGGGCAAGGACTCCCTCTGCCTGCAGGCTCCGAGCTGGAGGAGGGGATGGCTGCAGCCGCCGGGTGGGAGCTGACAGCAGCTTGTAAATCTGCGGGGAGATGTCGAGCTTGCATAACCTCTGGTTGCTGCTGGGAGCATCCCGCATGCCCCGGAGCAGCCCTCGTCCTGCTTTGCACTTCACCTTCCCCGTCGCAGCCCTTCGCCCATCGCCCGCCCTGGCACGGGGATGGGGGGGATGTTGTGGGGGGGATGTTGTGTGTGTGTGTGGGGGGATATTTGCTACGAACCCCCTCTGCTCTCCTGCAAACAGAGAAACCTTTAAACCTCCCCCCTCCCGCAGTATGTTTTAGCTACAGCCAGACATTACAGCTCACTGCTGAACGATCCAGCGGTTACAAACATGGAGGCACTTCACGCTCATTAAGTAATTAGCAATCAGAACAGCCTGGTGAGGGATGGTCGCGTTAGGCCCGAAGAGGAGCGGCTCGTCCCAGAGCTGCGCGTTCGCCCCGCAGCCCCCGCCTCAGCCAAACGGCTATTTTAAGCGGCACCACCGGCCTTATTAAAGGCTTGGACAGTCACCCTGAGCTCGTTGCCCGTCTCCCTCCCTGGATAAAACGCGTCCAGCAGCTCAGCCCACAGTAGGGCTCGGGGAGGGCCGGTGCTCAGCCCCCAGCTCAGCCCCCAGCCCCACCGTGGTACCCAGCGCTAACGCTGCTGCTGCCACAACAGCCCCTCCGGTGCCAGCTACGGAGAGAGCTGACTCCTGAAGCAGGAGGAAGAAGATGCATTAGAACCACGTCTACCAGCCTGGTTTTACAAAAGAATGTCCTTAAAGCACCTGGCAGGGGCTGAGCGTGTGCTCTGTGGTTAATGCCATCTCAGTGCCTTCCCTCTGCAACTGCCTAACCCTTCCTTTTTTTTTTCCCCCTGAGACATTCATCATAGTTTGCTTCCACTGACAGATCTAATCTTAAAAATTACATTGGAAGTTAATACAAAAAAAAAAAAAAAAGAAAGAAAAGAAGAAGCCAAGTTGTGTATCAGCATTAGAAGGTGGCAGAGGGCTGTTTTCCCTCCCTGCCTGGCTGGAAGGACTGACCTTTCCCTGGGTCTCGCCAGCACAGCACACAGACAGGCAGCTCGGGCACTTTCACAAGCTTGGCTGACCTCAACTTCTCTGGTGACTGTAATCCCATCCCCAGGCTGGAGTCTGGTGTGCAGCCTTTGAACTGGGTCCTTCCTGGGGCTGGGGAAGGATGGGTTACACTCGCAGTGCCAGGCAGGCAGCAGGGAGGGACAGTGGCTTATCCAGAGAGAAGATCAGCGTTTGTAGGTAGGCACTGAAAAGAAAGAACGGAATGAGGAAAAGGGAAGCTTTAAGGTCCATTTGAGTCCTTGATCTTAATTCCAGTGCTCAGGTCTTTTGTCATCTCACCCCCAGGGTCAGCTCTCAGCTTCTGCTGACATGAGAGATATTTTGATGCTGAAAGGAACTCAGCCCTGCTCTCAGCAGCACAAGAGCTGAGACCCTGATCATGGTGCTGGGGTGAATCCTTGTGTCCACCCATGCTCAGACAGCCAAGGGGTTCCAAGAAGATACCTGCAACGCCAGGTTTTCTCCAACACTGAGCTCTCCTGAGCACACTGACGTATTCTGAACCCCTGGTCCCTGCAAGGAAAATCATCCCAGGGGATGATTCCTCAGTGGGGTTAAAAGCAGGACAGGCTTCCATGGTCAGTGCTGGCAATGTGTAGACACAGCTGTACTAGCAGGAGTGAGCTCTTTGGGCCGGACTGCATGAAAGGCACAAATCCCAGTAACAGCTAAAGGGGAAGTGGGTTTCCCAACTCCTTCCTCACCTTCCCTGAAGTCTGTCGTGTAATTCATGCATTCTCTGTCACTTGTTGTTGTCGATGGCAGGTCCAGTTGGGAGCTTCCCGATCTCCTGGAGGGTAAAATCCAGGCCATCAGCGACTCAGACGGAGTGAACTACCCCTGGTACGGAAACACGACAGAGACCTGCACCATCGTGGGTCCTACAAAGAAGGAGACCAAGTTCAACATCAGTATGAATGACAACTTCTACCCGAGCGTGACGTGGGCAGTGCCTGTCAGCGAGAGCAACGTGGCCAAGCTGACGAGCATTCACCGGGATCAAAGCTTCACCACCTGGCTGGTGGCAACCAACACGGCCACCAACGAAATGGTGACCTTGCAGACTATCAAATGGCGCATGAGGCTGGGTATCGAGGTCAACCCCAGCAGGCCCCTGGGGCAGCGTGCCAAGCTGCAGGAGCCCTCTGCCCAAGAGCAGCCCCAGGTCCTTAGCAAGAATGAGCCAATACCACCCAGTGCCCTTGTCAAACCCAACGCCAATGATGCTCAGGTACTTATGTGGAGGCCAAAGGATGGACCACCCCTCGTGGTGATACCTCCCAAACACCGATAATACAAACCTGACGTCCCGGCACTGAAAGGGAGAGAAACACCACCCCACACTCCCACCAACCCGAAGCAAAACAATCACTTAGGTATTAGAACACACACCAATAATCTGAGCAAAATCAAAATGCACTTTTTCTTCATTCAACAAATGCAACCATTCTACCTTCTCCCATTGGGACGGATTTCACTGTGCTAAAGCTAAAGAGGAGACCTTTGACTGGGGTCTGTCTCATCACTGGATTCCTAAGGGAAGTAACTAACACTGGTGTCTACCCAGAGAGCTTTTTAGTTTTCCTTTCCTTCCCTACTTGAGTTACTGTTTGAACTTCAGTCTCATGAGCTTGATCAGACTGCCCAGAACAACCAGAACTTTTTATTTGGGATTTTAAAGTATTTCTTTTTCTTTCCTTGGTTTTTTTTTTTTTTTTGGTGTTTTGGTTTTTTTTTTCCTTCTCCTTTTTGGTTGAGAACGAATCAGGTTCCTGGAGCAAAAAGTTGACTATTTAAGATAAGGGGTTTTATCTCTTTTTTTTTGGGTTTTTTTAAGCTGTAAGGTTCTGAGTTGCAAATCCAAGTCATGCGGCCTTATGTAGACTTTGCTTTGCATTGCCAAACTTTTGCCTTAAAGCTATGTTTGAAAAACAAAACCAACCAACAAAACCACCACCAGGCAGAATGTCCTTTCTACAGAATTTCCAGGAGGAAGTTCTGGAATGAGGAATAGGTTCGTGATGGATGGATAAAGGGCGTGAAATGGGACAAAGCACGATTATATATAAAAAAAAGAGAACAATCTTCCTGGGTTTAAAAAAGCTTGAAGAAGGAAACAAGGAAATAACCTGAGTTTCAAAGCAATGCAAATCACAAACCTGCTGTAGGATGGCTCTGGAGTGGGAGCTACTGGGCCATGTCCCTGCTTGGCAGAGGGGTAGCACCCCGGCTTGCACTGCTCACTCTTGGCAATCTCAGTCTCCCGTTAGTGTTCTGGGATAATCTCACATCTGGAATTGTGGCCCTAGGAGTAAAGATTAACTGGGGAGGGAGGGAGAGGGATATCCCACTGGGTTTCTCTTTAGGACATGCAGGTGTTTGCCCAGCTAGCCCATGGTCTCACCTCTGCATGGCTGTTGTTGGGTGAAGCTCCACTGTCCTGTTTTCCCCATGAAATCCAAAGGATGCAGCTGTAAGAAGTGGGATAGAAAAAGGCTCCTTCTGAAGTCACTGGAGATGCAGTGGATGTAAGGGAGGGCAGACCCTACCTACTGAGTCTGCTCAGCAATGTCCATAATTCAGGAACAGCCACATATGAGAACAGGTCCCCGTTCCTGGCAAACACCAGAAGGAAAAGCCACGACAGCCTCTTTTCCCATGACAGCAAACCACACTGGGGTTAGGGAATATTCTTCCAAATAGCCTCATGGTCTACATGGCTGTCAGGAATGGGTCCCAGGCAGGACGATGGGTGATTCTGTACCTGTCTGGTTATGGCACAAACATGGATGGAGCAAAGGGCAGTGAAGGGGAAGGGAGTGTTGGGCATAGATCCTCCTCCAGGTACATTCAGAGCATGACCTGGTCCAGATGGCTTCAGAGAAAACCAGATGCATTTCTTAAGAGGAAGGTGGGATGGAGGAGCCATCAGAAAGGGAAGGCGATAGTTTGCCAGGGAAGGAGGTTCTGCAGTAGGGGTGGCATTGGGAGGACAGGGCACAGCATGGAGAGTGCAGGATCTGCTCTCTTGCTCTAGCACGTGGCCTGAGGCAGATCACTTACTTCCCCTTCCCCTGGATAATGTTTCTTCCTCTTGTTAACAATCTGCCTCAAGAGCTATGACTGAGGAGAGCTCAGTGTGCCAGAGACCAGCCTGGCCTTGCTGAGCTGGTCTGAACAGGCCTCTCAACCACACACATGCTGCTTGAAAGGTTCTCCCCTCGGAGGAGCACCAATTAGCTGCTATTGCCATCTTCATCTTACACAGAGGACGTTATCAGCAAGAAATTCTCCTTCCTCATTTCTCTAAAGCCACACCATCTACTTCAGCCACAGATTCACCACCACCACTGGCCTGGGGAAAGCTCCTCCTGAAGATAAGTCCCCCCACCATGACAGTCTCAAACCAGCAAAGATCCTGGGGCCCTGCTGTACCCCCGCTTCCAGGGGAGACCACCCTCCTCCACTGGTTTTCAGCCACGGAGCTGCTCTCTCCAAGGGGCAGATCTCTGAGGTAGGAAGTCCAGCACTACAAGCAGTCTGCAAACAAACTGGACTTGATCAAACGCAAATCCACGAGCCAAAGGTCGCCTACATCTAGGCTTTGGGACTATAAAGGATGAAGTTAGGGAGACTTTGACTTGCACAACCACTCTGTATCAAACTCCATTTTCTCAATGTGGATTCAAATCTCAGCTGTAGCTCTCCTGGCACAAGCCCTTTGGGACTTGTCTGTGTTTTCTCCTAGGCAATACATACAGAGGAGGACAAATGTGAGCTGTGGGTGAAGCTGGTAACGCTGCACGTGTCTCAGCTGCCCCTCAGATGCAATCCCAGGCAGTCCTGTGGGTGGGAGCAGAAGGAGTATTCATGTCTGGTATTCACTTTGTCTCCAGGTGCTGAGTACTTAAGAGTTCTCACTGCTGTCAGCATGGGTCAAAGAAATCAGACCCAGTTGTCTTAATTAGCTGCAGGAAGGAATTCCAAGGAAAGATTTCTTCTCAGTCACCAAAAACCACATTCAGGGAACACCTACACCCTTTTCCACTTAGCTTTGTGTTGGACTTAAGTCTCCCAGTGGATTAAGTAAATCTGGTTCCTCCTACTCCCTCTACCTGCTGGACTAGACACATCCATGCAATTTGATAGCAACCTCCTGGCTAATTCATCCTCTTGCACTGAGCAGCCCCAGCTAAGCAGTAAATACAACATTGAAAGTTCCTGTTGGGGTTGGCTTTGCACGGACTTCTCCCTCCCCAAAGAATGCCTTGATCCCGTGTCTTGGGTTGGCACGTGCCCCTTCTCAACCTCCATTCACATCACCAGACACGGCACCGAAAAGGGATGCTGCCTCTTGGGAGATTTCATGTGTTGTGATTAAAAAGTGATGTTTTCCCAATGCTGCTTCATGACAAAACTGACAGGGATAGACTATAAAAGGAACAGTGGCTGGAAGTAAGAGGTGCTATAGACATTGCTGTTGATATGGCGGGTTATGGGTAGAACAGGGACTTAAATGTCTGAGGACTCAGGGTATCCTGCAGTGAGCAAGGGGATAAATGAGCAGAGGTGAACAAAGCTCCTTCTCTGGCAGCTTGTTGCAGAGCCAGGAATGCACAAGGGAAAGCGATGGGGAGCAACATGGGATGCTGAACAAGAGCTTGTCTCTGCTTCCCCTCTCTTATCAATGATGCTCAGCTCTTTAGAGCCCCAAAGCGCTCCAGGAGCTGAGTGTGGTACCTGACCATCTCTGTCAAAACCCCATAGTGGTCCAGGGTGGGAGGGAGGGGTGAGGCCTGGCTGAGGCCACCCCCTGCAGCCTCTCCTCTCAGCCAGCAGCGGGGCAAGGGGTGCAGCAAGCACTGAGCATGGCTGACATCACCGACCAGTTGGTTCTCCTTTCCTGTCCTTGACACTGAGATGAGTGTGGCAAGAGAGGGGCAGCCCCTGGGAGAGTCAGTAAAGATATTAAGCAGTATTGGGGAGGGATAGACCTGTTAAGCTGGTGCAGTGGAGAGCAAGGCTGGGCCTGGGAGCAGTGGGGGAAGGTGAGGGCTGCCTGAGCCCCGGCACCACCATCCCCCCTGCCCCAGCTCCTGGTGCAGCAATAAGAATCGTCCTTGGTCTTGTAGAGATACTGTGAAAACAAAACCAAGACATACTGAGTCTGGACACTTTCAGAGATGTAAAAAAACCCCAACCAACAAACCACCCCAAACCCTGCTTTTATAACAGAGAGAGAAATAAAGTGAGATTTTCAAACACGTCTGCCGGGTGTTATTTGGGTGGCGGCTGGTGGGGAGCAGCTCCCACACCTCACGTTTCACAGCCATGATGAAACACCCTATTTACCACTTTTCTCTCTGTTTCAGCTCTTAGGCCGCAGCAGAGGGAGAGGGTGGAGGTTTCTGATTAAAAAGACCAGCTGCCATGCAGGGTTTCTGGTGCCCAGGCTGCTGTGCATGGCGTGGGGGCGGGATGGAGCCGGGGCGGTTGGCTCAGCAGCTTCCGCACCCGGCCGTTTCCTGACACCTTTTGCTTATTTAGCAAAAGCCTGGTCCTGTCTCAGCTGTAAATGCTGCATCTGGAGAGAAGCAGCCCTGCTCTTTTGGACCTGGGAGAAGGTTAAAAGGAGTTAGAACAAAAGCAGTTAAAAGCTGCTGCAGTATGTGACCGGTTTGCAAACGCCACACTGGCTTCATGACACTGTTTTCCCCCCCATGGTTTTAATATTTCAGCCTTCCTTGCTTTTCAGTGAAGGAAACTGCCAGAAGTCTTTCCAGAGAGCAGGGGGATCTGGCTGAGTGGCCAGGCACTGCTCTTGGGTGAAACAATTAATCCCCAGGGCCCAGTCCCAGCACTTTCCAGGTCTCTGCTCCAGCTCCTCCTGCTCTGGGCTGATCCCATAGTGGGCTCATTTCCACCAGCTCTGCCCCAAGGCAGACACAGGTGTCCCTTTTTTTTTTGTTGTTGTTTCAGTATTTGTTGCAGCTCTCAGATCCAACCTGCAAAGCAGCATCAAGGCTTCTCAAAAGCCAGCAGGGGAAAGCCTCACTCTGCTGCAAAACCACACTGCTGCATTGGCTCAGCAGCCAATGGACTTGCCCTAGACTCTTACCTGCAGGGCATCCCCCAGCAAGGTGCAGCTCCTGTCCTTGCATCTCCCAGGGTCCTGCCTGTAGCCAACAAGAGCCTGTTAGAAGCTTGATATACCCCTTAAAGGTTGCAGCCAACCTTTGCAGCTCAAGAGGCTGCTGCACGCTGCTGCCAGCAGTAGGGACACCCGATACCACCAGCCACAACCCCCCCCGAGGTGTGTGTCCACAAGACCCATGTGGGCACTTTGGGAAGCTCCACCAGCATGGAGCAGTGACACAAACTAAAGTGCAGGAAGGGAAGGGATGGAATGAAACATACAGGAGGTCATGGCTGGAGGAAAGGAATGTGTATGGATGGAGCCTGAGCAGAGGAGAGGACAGGTTCTGAGTGGGATTCCTTTCCCCACTGGAAACACTCCAGCCTCATCTGTTGATAGCAGGCTAAATTTAGATGTCCTAGTTTTGGAGAGGGGACACCAGTCAACTCACAGCTGTTTTGGGTGACCCCCTGAAAAAGCTGAAAGCATCAGCTCTTAGTGTCTGCACAGACACCTTGGAAAAGCCCCTGAAGAGGGATCCAGAGGAGGGGGGAAAAGGTCATTGGCCACCAAAGCCCACAGAGCTGGGGTGATGTTGGAGCTCAGTTCCAGTGCTGCAGGTGATACCAACACCACTATTGCAGTGCCTCTGTGAATGCCGAGGCTGTAAGTCAAACTACACCTTTCTAGGGGTTGTGTTGCTTGGCTTTGTTGATTTTTCTAACCTCAGTTTCAAGCAGGCTGAGGCAAGAGTTCCTTCATTTGGAAGAAACAGCCCCTGGTCTCCACAGTCCCTGCTCAAAACTGTTAGCAGGGACTTCCCTCTGCTGATGCAAATCAGGTTTTGTTTCCCTTTTCTTCTGTCTCACATCTTGTTAAGCTGTTCACGTGCAGCAGCTGCAACCACTCACGTTATTCCTTCATGTTTTCAAGTCTTTAAGCAAAATATTTTTAGCAAGGCCCTGAAGAGCCTCGAAGCATCCATTAAAAAGAATTAAAATCCTGTGTCACGTGTTTTACACACACACACGGAGGTATAACAGAGCTCCTCAGACAATCTGCATTGACATTTCCAAGGCTGCCTTAGAAACACCTTTGTAAATTGGTCCCCATAAACACACAGAGTACATGGGCCTGGCAGAGAGCCCAAGCACAGGAGAGCAGCACAGGAAAGGCTGCTCTGACCCTGCTACCGTTTGGAACTTTGGGTTTATCTCGTGTGTAGGGAAGGGTAAGAGCTGAGATAAGGGTGTTGGTAGCACAGTGTGCCCTTGGGTGATAAAGGCAGTAGAAGCCAGAGCCACATTTACAGAGAAGGGGCTTTGTGACCTTCTGGAAGTAGCAGAAAGAGGAGGTGGGGATGGGGTGGGACTGGGATGGTCCCGACTGTAACTGTTGGGCCCTCAGGGAGCTGGGACAGGAGCCCACAGCACAGAAAATGTACTGACATGTCCAGGCTCATCCCTTGGTGAGAAAGAGTCAATCTTTTCTCAATGGCTGCAAGATCCTGGGGCCTCACTCATTGCTGGGAGCTTCTTGTCTCCCTCTGCTCTGCCCTGGTGAGGCCACATAGGGAATGCCGTGGCCAGTTCTGGGCTCCCCAGCTCAAGGGGGACAGGGAATTGCTGGAGAGAGGCCAGTGCAGGGCCACCAAGATGATCAGGGGACTAGAGCATCTTTCTGATGAGGAAAGGCTGTGTGACCTGGAGCTGTTGAGCCTGGAGAAGGCTGAGGGGGGACCTCATCAATGCTGATAAATCTCTAAAGGGTATTGAGAGGATTGGGTCAAGCTTTGTTCTGTGGTGGCCAGTGACAGGACAAGGAGTAACGCGCACAAGCTGGAACAAAGGAAGTTCCACTGGAAGAGGAGGAGAAACTCCTTTGATGCTGAGGTGAGGGAGCCCTGGCCCAGGCTGCCCAGGGAGGGTGCGGAGGCTCCTTCTCAGGAGGTTTCCAAACCCACATGGACATATTCCTGTGCCCCTGAGCAAGGGGAACCTGCTTTAGCAGGGAGTTGGGCTGGATGAGCTCTGTAGTGCCCTTCCAACCCTCACCATGCTGGGATTCTGGAAGGAGCAAGGATGGGGCTGGCCTCACCCAGCCAAGGCTGTTCATCCCCACTGAGCTACTGGTGCCTCTTCCACCCCTGGGGCTTGAACATGATATTTATCAAGGGGCAAAAACTCCCTCAGCACTACCAGACACACCAAAGCCTCATGCTGGATTATTTTCCTCTGTAAGCAATGCTGAAAGCAATGCACAAGGGCAGGACACAGGAAAACTAGGAAGGGGTAACTAAAATGTCACTGGAGCCTGCAGGCCTGCAGCAGCAGGGACATGGGCTGAGAGGGCAAGGGGTAGGGATAGTGAGACTGTGCCTCTGTGTCCTGGGCAAAGGGGTGGGAGGACAGGTGATGCCACCACCTGCCTTTGCCTTCCCACTGCTCCCAGCACCTGGAGTGAGGCTCTGAGATGCTCAGCAGCACTTTTCCAACCTTCACCATCTCTCACCAGGATCCTACTCACCTGAGACACAGCACATACACAGAAACACACAGCAGCAGCTTGTTGATGAGGCCAATAAACCCATCCTGAGCAGGCTGTCACATCAGGAAGATACCTGGTTTCTCCCACAAAGCATCACTAGGGTCCTGGACAGGAGTACATCAGCTCTGCCCCCAGCCAAGCTGGGGCAGGGAGGTGGCCAGGACACTCCATAATTCTTTCTTCTTGTGCACCTTTGTGACAAAGCTCCATTTGCCCTTTATTCCAGAAAAAAAAAAAAGGGCTCTCTTCTTTGTTGCTCTTTTAGTCTTTGAAGAAGCACAAACCTCCACACTGGTGCCTCCATGGGTTTGGGGATTCTCTTTGTGCCTCAGGTTCCCCTCTGCCAACCAAGTCTGAAACACTCTCATTAGTGCTAAGCCACAGCAGAGCATCACCAGCACTCTGCTCTCCACTGCCTTGAGCATGTGGTGTAGTCTCAAGAGAGGGAAAAATAAGTGTCTTCTTTCACTAGAAATAATTAAGAAACCACCTTTGATAAAAGCCTTGGAAGATTTCTTCTCATACTGAAATGGCAGAAGAAATAAAGGCCCAACCACACGAGCATAGACAAAATGAGCTCCTTCAGACTAGTCATGGAACAGTTGCTGTTAGTTCTTTGAAGATTAACCAGCATAGACAACCAAATTGACATGAGGTCTCCAAAGCCTCGTAGTCCTTGGCCTCTTTGCCAGGTCTGCCAAGATAGGGCCTATCCCACGTCCCTAGCTTTGTTGTCTGGTCAACATCTGTCCATGTAAAACTGGACAAAAGCCACGATATCACAGGCAATTTAACACAGCTGACAGACCAGACCAGACTCTGGCAACCACCAACCCCACACCACACACAATTGCCAAGTCCTTGAGTCATCTCATCCAAATGCACATTTCTCAAACTCAACTTTGCTGTTTTGTGCATATTCCTGTAGGCTCGTGGTCACAATCAGCCTCTCTGCACTGCTCAGCTCCTCCAGCAGCTACTATGGAAACCAAGAGCAGCACCCATTCCTCAAGGGCACAGTTTAGCCCTGATTTTGTTTGTTTGAGCCATGATTTTGGAAGCATTGCAAGAAAATGTGTGTACTATCAGGATCTGGAGTAATTTTAACAGCCCTTCAATTGCAGAGGGCAAAGGAGTTAAACAGGTACCAAGCAGCACAGCAGGAACATCCCCCAACTGCTCCCATCCTTCCAAAAAAGAAACTTGAAATGGCTCAGCATGCCAACATCACATTCTTACCAAGCCAATCTTCTCCATAGCAAGAGGTTTATGAGCTATCTGGGGGAGCACAGCTGATAGGGCCTGGCTAGGAGGTGTCGCATGCCACAGCCAGGGGAGATTAATGCAAAGAATTTAAGGTCAATGGTTTGTGCCAGCAGCTATTTATAAAGAGGAAGGAAAGCAGAACAGCAGTAGCATCTTTAGGCCTTAACAAATGTTGAATAGTCAAGAAGAACATAGTGGGAGGGCAGATTTCAACCCAACTTTGGCTTTTTCTTCCATCTCCGGCTTTTTCTTCCATCTCCAAACTAGCACATTTCAGGTCCTGCTCTGCTCTGGTGCTGTGGCCTCAGCATCACTCACACTGCAGGGGAAGGGAGGTCAGAAACAAACCCCTGACAGCAGCCCTATCTCCAACACACACCATGCAGGGTGCACAAATCCAGGCCATAAGGAAAAGCCTCAGAGTCCACAGCCTCTCAAAGCCTCTCCATATCCAAAAATAAGCTCTCCTTGTACATTCCATTTCCTGTATTTCAGGGGTCTTCTTTTTTAAAAGGAACCTACCTTCATGTCACTCAAGTGCAGAGATGGGAAGGACACTTTCCACAGCTAGGACAGCAGTTAAGACAGATGCTAACTTTTTTTGAGGTTGATTTGAAAAAAGCCACTTCTTCAGGAACTGCTGGTAGATATAAGTATGTAGTTTATAAGATTAGACACGATAATAAGCAGTTATCAATTCTTTCCAGTTCCAAAAAGTGACCACACACCCACTAAACCAAAAAATGATACTTGTCACCATATTGTGTGCTGTTAAAAAAAAAACCAAGCCCAAATGAAAGTGTTAAAATGTTTCTGCTGAAAAGAGAAAAAATACCCTGAATCACCCCCAAATGTCCTAACAGGGCCAACGAGATAAACCCATCCAATCTGCATGTACTCAGCTAATACACAAGCTGTTATTCCAGTCGTGCTTTTCACAGAGCAACAAAACCCCCAATGACACCATCTGAAGGTTTCACAGAGGTCAGATGCATCGGATAGAGAAAGTGTTTGTCCGGAGTGCCTTCAGGGCATTCTTTCAAACATTTGCTCAGTATGTTCAAGTATAAACATATGAGAATTTCACAAATGACACTGACTAAAGCCAAGAGCTACAGGGGAAAAAAAAAATAAGTACAATCTCATACATGTTACAAAAATGGAGCTGACAGCAGAATCCAGCAGCCCAAGCCTTAAGCTGCAAAACCACTAATGCCTCTGGGTGGAGGGCACGCTTTTAACTCAAGTTTTCCCTACAACCCGGGTTCCATTTGCTGTAAAACTTACAGAAAAGGTAAAAATAGGAAGGCTTTTACTTCCCACCTCTTTGCTGAATGTTACTGCCATGGGAACGTATTCTGCACGCTGCCAGCTTCTTCTCAGATAATTTCCTTTCTCCACTAAGCCTCTGGCTCACACATGACTCAGTTTCAGCACTTCACTGAGATAAGCATGTGCCCCATCCTATACTTAAAATTAGCAGGGCAAGCTTCATCCCCTTCTTAAAAGCCTATGATAATCGGGCATTCTCTTCAATGAAAACTGTGCTGGTTTCTATCAGGAACCAACTTGAGCTGCTCAATTGTCAGGGCAAAGGATGAACAGAAAGCAGAGGGGCTGGTGACTACAGCATCCATCTATCTCTTCCAGATGTAGGGAGAGAAAAGCCTTCCAACACAAATAACACCAAAGCAGATAAAATAGTTTAATATAGAGCAAGAACAAGTGTTGCATAAAAATAAGCAAAATCTTCTTTTTTTTAAAAAAAAAAAAGTCTGAGAACTATTTAAAAAGAAAAGCTGTTTGGGTGCTGATCACAGAGGTGACTCATCAATGCAGGAGCTAGGGCACAGCTCTAGAGGAGAGTTCAGGACGTTCCTAGCTTCTCCAGCCACTAAATCCAGAGGAAGATCTGTGAAGCAAGAAAAAGAAAACCCATCATAGCACAGAGTCTCCCTCAGGCAGCATTAAGTCAGCAGATCTCTCTGACAAACCTCCCAAGTTTCCCCAGTATCACAAGCTTATTATGAAAATGCCCCCGAGGCTGCATCAACAGACACTATCTACATTTTATTCTGTTTCTCCCAGAGTCTACCATCTGGAGATACATGCCCTCTCTACCTGACAGGGAAACAAACTTTAAGAGACTTGCTATCCAGCGAGCCAGTGGCAGAGTGGATGGCAGTCAACCTCAGCTCTTCAACATGTTCTTTAACTGTAAATCATCTCTCAGTTCTGCCAGAAAAGGACCAATTTATTTCATTCCTTGTTTCAAGCTGGTAAATGGAGTAGGCAGTCGATTCACACACACAGCTTGAGCACACATAATGTGCCTGAGAGGTGGAGAAAGAGCATGAGGTAACTGAAAATTCTCTCCTGTATGACAGATTATCCTGACTGGAAAGCAGAACTTGGACTTGGAGCTCTATGTAGTGCCACTAAAAGGGAAATTGCAACTAGTATGCTACTGTTACTTTCAAAGCTTCCTCTTGCAAACCATTCAACTCTCCTATTCTGGTTCTATGTGTGTTGGTAACAGTACTTACGTGTTAGAGGATCCAAAACCAAACCCTGAAAGAAACACAAGATTAGACAAATAATTGTTAAAAGGCAAAATGAATGCATAAGATCTGTCAGAACAGTCCTCTCTCATACACAGACTGAAAAACATTTCTCTTTCTTCCCCATTGCTCTTCCCTGGGCCTAAGGCAAACAACAAAAGTCAAATCTCTAACTAGAAGAAAAGTGACTTGGCCGGGTTCTTACAAGGGTTTTGCTTTCCCTGCTGTCAGCTGGGTCCATTCACTGGTAGCAACTGCACACAAAGTGCCTCATTTATTCACCTCTCCATGAAAATTGAGGGCTGCTTTCTGAAGATGGAGCTTCTGCTTAATGCAAGCCCGTGGTGACAGGCAACCTCCCAATGCACACATCCTGTCTCAAAGGCCCTGCTCTCAGCCCTGCACAAATCACTGCAGCTTCACTGAGTTACAGCAGAGAAAAACTGGGCTGTGGGGTGCTCTAGCTCCAATTTGCAGTGAATACTCTTTTGACACTAAGTACTCACAGATACCTGTGCATATGATAATGAAAAGGTATCATTTCCTAATATTCTCCCTTTGAGAAGAAACTCCACATGAAGGAGGGAAAAGCAGTAATCTGATGAAGTGTGCAGCACAAAGAGGGGTTTCTTGATGTGTCACTTGGGATTACAAGCTAAAGTCTGAGAAAACAAAACAACCCACCCTGTAGCTCAATTCAAGATTACAGTGCCTCCCCTAGAGCTGGGCCAGGTAGATTTTTGAAAGGGAAGTGAGGAGTCACACCCCAGTTCCAAGGCAAACTGGATACATGGGGCCTGTTAGGTTGATTTTAGCTTCTCCTACCTCCTCCACCGGTCCCAAAAGCTGAGAATCCACTGCTCTGTGTGCCAAAACCAGTGCCCTGTTGCGAGAGGGATCCAAATGTTGGCGTATTTTGGTTTGCTAGTGTGCCAAAGGAAGCTGTGTTGTTACTGGTACCACCAAACCTGCAGTGTAAAGAGAAAAATTGCGTTTGCAAGCACCTTCTCATGCTGGAAGTCTGTCCTCATATCTGTAATGACAACACTGCACTCCTTAAAAGAAGATACAACAAAAGAGAGCATCTGATGTGAATAATTGGAATCGTTCATTCTGGAAATGGGTTTTCTGGTTTGGGCAAGACTGTTGTACAAACAAATGTCTGTTCAGCTCCCATTTTTAACGTACACCAGGCAGAAAGGCAAATATGTACATGCTTACACAGGATATGTTCTCAAGTGCTTGGAAATACCAACTCTAGCCATTAAGTGGAATATATTGATCAGCCCCTGCATGTATTTCAGAAGCACAGCATCATTTTGGTTCACAAACAGAGCAGCAAACACAGTACTGGTATGAGCTGCTCATGACCAGAGCTCAAAGCACAGCCCAGGTACAGAACCCCAACTCCCAACTTTCAGGTGGTACCTTACTCATTGCCCACGTAAACCCTCTGCAGATTTCTCAGTTCCCTTCTCAGCCCACTCTGAACTACAGTTCCAGTGCTTTCCCAAAGATCTGCACCTACCTGGCACTCCTCCCCAACACCTTTGGATTACTCCCCTAATTTTGTTTGGGGACTGAAATAAGAAACACTTTTAGATACGGAAATTGGTCTCCTTTGTCCACCCAGCCCTTCTAATCAGGTATTCCAGAGCTATCAGCATGGTCCACTAAAAACACCATAACATGCATGATGGTTCTCTGCCCCTCTCAATATAATGCTCACCATTCTGACCATACAAGGTGCACACAAAAAAAGTGCTTCAAGTGTTTCTTAACTTACACTGGGCAAAATGCAGACTCAACATTTTCAAATGACAAGTTCTGCTAAAGCTCTGCAAGTGCACAATGCTACTAGTGCTAACCCAGCACTAGCCCTCCCCTGAGCAGTTGGTCAAGAGACATAGTATGCCAGCTTTGCAAAGCTCTGCCTCACCCAGCTCCTGTCATTCTTGCCTTTAAATATGAACTGACAGCACATTAACCCACCTCTCCATCCATCCAGATCTAGTAGACTTTAAAAAAAACCCAACAAAGACCCCACATCAAAACATATCTCTCCAGATAAAAGACAAGCCTTGTAGCAGTGTGACAAGCAATTCACCTGGTAAAGGACATCACCTCTCCTGTCCCAGACATTGTCACCATACATGCTACTGCCACATACAGCATTAGATACCACAGGCAGTTCAGTGACTTTGCACCTTGGGCCCTGCTAACCAACCCCTGGGCCTCCAGTTTGGATCCTGACCCATTTACCTCGCAGACAACTTCAGCTCAGAACCACAAACATGGGGTTTTTTTCCACAGCAAGGACAGAACAGGTTTTGTAGTTCTGATTTAAAAGCAGCAAGATAAGGTGACACATTTGAGAACAAGAGGTTTTAGCAGTGCTCCACTTCCCCAGGACCAGGCCATGAAACACACTAAGCATCTCCACTCAGTAAAAGGAAGCAGAGGTGAAAACAGTGACAAGGAAACTTGCAGTTCAATCTGCTTCTTTCAGTTGCAACTAGAAGAACACACCTGTTAAAAAAGGCTAAGCATTCTACCAGTAGAGAAACAGCTTTAACTGGGGACAGATATTTATTTTAAACACAGAAGAAATGAGATAGAGTCAATTGGCAACAATTTAATCAAATCCATCTTGCCCAGATTTTCAGGTCTCCTATAGAAAACAGAATTGAGAGGCACTTGAGGCTAGTTTATGAAAGCAAACCATTATTTGCTCACAACCAGTTGGAACTGCAGACTTTCAAGAAATGCAGTGGTTTCTATTTTTGATACCCAAGTCATTGCTGATCTGATGCAGAGCTTTCAGAAGTGAAGCAGCAATGAATCACGTGTATTTAAGTTAGCAGGGTTGGGGATTTTTGAAGTTCCACTTCAAGAGACAGGCAGAAAGGGATTCCTGTACAGGTGCCACATTATGCTGCACAACTGAACTATTGCTACAAATTTTGTGATGAGACTTGGAGCTTTGTAAAGCTGCTTTGGAATTTTGCACACTTTACCCAAAAAAAAAACCCCTTGAAATTGAAATCAAATTCCTCAGGTAACTCTGCAAATGTCACACACCTTTGTGATAGAGAAATTCTCCAAACTTCCCCCAAGTTAAACCACTGAATTCTCTTTCTTGAGTCTGCAGCCTGCTTATGCACAACCTCTGTATCACCACACTGCTTGGTTTGAATCCTGTTTTATCTTTAAGTTTCCAGCCACTGCCATCCAGCACATCCAGCTTCAGTACAAAATCCTGCAGCACAACGGCTCAAAGTTGGAATTGAACAAGACACCAGTTGAGTCAAAGCTAAGTTGTCCCTACAAACACATCCTTCTTAGTGGGGACTTAATTAAGCTGCCTCTGTTTTCCAAAGGGACTCTCCAATTTGCTGCAGCAGAGCTCAAGGCACAGAAGCTGAAGCCTCCCACAGCTCAGGGGTGGCCAGGCATCTGCTTAACTTCATGGGGCAAGCCCCAAGTTACACTTCTGGATGTTCAAATGCCCCTTACATAAAGGCAGTTCCTCCTGAAACTGGAGAAATCCCCTTGTGAAATATATAAACCCTAACATTGCAAAAACATCCAGTTGCCTGTTTTCACTGGAAGTTGGTTTGTTTTTAAATTGGGGTCTATTCTGTCTGAATTGTAGGGTGTGAAGGAGAGCTGTTTGCTGCTAGTACCATGTTGGAGAAGTGCATTTGCTGAAGTTGCTTTGCAAGGTCTGAAATTCTGTATTTGCTGAACAAAACAAGGAATAACGTGCTGTCTGCTCTGGAGCCAAGCACAGGCTAAAGAAACAGGTAAAACTCAATCAGTGTGGGATAAACAGAAAGGGCTGTGGGAGTGCAGGCTGCTACAAGTGCTTTATCTCACCCCCCTCAAAGGTGGGAGAACAGACTGTATTCTCATTAGTATCTCTAGCCCAAATCTCACAAGTGGATAAAGTGGCTAGACAGCCACAGATAATTATATTTATTATTTAATTTGCTAGGCATGGTTTGTAGGCCCAGATTTGAACTCATTAAACGTGCACACAGAAAATATTCACCCATTTCCTTAGACACTTGCAAGGTGACTCACGCTTCCCCCCTCCCTTCCCCCCAGCCTCTAAAGCTAGAGATTCAACACAGCAGTTTCAGCACTAAGATCAGATCACACGCTTTATTTCCTTTGAGGTTAAAGTCTTAGTTTTATGCCGTTTTGAAGATTGTTGGATAAACCAACCAAACCAAGCAAGCTTAGCAATCAATGACAGAATATATTCTTTACATTACTGCAGAGGTTTCTGTCATTCAAGGAGATTCCCAAAGCCTGTCCCCCCCATGGTTGCCTTACCCAAATCCTCCAGCGCTGGCTGCTGCCGTACCCTCGCCGAACACTTTGCCTCCCGTTGAGCCCAGAGGGCTTGAAAAGGTTGGGGCTGAACCGAATGCTGGCACCCCTCCAAACCCAGGGGATCCCCCAAAAGTGGGAGGGCTGCCAAACACTGGAGCAGCACCGAAGCCACCTGAGCAAAACAGAGGCAAAAAAAAAACAAAGGGACAAGAACATCATGTTAACAACAAGGCAGAAAGAAAAAACAAACCCTAGATTTCCAAGCAGACAATCTCCACAGTGGGGCTGTTCATCTTATCAGGTGGACACAGCATATTTTACAAAACTAACTGCCACAAAAGTTCCAAAGGGCAAGGTGTTTTGTTACAAAAGGCATGGATAAGGAGAGTGCCTGAATGCATGCAAAAATCTGCAACTGAGCTAAGAGACTAACCAGAAAGAAAAAAAAATAATTGCTAGGCCTTCTGAGTCTCCTCAATGTTTGAGCACAAAACCAACTGAATCTCCAGAGTTATACTAAAAGCTGGTAAAATATATTGTACTTGCTTCTGTGAAGGAATCTCTGCTTGCTTTGTATAAAAAAGGACCAGTATCTTAGTTGTGAGACAGCAAGTGTGCACAGTAACCAAGCATTAGTAAAAATACATCAGACCAGTGCTAGACTGATACTTTTGTTGTTATAAAAACAGACAAATCCATCCTTCACTGGAAAACTTGCAATCCTTACCAGAAAAAAAGAAGCCTAGTTTCTTAAAAACTGCAGTCAGTTTCAAAGTCAAGCTCTGCTTATCACCATTTAAATGAGTTACTATCCAAAGGAACTGCATGTAACAGTAGAGAAGGAAAAGCCTTCTGTAAATATCTGCTTTGTGAACATTTGCTGCCATGGCCTGGTTGCAGTGTTTCACCTAAAGCTCTGGAAGGACATACAACTATCCTCTGGGCAGAACTTCAAGCATGCAAGTGCTCAAACTGGAGAGCTCCTCTCTCCCATCTCTTCTTTAGAGACAGTGAATATCAAGCTTGTTTTTTAGGTGCTTCAGTGATGCAAAATCATTCAGGAGGCAGGGTATTATCTAATCCTGGCTTAAGAGGGGGAAACTAAGACACAATGATACCAGGTCAGGGGATCTGCACAGTTCTGCAAGGAATCAAGAACTGAACTCTGCTCTTGGCAACTTCTGTTTGGAGTTTCATTGCCTTCTACAGCTCTGAATGGATTTCTACCCAAATCATTTTATTCTGTGGTCATCTGCTGGTATTGTTGTTCTGCTTCTAACTGACACTGTAGAATATGAAGGACACCTGCTCTTTTGTTTGACTAGGGATGAGGATGGGATACCACCACACATTTTAATACCCTGGCTGAAATTCCAATCCACGTCAAGGTAATGGATAGTGTTTGGCTGTAAACACAAAAGGTCTGGAAAAAAATAATTGCTAGGCCTGAATTATTTAAAACACAGCTCAGATATCTTATTACCTCTGTCTCTAGGAAGTCAGAGTACTTATCACAAGGGCTGAAGCTTTGCCTGGCTTACACTCTCCTTTGCAATGGATGCATGTACATGTAACCGAGTCCAGACTGTAGATTTCTAAATGCTAGAATACTCCACTAAAATCTCTCCCAGATAAGTGTGGGTGTTTGTGGTATGGAGAATTAACAAAGTACCTGTTTGCTTTGGACTGGAGAACCCAAAGCCTTGAGATGCCACACTTCCACCTCCAGAGCTGAAAGTGCCCGTAGGCTTCTGCTCTCCAAAAGATGAGCTGCCAAATCCAAAAGTCTTTGCTCCGCTGTTTCCAAATAAGCTAGAAGAATCTGGAGAGATGAAGAATGTTTGTGAAGCTCTTAACAGACAATATTCTACATGACACTTCATTAAGTACATCAGGAGAAAAGGAAAGACCTTTTACTCCCTCAACCCTCAAGCACGTAATGATCACCACATGGAAAACAGCACTCTAGAGACAAATTGAGTTTTCCCTTGTTCCTACAAAGCTTTCTATTTCCATCAAGATCCATTCTGGATCTGATGGACCACTAACAACCCTTTATTGCTGCAATCTAGCAAATCACAGAGATGGACGATTTATTTAGTTGCTTCCTGTGCTGCTGTCATTAAAAGACAGTCCCTCAAGTGAGAAATGATAGCAGCAAGAATCAGACTCTCATGACAATACAAATATTCCACCACAAATTAAACATTCTCAGTTCTTTTGGCAATGGCCAGTATTTCTTAAGATGACTACGACAGGACCTTAAAGTAGGAGCCAAACTTTTCCAGCTCTGCTGAGAAACAAACCAAGTTTTCAACTTTCACAAGGCTACGCAGACTTTCAGCATCTAGTGGAAAGACACAGAATAACCAAAGCTCCTCTTCTCTTGTGAACCATCTGTTTTATTTCATCACAAAACCCAGCACTGCAATAAAGAAAGACTAAATCAACAAGGTTAGAGAACTAACCATTAATCCCAATGGATCGTTAAAGAGGTAATGAAATAAATGGATTTACTCTCTCAAGACTTGAAGCGCTGCTTGTAGCCACTTGCAGCTAATTTGACAGCTTCCCATTGCTCTCTTACTTTTACACCTCAGACACTGCTCCCCTTTCTTTGTGATTTCTACCTGCTGCACACCACACCCTTTCTGCTTTACCTTTCTGCCCAACTCAAGTCACAAGTGATGAAATAATGGAGTGGGCAGCCTCACTGAATGAAAGCCACGCTTAGGAAAGCATTATGAAGAGTGAGTCTGGCCTACAAATGCACACCAGCAGCACAGATCTGCAATAGCTGCACACCGAAGGCATGAGCCCCACAGTATTTCAAACCTCTTGCTACAGCAGACATGCATCTCAAATTTTAGAGTATTACCAGAAAACTGCTGTGTTTTTAACTCAACTCTGACATTTAAAGAAAAACATCTTTATACCAATAGACAGTGAGTGATTCTTGCCTTTCCAGGTAATCCTTTATAGCTTCTAGAAAAAGGAATCTAGTAGACCCTTGAAGTCCCTGGTGCAAAGGAACCTGTGGGTACCTTTAAGAGTATTTTCTACTACTTTTCATGCCTCTTTCTGTTAGGTTGGTTGGTTGTGCAAGAAGCGACATGTGGGAGGGCTGGTGTGCACCTCCTGTGCAGGCTGATAGAGCTAAAACACGTGTGACTGATGCCTTTTGGCTGACAGCTGGAGGAAATGGAAGTAACAAGTGCTGAGTCCCTCCTCCCAAGGAAGGCTTGAACACAATTTCTATCATCTCTCTGGCTTTCATTGATGCTTGCATGAGTTTATCAGAGAGATTCACCCTGGACAAGAATTGATAAAAGGAACTATACCTGTAACTGTGCCTCCTTACAGAAGCAGAACACATCCCCAAACCAACCACTGAGCATATTTATTTTTCTCTACTATTACATCCATGTGGCTTAAAAATAAATCACTTCTAGATGTGAGAAATGACTGAGTAACCATGTATTGCAGTAAATGTTGATAAAAGATTTCATGCTGCATAAAGACAGCCTTTTTCAGGATAAAGTTGAGGGAATTGCTATCCATGACACACTTATCAAATTGTGTTTCTCCTGAGCATGGGATTCTTAATTTTTACAGTGTTAGGGCAGATGAAAAATAATTAAAGCTTTCTAACTTCCAACCAAGTTAGAAGCAGAAATTCAGTGACAAGAATTTAGAGAGTATTCAACTTTAAAGATGCATTTGGCCAACAGTTCCCTGCACAATAACAGGCAGCCTTCCTCCTCCTCACACCTGCTTGCTTGTTTCAATGGCTTCCCTACTTGTTTTCCACAATCTAAAAGAAAAATTCTGGATTACAACTCACTCATACTTTTCATCTCTTTTAACAGAAAAGGCTTCCAGGGGATAACACAGAATTTACTCGAAACCAACTACAGCAGAAAAGCAGATGGGATCACAAAAGCAGATGGAAATCACAGCACATTATGTATTCTTGTTTTGTTCACTTACTCTGGGAAGCTGTAGATCCAAATCCTCCACTGGAGGAGCTGAAAGGATTCTTGTTGGCTGCATCCTGACTTGGCTTTCCTCCCAAACCACTGAAGAAGCCTCCACCTCTCCCACCACTTCCAGTTCCAAACAAGCCTCCACTGGAAGAAGATGGCTGCTAGAACACAAAAAGGACAAAAAGGGACTTCAGTGAAGTCAGAGCAGCATGTGAGCCCCCAAGGCTGATTTTTCTGTCTGGCCTGTTCCTCTGGATGTACAAAGGGGCTGATGAACCAGCAACCAATTACCTTCCAACATGTAATGCAATGAAAATTTAAGTCTGTCTTAAACTCTGGCTGTGGTTCAGAATCATGTCTTTGAACCTTGCCCTGCACTGTCCACTTTCCACTTAGCATGGAATAATGACAGGTGACTTACTGCTTCTCTGTCTGGCAGGTGATAAAATGTTTGTCTCTCCATATCCCTTGGAAAACACTCAAACAGATGCTGCTGTGGTGCCCGCTAGAATAGCAAATTTCTTCAGTACAGGCTGGAACACCTTTTACTGAGCTTTTTTTGGACTGTATCAGAAGTAAGTAGGAAACCCTAAATAAACCCACAACATGTAACAATCCCTTGTTTCTACAAAAGCAATAAATACTTGCCTGGCCAAAGACAATGCCTCCAGTATTAGCTGCTTGCCCAAACACAGAACCTGTGTTACTAGAACCAAAACCTGCTAAGAAAAGAAAGGAAAATAAACCACCAGAAGTATTACTAGAGTGTAAGACAATTCAGCAAGGTGACACAGAAGCAGGAAAGGACTGGTATCCTATACCAAAACACAGGGATACAAATGATGTTACCAAATCTTGGACCAACTGATGTCATGTCCAATCCCCCTGCAGATGGAGGTTCATTCTCCTTTTCTCTTCAACCAACTTAAAAAGCAAACAGAAACCAATAACGCTGCAAGTCGTGAACAAGCACTGGAGCATTCTGACTACCTTTGTGTAGGGAGGAATTGGGTTTTGTTACCTAAAGATTCCTGTTATCTACAACAAAATGTTTTGATTAAAAAAAGAATTGTCCACTCCATTTCCCAGCCCACTCCAATGTGCATTCTGTAATAAAACTTGCATTTCTATAATTAGGAACACCTTTCTCAAGCAGAGCTCACTTCCTCCAGTTTAACTGTTCTCTCTTCCTGTAGTTAAAATGAGCAAGCACTTTGCCTACAGTGCCATCATTTTTAATTAAATGAGCCTAATTAGTTTTTTTCTTCCTTGGAAATACATGTTCTCTATTATTACTATGTACTTTTCACTTCTCCCTGGAAGCTTTCTGAAGATTGTACAGACAAAGCTTTGGGAAAAAACCCCCCCCACAGCAATACATTGTAGAAATGTGGAGAAGGGAGACTGCCAAAGAAGGTTTGTTCTGTGCAAGTACTCAATGTACTGCTATGTTCAATTTTGAGATGCTTCCAAAAGCAAAGCCAGGTTTAACAGATTAGTTTGTTGCTAACCCATCACTTTGAGGGCTTAACAGGTTGGGTTTTTTTGGCCACCTCAGAATATGATGCACTATTATACTTGGCTACACATCCACTATTGCATACACTCAATGCAGCAGCCTGCTGAAAGAAAGGCTGCATCTGTGTTCATTGCCTTGATAACAGCCTCAGAGCTACCTTGCTACTTCAAGGTAACAATTTGCAACAACATTCTAGTTTAAGATCTTGGGCACTGTGCTGAATCCAACCCCCTTACTCTGCAACAGACAGGACAAAGCATAATTCAAAATTAAGTCAAGGTAGACTTGTAAGTATAAAAATGAATGCAAGACTGAATTGAAAAGGCTACATTCAGGCTACTGATGAACAGTGAAGCAGAGCAAAAGCTTCTTTGGTCTCCAGCATCAGCCTGCCCCTCACATACACTGCAGCCTCTATTCTTATTAATTGAAAGGAAAAGGGAAAGATAAAAACGACCTCAAACCAAAAATCAAATGCCAGAGGGAAAAAAAATAAAGCATTAAAGATGTCCTACTTTCCCCAGAGATACACTGCAGCCTGTACTTCAGGCAGACAGCACCTCTGGGATGGTACATCTCCCTGCAGTTTGCTCTTACCTGAGGCTTGGCAGAAGCTGAACCCAGCAGATGACGTTGTTGTAGTGACGGCAGCAGCACTGCCAAAGACAGATGCTCCTTGTCCAAAGGCAGAGTTCTGCCCAAACACTGAAGGGCTGCTTTGTCCAAACAACCCACCTCCAGTGCTGGCAGATGGCTGTCCAAAGGAAAAGGAGCTGACGGTGTTGGTACTAGCTGGTGCTCCAAAAACATTGCCACTGCTCGAGGTTGCCGTGGAAGCTGCTGGCTGGCCAAAGGCTGGCATTGTCCCAAAGCCAGATTGGGTAAAGGTAAAACCACCTGAAGAACTGCTGGCTGGTTGCCCAAAAGTGGGTGCTTGGCCAAAGGTTGGCTGACCAAAGCCTCCGGTTGTGGTGGTGCCGAAGGCAGAAGTACCAAAGCCTGAGCTGGCAGCCTGGGTAGTAGCAGTGGCAGTGGACAAGGTACTGGTAGTGAGTTGCCCAAATGGAGAGGATGCTGTGGTACCTGCTGGAAGTTGTCCAAAAACAGGTGGTGTGGAAGGAGCGGCAGTTGTATCACCAGCAGGCTGGCTAAAGGCTGAGCCAGAAGAGCTGGAACTTGGAGGCTGAGAGAACACTGAGGAGCCCACAGAAGTGGGAGCAAACACAGAGGCAGGAACAACTGGACTCTGAACACATGTAGTAACATCAGAGGCAGCAGCCAACACACTTGTGCCTTCTGCAGGAGAAGCAATGTTCGTTGTAGAGGCTGTGGCTGCAACATTCTGATCTGCTGGTGCAGATGCAGCGACAGCAGGAGGCACCGCTGCCTTCAGATCACTTGTGGAGGCAGGAGCAGCAGCTTCAGGAGGAGGAGCTGCTAATGTGGTACTGGAGCCTGCAGAGACTGTGTCCCCTGCTGTGGCCTGGGGTAAAGCAGGTTCTTTAACAGACTCTGAAAGCTGTACCTGTGGCTGTGATGATTGTGTCATTGGAGGTGAAGACCCAGCTGCTATGGCTTCATTTTCGGATGGCTTTTCTGACACAGACGGTAATCTGGGATCTGCTGCAACCTTACTGGAAGTTGCAGCAGGGACAGCAGTTTGTGATGAATTCAAGAAACTTCCAAGTGAGAAGGATGTTGCAGCGGAGAGAGTAGAAGGGGTAGAGGTGGATGTGCTCATGCTGTTTGTTTGTGGAATACCAAATGAAAAGGTGGGTTTGCTGCCACTGGAGCCTCCAAGATTAAACATCCCAGGAGACCCCGTGTTGGTTATCTGGACGTTGCCTAAGAGATTGCCTGTGGCACTACTGCTGATGGATGAAGGTACCGTGCCAGAAGATGTGACTGATGTTGAAGTAGCTTCTCCTAATGAGAGGGAAGCACCAAAAGTAAACCCAGAAGGTATTGTAGACACTTTAGTTGACTGTGCTCCTGCAGCACTGGTAGATGGTGTTTTAGTGGTGGCCTTGGCATTATCATTGCCTTGACTAACCCGTAGTTCTGAGAAGCTCCCAAGAGTTTCCCCAGCTACATTGCTCTGAAACAAGTGATCTTCTGGTTTAGGTGGAGGGATATCCAACTTGCCAGAGGCTGTGGAGGGAGCAGATGTTGTTGCAGCAGGTTTGTTTGACTGGGTGCTGTCTGCTGAAGAGCTATTTCCTACTACAGCTCCTGGAGCACTTGCTGGCTTGGGGGATCCGAAACCAAAGGAAGTCCCAGCAAGAGAAAATGAATTGGTCTGGGTGGACTCTTTAGCAGAGGCTGTCAGTGAGAGAGACAGAAGTTACATATTGAGCTACGGTATGCAAAGCTTGCTTATCATCCTCACAATAACAGCATTCTGTGGTACTTCAGATTGTTAGACAGTGCTCTTGCCTCAAAACTAGAAAGCCTCTGACCATCAGGTAACTGTCACTTCCAGTGCATTCAGGAGACAGTGACATCTGAAGCTTTTATGGACAGGGTTGCAATGACAAACACTGTTACTTTCATGTTACAGCCTCCAATTAACCATCCTTCTCTTTGAGTGTAATTTCAGACTTTGGCTCCTATCTCTTTTTGAACAGTTTGATAAAACTTAACAGACCTGCTTACTACAGATCATTTGCTGTTAACACTGTTTTCACCCCTTCTTAATTTGTTCAGCTAAACAATTCCTGACATTCACTACAGAAAACTCTGTTTAAAGCAATACTGAGAAAAAGAGTCCGGGTCATAAAAACACTTTCTAACACTTGAAAAGTCTTTTAGAGAATCAAGTATTTCTTTACAAATTCGACTAATTACAGCCCAGTAACCAGTTGCTACACAGTCTGTTTTTAGCTTTGAAGGACTAGGGAAAACACCTCTAATGTGATTTCCAAAGCAGCTCCACATACAAGATATATTGCTGCCAAACAGTGTGAAATTGCTGAGGTTTTAAAGAAGACTGAACTAGTTTTATCTAATGTACTGCCATTTCATTTCAGAGCTCCAAACACACACTCAAATTCTGACTTGAAGACATTGCATTGATGTTTGGATTGTGGGTTGATTTGGAGAAGATATAGGAAAGCTGCATTGAGATCAGATAACAGAGTAAAAGCTTCTTAGCACAGCTGGTATTATCCTTGTGTTTTACCCTATATTAAGCACATTTAAATAGATTAGCAATTGACAATGAAAAATGTAGCATTCATTTTCTCCTAAGGCACTAAAATTCCTTCTTCCATCCCTAACTAACAGAGGTAAAGACACTCCTACCACTTTAGGGAGCAGCATGAAGTAACTGCCCTCACACAACACTGTGGTTTGTAAGTCTGTCTCCTGCACTTCCTGTTCCTCCTTTAATCAGTGCCATTATGCTTTTACATTAACTGCATCTTCAAGTTTTAAACCAAGTTAGTTCTCTCTGCTTGATATCAATAGAGTATTAGTAGCATTGTTGTGGCTGTGATGGTCTAAGGATATAAGCAAAGCCAAGTTTGGTAAGAAGAGGTGATACTTTTCATTAGAGCTACCAATAACATTGGAAGCCAGTTTTGGACCATACAATCTCTTTTGTGAGACTGAAATTAAAAGCCAGAAAACAAAAGAATGCTATAAAGCAGATGTATCAGTCTCCTTTTTCCAGATTAGTCAAGTGTGGTGTACCTATGAAATGGAACAACAGCCTATATGTTGTCGATTTTAGAAGCCATCCTAAGCATTCTCCTCCCATTACTGAATGCTCATTCCACTTAGTGACAGCTTTCTGTGTCAGGTCACCTTGGCAACTTTAAATCTACTGATTAAAGACAGCAGAAGAAGTGACTACAGATGTTACCTTTTTCATAACTGGTACCTCCTAAATGTTCTTGGCAGCAAATATTTTGCTTACCCTTAATTGAAAGGCAGGTGGCCTAGATTTCTGTGCATAATCCAGCATACAGATATAATGTTATAGCAGCTACTGCAATTTTAATAATAGAAGTGCAACATAAAACAAGAGCAGCATGAATTCAGAAGAGTAAGCACCTTCCAAACTAACCTTGTGAGGCAGCGGGACTGGGCAGCGTTGCTAATGAAGCTGCTGATGTCACAACAGCAAAATTAAATCCAGACCTAGGAGGAAAAAAAGAGGAGAAAGGGAAAGAATGACACTTAGCACGAAATGTGGAAACTTCCAACCCTATGATTAACATAACTTTGACACTGAGATTTCCAGTACAGACTGCACAAAGTCAGGCACAGACACAACAGTTTTTCCAACAACTAAACAGGCAGAGGAGCACACACAGACTGGGCTCCATTCGTTTCCCCTCCGACAAGGCTTCCAGAGGGTTAAAGAGTGTCAGGGTTTCAAATTCTTTTGACCACCCCTCATCCTTCCATATTCTTTCCTTCCTGCTGTATATTTCTCCCCCATTCAGCTCAGCAGCTTAACACCATGCACCAAATCCTGATAGCTTTTCAGAGACTAGCAAAAGCAGAAGCCACAGTTGCAACCAGTTTGTTTAGAAGAGCCAGAAGGTAAGAGACAGTGCCCGTACAAAAGGGAATAACTAGATACCACTATTTGTCAAGGAGATCACTCACAGCAAGACAGAAGATGAGAGTTTCCACTACTATTTCACACCACAAATGTTCTGTCTTGCAAAAATACTGTGATCTTTCATAATGAGCACCGGAGTCCTCCAGAGACCTTCATTCCCTGAGGCTTTTTAAGCTTTCTCCAATTCTCAAAGACCAGCTGCTGATACAGAAGTCAAGTCATGTAACTAAGACATCACTGACAACAGCATGGTACTGAGCATCTGGTTTACAGTCAGAGGCACTGCAGCCTGGGACAAAGGCAGGGCTTGTTTGCTTTTTGAATTTAATTTTCCACTCTCAAAAGGATAACTGTAGCTCTTTGAAGAGCACAATAAGGCATTTGGCTAACATTCCCTTGACAACTTGAAGAAAAATGGTTAAGATTGTTCCCCTGTACTCAGCACTGGTGAGGCTACACATCAAGTGCTGGTTTAGGTCCCTCACTACAAGAGGG
>WBNH01001918.1:0-127003 GCA_013401255.1 Urocolius indicus
GAAGGAAGGAAGGAAGGAAAAGCCAGCCAGCCACACAAAATCAGTTTACAGGCTGTATCTGGACCCATGCCACAGACTGCTGAATATATCTATAGATCTAGAGAAGGCTAAGCACCTGTAGCCATATCTTAAAATAAGATCTCACCATCTCAAAATTATTTTACCTCTATATGTAGGAATTAAGCAAACATACTTTATATTTAAAGTGAATTTACAGTAGACTTTGAGAGTCTCTTGGTATCCCAATGCATTAGGTCTTTTCTTGGAAACACAGTAAGGTAATTGAAATGTACACTCTTTCCCTTCCTCTTTTCCATAGCTGATGTTGTTGCTCTGCCCAGAGGGAAGGGGAACACAACTGCAGCAGGGCAGCATTCAAGGTGGGAGGAGAAAAATAAAAACTAAAAACCAAAGAAGAAGGGAGATGCTCCTGGACAGAATGCAGAATAGATACTATGCTGTTATGAGTCTGATGTGACAGAAACTCTGTTCACAACTTGAAGAACTTAGCCCATTTTTATTACAGTTACCTTTTTTATGGTTTGTTACAGTTTAGTGTTGTCAGTATGAGAAAACAAACAATAACAACAAAAAATCTTTTTCCATCTCAACCAAAGAAACACTCAGTAAACATGCTCAATCAACGGAGATTTCTGATGTGGCCAACAGCAGAATTAACCAGACTTTGTGCACAAGAACAAACTTCTAGACTATTTGCAGAGATCTGAAGGTCCAGATACATTTGTGTATTTTTTTTGTTTTAATTATGTTCTCCTTACCTGGATTCTTGATAGAGTCTACTATGGTTTTGTAGTTTGCTTTATTTGCACTCAAGCCAGCTGTAACATCTTCAATTCTCCACAAGTCTTTTTGAATTTGTGTTTTCTCCTGAGGTTTGTAGTAAAAGAAAAAAAGAAAAACCATTTATATCTCATTTTTAATTTATAATGGGTCTATCCTTCTTTTCATACTAAACCCAATGTTTGATAACTTGAAAACCTAGGAGTCAAGAAATGAAATAAATGATTTTTTTTTTTAAACCAACCAACACAAACACACATATGTAGTCCATAAAATTTATTAGAGTAGTTTTGAGAGACTTCCTACAGAAGACTAGGGGAAAGAGACACCTCTACATTTTTATCTACAATATTATTCAGGCTACAATCATCTATTTTAACGTGCCACAAAAAATTAGCTTACAGAACCTTTTCATTTACACTTTGTTCTTAAATCCTGTCCTAACACAGTTAAGACTGCCTTGCACCCTATTTCCTCTACTGAGGCTCTTCGGGAGGAAAGAAAGGGAAGCTCTAACTACAGCCTGGACTCCACCTTTGACTGCATCTTTCAGCCAGAGCCCTTGGCTACTGAAGCCACCAACCACTTCAGTCAGATGTTCATTGCAATCATCATAAACAGCTATTCTCACATACTTAATCAAAGTCTGACAATTCTGCCTTCAGAAATTGGCATTAAGAATAAACTTAGCAATACCAAAATAATATTATTTAAGGAAGCAGAAGGCAGTGAAGCACTTTAGTTAAGAATTACTTACAAACTGCTCAAGAGCGCTAGAAATCCATCACTTGCCATGAGCTGTAAAATAACTGCTAATTAATCACATAAGCCAGAAAGAGAAAAATTTTCGTAAAAGCTCTTACACCTCATAGAGCTAAGGAAGGCACATAAATTGCTTTCCACTTTCTGTCTTAGATCAGAAAATATGTTCAGCCAGGTTACAGATCAGCAAACAGGGTGCCAAGAACACAAACATTTAAATGATGGAGAACGTTATTTGCCTGTAGTAAACTCATGCGATAGATGGGACACATCTTGAAAGACTGTCAGGATACAAACTATAAATTTGCACATTTCATTTCATTTCTCCAAAATTAATCATACTACAAGGAATGAAATGATGGATTTACAATAATCAAGCCTCAGAACTGCTTTAAAAAAAACCCGACCACATGTAAAAAAAAAAAAAAAAAAAAAAAAAAAAAATCCTGCTTCTGAAACCACTCAGAAAATGTTCAATTTGTAACATACAAAAGTCAGGAGCTCTTTCAATATTATTCTGTCCCATTACTTAAATATTGATGTGAAGAGAGTATTTTTAGATTAAAAAATGGGCTAGATCTAAAAGATAAACAGATAATTTTGTTTTTAAATTATGAAATCCAAGATTGCTGTTTACAAAAGAGTATAAATATACTTTATGGGCAAGCTTGAAAAGGTAACTTGGAGAGATAAATCAATTTCTCTAAATTCCTTCACACAGAAACATAATTTAGAAAGATTTATAAAACCAGAGGAGAAACACTTAACAACTAAAAAGTTATCATTGGATAAAAAACATATCTCAGCTAATTTCAGCATCCCCAGATCCTACCAACCCTTAAGCAAGAGACAACGAAGCTACACTCTTAAAAGGAAGATTTATTCTGGCCAAGCTGCAAAACATTTAATTTTAATCTCCTAATTAATGCTATATAGAGCATGGCATTAGCTGTTTCCTACAGCAACTTGAGTCTGTAAATTTATTGATTTTTAAAACAATATTCCAGGAAGGCTGCATTTTTTAAAATACAGTGTGTATTAATGTAGTGCTATTGGAAAACACTAGATAAACAACCTTGAGCCTACATATGCTTGGGCAGAGATGTATTACGGGTTCTTCAAGTGAGACTTCTTTGAAGAAATGTAGTTTTAAGAATATTTCAGTACTTTCTGAAAAAAAATCAGCTCCTCTTAGTATCTCAAAAACAGATATTCAGAAACAAACTTCAAAATCTTAGCCAAAGACATATATGTGCACAGATACATATACATATAAGTATACATACACAAAACAAATAACCCATGGCTCTGTGTGCACATGTGGGTTTTTATAATTATGCACATATGTAATATGATATGATAATAAAACTGGGTCATTTTTTTTTCTGTGCCAACTACATTCCCTTCTATATGTATTGATGAATCACATGCCACATATCCAGTATTTTAAGCATGCTCAGTGCATAACTGGAGACAGTTTGTTCAAGTGCTGTAACAAAGCATATTTTGTTTAAACTTGAAATTTCTCTTTGTTACACAAAATAACTTCATACAGGAATGATTTTATCTGAAGACACCCCTGGGTGTTTTTTGGAGGGATGTATTCTACAGCTGAGCTCAATTACTTAATCTGCTGGCTCTAAGAAACTGAATCACTTTCTCATCCCTAAAAATTAAAAGTAAATGAAAATGGACTTTGAATTTTGATGTAATCTAGAAAGATTTTACAAATCTTGCTTTGATATAAAACATTTCTCCAGTAATAGTGAAATAAATAGACTTCAATTCACATCTGAACTGATTTGTTGTATATACATTGAAAAGTTCAACTGATGAACTTTTTTGTCCAGGGTATTTGGGGAAAAGTAGCCTAAGATTTGAGTAAACATATGAATGTTCTTTGTGTTTTTTCTTTTAAATAAAACTATTCTGCTTAAACACAAGAAAAATAATCTGAATTGTATTCATTGACCTAAGAATAGCATCACCAGTTGCAAATAGGTATGTAGAAATAGTCTGGTATGCCACATTCAGCTCAGCAAACAGAATAATTTAGCTTCAAACAAAGCTTCTTTGTGAGATTAAAAACTAACTAATTGATTTTAAGCCATGATGCCTTTCAATTACTGATGGCTGTTAAACACTTCTTCCACTTCACAAAACAATCTGTAGAGATAAATCTTCCATAAATAGAAGAACATGACAAAGAACAAGTAATGACAATAACAAGATAGTGACTGATGTTCTTAAAAATGGATAAAGAAGCCAACAATGTCAGATCAAATAAATGGAAGACTAAGTCCTGCATAGTCTTATAAATTAAATACATTATCAATGTCAAGATGTCAGTATGTAATAAAAACATAATGAACTAATGACAAATTTGCATAGACAAATTCTGAGAAACTATTATATATGCTGCAAGATAGCTAGTTATGCACAGCTGTGCTGTTGCACAATATTGGAACTTTGCAAACTGAGCTCCATGACAGCTGAATACAGAGCAAAAATTGCAGAGAGCTTCTCTTATGAGACGATAGTTTCCAATTCAGACAAAATTATCTCGTACGTAATCCAGTGCCTGGAAACGGACTCACCTGAGTTACCATTGAACTATTCATCTGTTCCTGTAAGGCTTTTTTCAGCTGGCTCACATCCTTTTCTAATTTCAGATATTCATTCCAGGCATTTTCCATTTCCTGTTGACAGAGGGAACACTCTAATACAATGCTATGACAAGCTTCCACATCACATTATCCATTCTCTAACTGAGCACCAAAGTGTTTTTAAGATGTTCTATTTTATAAAAAGAAGCAAAAAATCCATTTTGCAGTCTACACTTCTTGTTAATGAAAAACTTCAAAATTCCTTATAGTTTCCAAGGTCAAGCAAAGAATCCCTAGTTAAACTCTGGCCACATTACAGTTCCTATCTGCTCATTTAATGCTCATTCTTAAGCATAAGAATGGCATGTAATAGAATCTGAACAATGACTAACATGTCATGAAGGAAACAAGTCTATTCCAGTTTCACTTTCTTTTACATTAGCCGGCTATGTAAAACAAGCTTATAATTAAAATTCAGACACCTAAACCAGAACTCATGTTTTAAAACACAAAGCAGGTGATCTTTTAAAGTTTTTACCTGTTGTAATGGCATTAGAAGCAAATAAACAAGCAGACACTTTGAAAAAAAAGGCTATGCAATCACCCTTGCTTTACTTGGATTATTTCCAGTACCCATAGCACCATAGTCTGCCTTCTGACCCAGAACTGAAAAAAATCAGGTGTCTGCAGTTATGTAAGGAATTATGAAATAAGCTTTTTCTTTGAAGTATGGAAAAGAGATCACTTGGAATTGAGGGGAAAGAGTAATGGAGAGCTAAGAAACGATGAATGGCATGGAGAAAGCAGGCAACAGATGATTGTTTCCCATTCCTTCTCACACAAGAATAAGAGTCTATCATATGAAACATGTACAAGTCAGGCTAAAAACAAATAAAAGAAGGCAGCTGTCCATGCAGTGGGGAAAAGATCTGTGCACACCTTGCCAAATGACGTTTTGGACACCAAAAGTTCATAAAATTTAATAGGAGACTGTAGTGGTTCTTGGAAATAAGATCTACTGAGGATTATTAAATAAACAAAAAAACCCACCAGTCTCCGGAATTCTCTAAGCAGAAAACAGAAACTGGATTGGTTACAACACCTCTCCTATCCTTACCCTTCCCTAAGCATCTGCTTATGCCCACTGCTAAAGCCTCCAGGCTACAAGCACTCTTGGACGAGACCAATACGGCTATTCCTACAATTACTTGCTATCTAGATTCTGACCAAGTTGTAAACGCTGTCAGTTTTTCTACACAAAACAGGCACAAAACACTGCATAGATACATTTATATAATACTGATGTTTTAGTGACAAGATCTTGCTATAAGAAGAGTGTTTGTGCAATTCTAGAAATAATCTTATAGAGTGCAAGTCCCATATTCATTAACGGGCTGGAATAATACAGTGAGCATACAATATCTAGGTTTAACTAGATGATCTTTCGAGGTCCCTTCCAACCCTTGAGATTCTGTGATTCTTTCACAGTCAAATCTTAGAAATATTTTGATTAATAAAAATGCAACATTAAATTGCATTTGAATCTTATTGAGTTACAATATCAACAGTCAAATTTTGTCAAAATATTAAGACTTTCCCAATTTCTTTTCCCCTGGAAAAATACCATGGAATCACATCTCTATTTTCAAAGGACTAAAACAAGGTATAAAACAGGTCTTTTGAGGTTGGCAAAGGTGCATTGAAAAGGAAAGCTGGTCAGACTGTTTCCATTTTTCTGGTTTACTATCCTGTACCTTCACCAAATCAGTTCAAAACAGGATTTAACTCTCCTTCCTAGCCAACAAACGATACAACTTTATTCTAATTGGTATTTAATTACTGTTTTCTTGAAACCACCAAAAGCACATACCGTTGAAACTTTGGATATTTCAGCCCGAATATGTATGAGATCCTCTTGCAAAAGTCTCTGCTGGTAAGAAATTTTTTCTGCATGTTGTGGTTGATCTTTGTACTGTTCCATCTGCTTGTGTAAAACCTCCAAAACAGACTCTAGCTGATCCTAACAAAAAAGAAGATAGCAGTAAGTTTACAAAGTTTAAGTGAAATTCTACAGGAATATGTTTACCTGGGGAAATATAAAGGTTGATTTCCATGTGCCAAGTCTTTCCCATAAACCTGTTGTGAAGACTAAGACAAAAAAAAAAGTGCAAGAGCCTTAATTAACTATTATAACCCAAACTATCTGATATTTTCCATTAAGTAACCAAAACCACGGGAAATACAATGAGAAATTCTTCTATTTACAGTCTGTACAAAACTGTAGTTTCCATTTTCAGAAAATTCCCTCCAGCACTGTGTCAGCCCTATCACATCACAGCATTAGCTGATTATTTAGGGACAGACAGGTTCTTATTCACTGCTATAGCTGAATTTGCCATCTGAGGGATTAAAATAGTGTCTAAAACCTGAAGTAGGTCTGAATCACTACATCAAGAGTAAATAACACGGAATATTTTTTGCACAGTAGCTCTTCTGAAGGATCTAACTGGACAATAATTCCATTTTAGAATTTTTTTTTCCTGAACAACCTTGATTTATTGACAGCTGCAGTTGATTGGCAGTGAAGCAGCCAAATATACATACAGGCAAGCTATTGTTTGCTATTTGAATTCTGACTTGGATAGACACAGAGGGAAGGAGGTATGTTCCAACTACAAATTTTTCACAGAAGATACTGCAGCATTTCAGCCATAACCTTCATGAGTTCATGGTACTGTATATAAACAAGCACAGCTTTCTGAAAGTGCTCTTTCAGAGCACTCCTTTCTCACTTTTTTTTAAGAGACGATGAAAACCAATAACAAAATTAATTAAAAAAACAGAACAAAACAACAAACCACCACACCAGTAACAGTGAGAGCATATGGTAGCATGTTGCTATCTATGCAACAGTGCTTTTGCAGGTGGGAAGAACTGCAAATGAAACATGACTCAGTCTCCTACATACATATTAAAGCACAAAGAACAACTACACAGAAAAGTGTATGTACCCCAATTTGTAATATATGCCAGAAAATTAAATATATTTGGTTTTTAAATGTTCATTTTCAAAAACATGTTTTCTAAAAGTGAGTTCTCAAGATAACATAAGAAACTATTCCTTTCCTTATTTAAGTTTATACACGTCCAAAGAAAATTTCTACCACGTAAAGCAGCATCCAGCATTTTTTCTTTGTAATTCCATATTTTATGATTAGATGTAAGTTTCTATTTTATTATAAAACTTCTCTGAAACTACTTACTTTATTTTCCTTAAGGGCTCTTATTTTGTCCTCCAAGTCCTGTAGAATTCTGTCCTGCTCACAGAAAATGCTCAACTTGACCTGAAAACGAAATCATATGAGTACTATTAGTTAGATTTTTAAAAAGAAGTGGAAAAGTCTCCACTAGCAATACTTTACCCAAAAGAGCATAATAACGTGAACACACAATGGTACAACATACCAAATATCCAAAACAATGCAAGATACCTGAAGTGGTATTTGATACTTACATCAATATCACTTTCTGCAATCTTGACAGGTTTTGTACTTCGTTCTTTTAACGTGTCACGCCCTGTCACCTATGAGGAACAGGTTTTAAAGATTTGAGACATTTATTGCAAAATGGAAGCTAATCATGCTTCAACAATTAAAAAAATTGTTGAAGACACACAGTTCTTAACCAAGATGCTAACAAAAAATTAACAAAAATTTCAGATACAAATCTTTTAAAATATTATTTTAAAAATGATATCGGAAAGGATTAGTATTTATATCAGGCTATTTAGTAACTCCTACAGTAGCTTGAAGTTCTGTACAGAACAGCATAATCCCACCTGTCTGTGGTTACAAAGTTCCTGTTCCTGCAAAATCTAGTAGTTTTAACAGCTAAGCTTTAACAGTTTTCTTGAAGCCAAAGGACTTGAATAGTTCTTTAAATGATGGTTGAAAGAATAACAGCATTAATTAATGATTAAAAATACAACTTTTTGGCAACTACTTATTTTTACCAAGGATAGTCTCTTCCATAGTACAGGGTGAATTATTAAGAGAAACAGCTATAAAAGGGATAGAGTGGAATTAAATATAATTAATCTATTTCAATATGTTTATGATAGTTAAAATTTCTCATTTCATAAATCACTGTTCTCACATTTAATTTCTGGTGAGATTATCTTCTCACATAACACAGTTTTTAATTGGTACAGAAACTGTACTATATTACACTTTCAACCTTCACAGCAATCTTAAAATGAAGGCATATTTATTTCTGTAGAAACATTTCTTATTTCCACTGTCTACATGAGATCCTTTTTGTGACTAAATTAAGAAAATGGTAATACTATACAGCTCATTGACAACACACTTTTAGAAGTCTTAATATCTAATTACTTACTACTACTAGATTACAAACACATTTAAAGACTCCTTAAATACCATCTTACCAAAGAAACATCTGGTATTTACAAGTATAGCACTCACATACATTTCTATTCATATACAGGAAAAAGTTTATGAAGAAAAATTCACGTAAATGCTGCCTTTAATGAGACCAAATATTTTAATATGATATAAGTTGTTGGCTTTTTTGGTGCCCTAAAAATGTCAGGGTGTCATTTGCTTTTTTACTGACTGACTGGTGAGGTCCAGACTTGAAGCTTCATAGTTTACTTACTAACCTAACAGGCAGCTACAGGATGATGCCAGCTTTTTACAGGTAATAAGATTTTACTCTAAGTGTAGACAAATCTTTGATACAACCTCAGTTTCTCATCTAAAAATGTTATACAAAGTTGTTCACCTACATACAGTATTTTCAAATAACAAAGCAGGTTAAAGAGAGAAGAATGTGGTCATCATTTATGTTTACTCTCTTTTCTCCCATGGCAGGCTCCCTTCAAAGACTTATATATTTTCATGGGGTCATATGTTACTTCCCCACCACAAAAATCAATAGCATTTACTGCCTCTCAAAACTTTTTCTTTTCAGATATTTTCATTTTCAGCATTGTATGTTTTCTGTAAGAAAAATGCTTTCTTTCAAAAGTATTAATGGAATTATTTGAATGCTAAATCCTGTGTGTAATGGTAATAAATAGTAAAGTACAAGTATAAATACTAGCATGTCAAAGTAATATTTTTGCACATTTAATTATCTGCAAGCTAAGGGAATGCAAAACCACTTTCAAAGCAATGGAATTAACATAAAAACTAGAGTCTACAGATTCAGGAGATGTTTTCAATTACACAATCAGAATTATAAAGAATTTATTAATTATCAAGCAATGAAGGTGAGAACATAACGAAGACTTAGCATGCTTTCACATTTTCAAAATCACACATAGGAGTCACTACTTGACACAATCATTTTTGAAGCACAATAAAATGAAACCAAACCAAACACTGAGGTCAGCCATAATTTCGCAAACAAACTCCAAAAGGGGAAGTGAAAAAAAAGGGGAGGAGGAAAAAAATTAAATCTTACAGAAAGCATTACTGTTTACCATGAGACACCTGTAAAAGCCAGAATATGTAAACGTTGACTGCTATTTTAAAGAGCAATGGGATGAGCACATTTCAGATGCAAACAGTCTTACATGTATACTGGATAGTAACCCTTGTGCTGAGTTCTTTAGCACTTTGTATATCATGTTGATCAGAGGTCCATTATTTTCTATCTGTTTCAAACAAAAGTTTAGTAATAGTTTGTTACAGATGTAGAAATTAAAAACCCCAAACCTTATAATTCTAAACTCCATGAGCAACACTAATCACACATTCTTATGTCACATCAATCCCTGAGGTTTATAATCTATATAATCTGCCACTAAGGAAGCTGCAATTGGGTTATCTACCAGTCCTGTCATATTGTAGGTAGATTGTTCATCCAGCCACAAGACTTTTCTCCTGTCGCAAAGCATGCATACAAATACACAACAAATTAGGATTTGATCAGACTTGTCCAATTGCACTTTCAGGAGTGCTAGAAATTACGACATATTTTCTGTCACATAATATGTAGAAACTCTAGCACCAAGAGCTCTATATTGATCATTTGAGCAACCTAATTAAAAACTCAGTGAAACAAGTTATTTCAGTCACACTTACCCCTCTTCCCGTAACAAATACCTGCCACGCACTACTTTCATTATCTATGTGACACAAGCTTGCACTAGCAAAGTCTTTCAACTGTAGGAGAAGTTAAACAGCTTCAGATATGACTATATGATTGCAGAAAAATGAAATAG
Organism: Urocolius indicus; assembly: GCA_013401255.1. Classification (NCBI taxonomy): domain Eukaryota; kingdom Metazoa; phylum Chordata; class Aves; order Coliiformes; family Coliidae; genus Urocolius; species Urocolius indicus. The sequence continues at coordinate 10,420 of WBNH01001918.1, forward strand.
GACGACTGCTGAACCACAGAGAGCACCCCAGAGTTGCTTCAACTGGTTGCATGATTTAGATGCAGTGATAAAAATTTTCCTATACTTCATAATCCATCTTTTGTATAACTTGCTTGGGAATGTTTGTAATGTATTCTGAAGTGAGGCTGCCCATCCTTCCCTCCTGTAGCTTGCTTGAACTTGATTTCCTAGTGAAGCTTGCTTCACTACTTGTGTTTCACATTACTTGCAAAGTCATCTTAGAAGACTGTGGAGAAGACTGAGTTTTTTCTTTCCTTTGCTCTCTCTTTTTGCCTTTATAATACAGGTTCTATCCACTTTAGAGATAAGAAAACCACAACTGTAAATACCACAGTGGAAATCTGTTTGCAGAAGAGACATGGTTATGTCATAGCATACAGATATATACCATTTATTTCATGCTCCACAGAAGTCTATTTCATGAGTGAAAAAAGAATACAGTCACAATTGTGGGGGGAAAAAAAGGAGTTCATAATCTATGGGCAATGTTGTTAAAGGAAACCACCAACATGTATGATATTTGAAAAGTTCAAAATTATCATTTTTCTTCAGTGTGAGGAGACAATTTTCAGACTTGTTTTTTTTCATATAAGAACTAGCTTACATGCAAGAGAAAACTACTGGAATGGATTCATAACTCTAAAGCATTTTTATTTCATTTCTACTTACAACAATACACTATAATGTTGGACAACATCATCTTGATAGTAACATGAAAATTATTTCTTAGCTAATATTTTTAACTCTTTAACTAATAAAAAATAAGGTCATACAAAAGGATAATAGCAAGAGGAGACGACAAAACATGTGAGTAATGATAACTACTTGCATGCTGTGTAACCAGCCAGTGTAATCAGTTTTACATGTTGAAAAGATGTATTTTGAAACCTCTAAGAGAGACATTCGGAAATAAACTTTTTTGTTTTCATTAAATCCATTCACTTCGGTTGTAAAATCTTCAGTGCTATTTGAAGTTGTTTAATCAGAGTGGGTCTAACTCAAAAAGCCCAATGAGGTCAAAAGAGAAATTTGAATAGGCTTTCTAGCTAAGCCTTCAGTGTCTTAAATGAAAGGTACCAGACATATCAACGGTGAATTTACCATATTCCACCATTAGCAAATCAGTATGTAATTTGCTTAGTTCCACCCCACACTCTACTCTTTTTCCCTTGTACTGCACAACAAAGCAACTCTATGTTTAGTGCCAAAACACAAATTTAATGAAAGATACTTTCTCAGGTTTCACACAATGTCTTTAATCTCTCAGCAACCTGACCTGAATTTTTTCATTTCTGGACCACTACTGAAAGAAACGCCCATTTTGAAAAATTACTGTTATACAAGCACACTTGACATTTTGACTGTCGAAATTTTCAAAACGGAACTAATGCTGATGTTAAATTTCTTTTCACAGAAAGATCAGGTGGCCCCACATATTTCTTTTTCTGGCTGCTTTCATCAGGTACTACGCAAGCTGCAGGAATGCACAAGAGGAGCTCCTGGGAAACCAAAGAGCTCTTCATGTCTCTGATTGCAACAAACCAATCTGGATGGAATCCACTAAAAAATTAAAAACCCTAATAATCCTAATCCCAGTTATCTTGCTAAGCATGTAACATTTTCAGAGGCTTAAACTTGTGGCCACTTCTTCCTGTTGAAAAAATGTATTTTATAATGGACAAAACAATGTGTTTATTAATAACTTCTCAAACTGTAGGACCTTTTAAATTGAAATCTGTTGCGAAATTGAGACGATGGCTTGGGATGCAGTTACATTTGGGAAAGCCACAAACAAATCCTAAAGCCACAAACAAATGCCTGAAGTGAAATGTGTCCAAACAATTTTGAATTTGTATATTAATGATTACAACACCTTACATATTTGACCATTTAGACTATCTACACACCACAGATACTATTTGAGATATATTCTATCTTTATATATGACATAATACATGTGTAATATATTTTACTCATATTTCCCATTAATCAACTTTGTTATATATTCAGCCATTAAAACATCAGGTAAAATGGAAACATACATACTAGTAAGCTGAATCAGCTCATTAGTTGCACATATGCAATTCCCCACAGCATTAGTGAGAACTACATACGTAAAAATAATGATAACAAGGCGATGCTAAATTTCACTTGATTTTCAGAAATATATATATATATATATATGGTGAGACATCCTACACATCCTAGAAAGTGGTAGACTGCTTTGCTAAGCAAAATGATTATTTTGATTATTTTTTTTTCCTTGAAACATATTAGCAAGTCTAAATTTGCTTTCAAATTGCCAACTGTCAGGCACAGCAGATACAGAAGTCATTTATTTCAGATGGACACTTTGATGCTCGATATATTTTACTTTTTTTTTTTCAAGGAAATACCATGTAATATTATTTGGATGGATGGATGAATGAATGAGGGCATTTGAAATCTCTTAGCTGTAATAGGATGGAAACAATGACAGGTGCTAATTAATCACCTCTGTCACAAGAAAGCAAGACGTTATATATATATAGGATATTAAAAAAACCAAGGGAAATGTCATCTCAAGAATATTTAAAGACAAAAAGCTGCATTAAGAGAGCACCTATTTTAAGGAGGAGTTAACTTTATATTGTTTTTAGTGTTGCAGTAGACAAACATTTTGAATCAGTTTTTTATTTGATTTCACTAAACCCACATAATATCATTCATCTGGAGTACCACTACAATAAAGACACTCGATATTCTAAACATAGCAGCTACAGAAGAAGACATAGAGTTTCCATCTCTGAACATAAGGTGATTTGAAAACTGGCAGGTACAAAGATGATATACAGAAGACCACTGGGTTAAAAAAAAAAAAAAAATGGAAGTAGATTGCTATAAAATCTTACCTTTAGATCCAAATACTCCAAATCCTTTTTCAACTGGATATAAGTATCATCCGCCTCCAGACAAGTACATGAGGAAAAAACAATGCAACAGATTTGAATGTTTGAAATGATTTCAGAATATTTGGGTTGGTTGTACATAAGAAAATGGATGAAAACAGAAAAAAAAAATAACAGAATAGGAAGTACATTAAAAAGCACATTCGCTCCACCATATTGCCATTTACTGCTGAAAAATGGGCAAAATATTATTACTTCATGCCCATCCTCCAAGCATAAAAATTAGTTTTCCACCTCTAGTGAGACACACAAATAACTCAAGAGATTTCTACTGACTATCCCTTCACTGAAAAAGTTAAGTGTTCCTATCCAGCTCAATATGTCTCTTGGAGAGAACAAAAGACCTTTACCTAACTAAATGTCAGATCTAACTAGAAGTCATCATGTAACAAATCACAGAATACTTTTGATCACATTTCATACATATTTTAAGATATCAATTCCTTTATTCAGGGAAAGTATCAAATAAGTTTTGTGAAAAAAAAACCTGAAAAAAAAATCTCACTTATGGTTAGAGAATCCATTTCGTCTTTCAAGTAATTGCATTCAACCTGATCCTTATTTTTCATTGTCTCTCCTGTAACTGTCATCAGATTAGTTTTATAGTTACATTCATCTAGCAACATCTTCATTATATTCTTCAAGAAAAGCATGCACAGAAGTGGTAACAAAGTTTTTCTTCTTTTTTTCAAAATAGGTATTTGCAATACCAAACAAAATGAAGTTTAACTTTGCAAATGTGCTTCGTAGTCTGACAAAATGTACCAAAATTACTAGAATTTTTACTACTATGTTGACAGAATTTTATATCCAGGATATCTTAAATTTCAGAATAAAAGAAAAACCACAACTCTACCTTTTCTCAAAATTTGAGTCAATGAGAACGTGTTGTTAAAAAGAAAAGTAAAACCCTTTATGCCATAAAATTAACAGATCACACTTGCACTTCTTTAGAGGAGCTGACTTATAATTCTTGTCTAATCACCTACAAAGTCTAGCCAAGGACTTGACTAGAAAGTCTGTCCATTTTTTGAGAAACCCCTGTTACTATCACCCATCTTTGCTCTGTGTGTGAAGTAAGTTGAGAAGTGAAACTTTTCCAAATTAAAAAAAAAAACAAACAAACAAACCTCCTTCAGTTTTGGGCAAATTCACCAATTCAAGAGGAGTCACTGCATTTTACTCCTAGGTGGCCCCATTTTTGAGGCTCTACTATGGACTAAAGAGCTCTATAAGAACATGTCTGTTTGATCACACATTTACAAGTTTCATACATCAGTGCAACCAAGAGCACTGCTGATGATACAAGATGCCCCTGAGCTTTTATGGACCAATGTTACCTGCGGAACTGACAGTTACAAGCTCATATGAATGTTCATACTGTCTGATACATTTCGATTTTCAGGTGACGCAGCATGTGGCACAGGGAGCCAATCCCATGATGAAAGCAGCACAAAGAAATGGTTTCATTTTAGAATGAACTTCTCTAATTCTAACCCACATTTCTGAAGATGCAGCATTTTCAGAAATAGTATAAAAAGAAAGTATGCATAGCACTTCAAAACATATGCAGTGGCACTCTAACGTAAAATGCTCATCTTTTATAGCAAATACAGTAGCAAAGAAAAATGCAAATGGCCTGGGAATTGTAGAATACTAAAGAATGGGTGAGAAAGCACAGACTCAAGCAAGCCATTAATGAAGCATTTGCAGAGTCACAAAATGTCATACAGCACAGATGAGCCACGCAGCAGCTGACCTGATAGGTGGAATTAGTTGGCAAGTGCTGCAGTAATTGTGCGATTGTGTAATTTCGTATACTAGCCAACTTAGCCTGATGTCTCCTTAATCGAATGAGAAGCAATGTTAGCTCTTCAGGCTGCAGGTATTTAGACACATTGTAAAGAGGAAATTAGCAGTCTTCAGGGAGAGTAATTGTAATTACATTTTTCACCTCAGTGCCCAGAAAGCAGTTACTTGACATGATTAAGCAATTATTTCATTAACTCTGCATTTGGTCAAACAAATGTAATAAAAGTTGAATTCTGCAATAACAGACAGCTCACCCCTGTTCAAGTTGCTGCTAGCCACAAAATTCCTACAGGCTTTACAGGGAGCCAGTTAAGATTAAATTCTCCTTCATGTTATTTATGTTTTAACTAATGAAGGTACAGCTGCTATGAAATGAGCAGGATTTTAAAACTTAACTACAATACTGTGATGACACAAAAGGAAAAGTAACTGCTCTTACCGACTTGCCGTGCAAACTGGGTGCGCTCACGGTATGTGTCATGTAGCCCATAGAAGGCATTGAGCGTCGATCAATGTGAGTGGAGCTCTGTAAGAAGCCACAGACAGAACTGTAAGGATTGTTTCAAGTTAGAGATATGTTGTATTTGAGGGAAAATTCACAAGATACACAGCTCTGCCACAAATTTTCTATTTGAACCCACAGCATGCTTAGATCAGGGTTAACACTCAGAGTCAGCCAGATCCTTTGATAATTAAAATTTACAAATGAACAAATGCAAATGTAACCCTTGTGATGCTGGGGAGACCAGTGGATTCTGGCAGCATAAGATGCTTCAGCAGAACGTGCAAAATGGCTGCCAGCAAATACAAAAAAAATATTCACAAAAGTCCCCCACACCTACTGTCTCCACAGAGAAAGGCTGGTTGGCTTGTGCCCTCCAACAGCAGCTTGTAACTCCACACAGTAACAGCTGTGCATGCCCTCTTTCAGCCAGGAACACTAAGCTACTGACATGAGTGACACCTTGTGGCAATGGGTTCCATTAGTACCAGGGTTTTTGAAATAATCATTGTTGATCTTTCTGGTTATAATAAGAAAACCCACTGCATATCCATTTTCTCATCTTTCTCTTAATGCCAAACTTTTATGGCTTTCTTCAAAGTAGGCTAAATATCTCACGATTTACTTTTATTCCTGTCTCTAAACTTCACTGAATGCTGGTGAAAGATGTTCTGCCTATTTTTTTCCCCCTTCTTCCTTTTTCTTTTTTTTTTTTTTCCCTAAAGTGTAACTGGATGGAATTTAATAAAGCATTCGTAGGAGGGGAGAGTATCACACATCTCTATAGACATCTATATTTAGGTATAAAATATGCTTACATATAAAAACATGAGTCTTTTTCTCTAGAAAATTTTACAGAAGTTTCACAAATGATAAAAACTGTTTCTCTGTATTAGTAAAACCAATGTGACATAAAAAGAGTTTTATTTTACAGGTAAAATTTACGTTGCATTGCACAGGAAGGGAAAATGCTGCTGCATGTTCCTTCGTAAGGGATGTAATGCTCCTTCAATTTACACATGGAGAAACAAATGTCTGGTTTGATATAAGCAGGAGTAAAAAAAAAAATTAATTTCCAGTGCTGCACAGCAATAGACTAGTTCATCCTCTGGCAGAATATCACAAATCTATAAACGCTGAAAGACACCTGACAGCTACAATGCATAGGAAAAATCTAAGCTGTGCACATAGCTGGAGTGCAGCCTGAATTCACAGTCCCAAACCTCCACAGGGTATCCGAATTTACAAGTCTCTTTCTTTGCAAATATCCCAACAGAACCCATGGAAAGGGTCAAAGACTTAGGTGAATACAGAGGCTTCCATTTCCACTTGTTCCAGTCTAAGAGCTACCAAGACAAGTAAATTCTACATTGACTCAATCTTGAGCTTCCTCAGTTTTCTTAGGCAAGGAAAGCCATGTGGAGCACCAAATAGGGAAATCTCTGTCACCTCTAGATAATAAGGTACAACAGTGCCTACAAAAAAAACAACACTGAAATTCTGCAGAAGGTTAAAATTTCACACCAACACTCTTTGATTTTGGTTAGCCCAATGATATTGATTCTGTAAAGGGCTTAAACTATCAAATGTGTGAAAAAATTAGTTATGGCTTAACATATACAATAACAACTGAATCAGCTATATGGCAAATTACAATAGAAAAACACACAGAGAAAGCCGACACAGCAAACAGTGAAGAGTATGAGCATAAATAGATAACCAAGAAAGAGTCCATCCTGCAGAGTTTTATATTCTTGCCTACATACTCTATACAGTAAAATACTACAATTTGTGTACTTTATACATGTAAATATATGCCTTCCAGCTTTTAGATAAAAATATTCCAAAACCATTAGAATGTGCCACTAATTTTCCTTTTCTAAGCAATGCAAATGAATAAATCTGGAATGTTCAGAAAAGTAAGAGCTTTATGAGAAAATTATTCATTGTATTAATTCTACAAATCCATGATCCTTGCCATACAAGGAAGGATACCATGAAAATAACTAAACTATCAAATGTATGACACCATACAGAATAGTTTACTGTCAGTTATACTGTATACAAACCTTTACAGTATGATTTCGTATCTTCCTGGGTGAGCCAGCAAAAGGAACGTCTACAGTCTGTCTCCCATCAGATGGTTTAACTGTAAGCCGTTCTGCAGGAGTATGTGGTCTCCTTGGAGGAAAGCTTTTTGGAGGTCCAGGTGGAGGAATATCAGATGGAGAGGGTGGAACAGATATTGATCGTGGTACATCTAATGAACTTTTTGACTTACCACGATCAATAAAGTCCGAAGAACCTACATACAGTGGAGCAGTGGGACTGCCATGTTTAAACTGCTGTCTCTGCTGCCACTCATATAGCTGCCAAACAGTTCCATCCTTATTTGCTTTTCTTTCCTCCTGGGACATCTTCAAGTGGCTAACACGATCTTGTGCATATTTGTAGTCACTCGGCATATTGCGGTTTGGTGGTGGTGAGCTCCCTGAAGGCTGCCTGGTATTCTTTGGTAAAGTGTGATAGTTTTCAAGAAAAGGTGGATTAGGACCCTGACGTGTAAGAGTCTGATCAGAAGCAAGGCTGTAAAGGACAGAGAAAAACAAGTAAATTACAGTGTACATGGACGAGCGGGAGTGACTGAATAGAGAAAGTAATCTCTCCTGACATGTGCATAGGAACTACAAAACACAACACATGAGTAATTTTAAAAACACTTACAGAAATATTAACAATGAATGTTAATGAAATCTATCCTGCAGAAAAACAATACACATGACAAGAGGCAAATGTTATGTATAAATACAGGCTTTTAATTTGTGTCTAACCTAGTATGACTTACTAGAAATAAATTTAAGAGACAGCAGCATTATGTACTCAGACCAAGAAGAATGTGAAGAACATAAAGAAAGGAATTATTGTTATGTTTTAAGAGCCAATCCATAAACGAAAACATTTCTTTTCCCCAAATGCCTGCTCACCACTGGGTGGTGCAGTTTGCGAACAACAAATGCATGCTCATTGTAAAAAATTACTTTAAAGAATAAGAACTCTCACCAATCACTGAACAAGTAGCTAGGATTTTTATTTTTTTTTTCATTTGAGTGAAGCAAAAAAAGGGCAAGAAATTGCACAAAGTCCCCAGGTCTGTATGACTTATGGTCATCTGACCTAATGTTACTGGTGCTACTGTTTATTTGCAAAAAGCGTTGTGTTGCCTAACTGATTGACAAACTAGAATGAAACAGGCATTACATCCTGGCTTTAGTACTGCATTCATAATATACTTAAACTGTAGACATTACATCATTTGGTAAGTAGAGAACTAAGACAGAATTGGCAAAAGTGTAGTTAGCTCTCCTACTTTAAAGTAGAAATCTTTCTGTAGCCTTATGAGTAAGAACCTGCCTGTCTCATTTCTCATTCTGCAGATAAACATCTGGATGTTTTGTATTTGCAATCATTTGTTCACTGACTGAGGATCTGCAAACTGAAAACCATTCCACTAGACTTGTTACAGAACATCACCACAAAACCACAAATGAAGAACCTTAGAGCACTTTCACCACTCCACTGGGTAGACTCCACTCTGCATGGCAAGGAGGAAGACCTGATGGTGTGAGAACTACAGGAATTCCACATGAAAGAAAGGGCAGGATGGAAAGGAACATCTTTGTTTGGCATCCAAGAATAATGAAGCAGGGGGAAAAGACTTGCTAACAGTAACTGCTGCTTAGTAGCTGCCTTCAACTCCTTCCACTTGAAGGATTTGGCACTGTTAGGCTGTCTTGAAATTATGGATGCTCTTGAGAGGATACCTAATTCATTATGTCAGAAAGCTGAATAACTGCCCTGTACTGCATGGAGGATTACAAATTCATAAAAGCTCTGCTCTCTCATACTGCCGAACTTTGATCTTACCTCAAATTTCACAATGAAAGTAACTCAAAGATCAACGTTCATTACACATCACGTGTACTCTGTAGGTCCTATACTGCCAATTTTTTCCACATGGAAATCAAAGCAGTTAGTAGAAACACGGAAGGAGAATTGAGAAATCTTGGAGCAGGTTATGCCTCAAAAAGACATCTGGGACTGGCATAAAGCTAGGACACATCTTTTTGGAGGTTCCTCTGTGGAAAAATGGGAAGGATGCTTGACAATTCCTATACTCCAACCTAGTGGCGTCCTCATAAATCCACTGGCAAATTATTGAATGATGCAAACCACTTGTGTGTGGTTATTTTCTAACTGGACATGGAAGTACTGAGATCTGCAATAATGTATAGTAGTCAATTAAGTCATCGGGGCTAGCAGCTTTAGGAGCAAAAACAGTCTGAAAATGAAGACGCTGCAGGGTCTTCTATAGAAGGCTGAATTTGTCTGAGAGGAACTACAAACTGTTTGGATTAAAGCAATTCTTTGAGTAGCTGGGAAATGCCATGCAATATTTCAGCCTGCTAGAAGAAAGAACAAAGTTACATGTGCATTACATGGCACAGAGGCAGTCATATTCAAAGATGAACTTTAGAGGCAAGTACCTACATACAGGTGGGTTTCCATTTCTCAGCATATGAAGCAGGGAGAAACCTCCACCTAAGATGATAAGCTATAAGCAGGTCGCTTCTCTATCACACAAGGTTTCAGACCCTTAAAAATAATTCACAGCATATAAAAATAGGCACTAAGAAAACAAACCAATTTTATAACAGGAAAGGAACAATGTTCTGAATGACTCAAATTAGTCCACAGTAGACTATGGACAATTGCTTTCTCAGGCATCAAGAGTAAAAATGAGTAAAAGCTGATGTTCTTGAAAATCTCCTTCTCTTGAATAAGGTAAAAAGCATTTGAAAATTAAAGCAGCCACTGAAGACTGAAAGAGGGTCTGATATCATATTATATGATTACTAGCCATGAAAATCATTCAGGTTCTGCAATGGGAAGCAACTGGACAGAAGATACTGTAAAAAGATAAAATAAACATTGAAAAAGTTCCAAATAAACCAAATAGAACTACTGGAAACAATATGTCCATTCATGGGAATGCACAGAAGCTAATAAAGACAAGCAATGTTTCTTCTTTAAGCAATTCGGGAAGGAATGGAAAGTTCTGCATAACAAGGAATGTTTAGCACTGTATTTGCAAGGAAGGAAATTCCTCAACATGACTGCACTTAGTTGAGAAATATTAAGCTTACATTTATCTCTTTTTTTTTTTAAGTGCAAACAAACTGTTAGAAATAGCAGATTCTTTACAGTTATGCATTCATTATGTCTATCCACGTACTGAAATCTGACGAAAGACTAATAATTTCTTGACAGCTGCTGCTTGATGGTCCAGAGCTTTTATTACTTAAAACCAAAATCTCCTGAAAGCCTTCTTTCAAACCTTCTTCCAGTTCTCTAGATCTGTCTCAAAGGCTAGCATGACCCTTACCAAAGCAGGTATTACCCCTTCCTGAAAACAGAGGAAGGTTAGATGACTACATTGTAGTGCAGCTAACAGTTCACTGTCCAAGATAGATGAATCTCCAAAGTGACAGCTAACCTTTAGTGATTCGCAAAGAGTTCTGAATGCTTTATAAAAAGCAGAAGTAGAAGACCCATTTGAAAGACCTAAATATCTATATACGATGTGATCTCTGCAAATAATTATACAAACAACTGCTGTATTTTTGTGAAGAGTCTCTAGCTGAAAGAGTTCTTTCTTGTCAAAATGAACTTGCTGGCAAGCATTGCATCTTCATACATCTGAGCCAGGAAACAAACAGTACTGTACGCTGTATTCAAAAATAAAATAAAACCTTCTAAATCCTCATAGGTATTCTATTTGGAACACTGCAAGTGCAATAACAGTGAAGAAAGATATGATAATTTGATTGATGTTCCATTTTCATTTTAAGTATGAGTGGACCACTTAATGCTCTATCTTAAACTTCTACATCTTGAAATCAAAATGACATTTGACAACTCCCGTGCCACTTTTATCCATCAGGTAAATGTACTGCAACAACCTCAGCAGGCTGAAAGAAGGTGTCATTTAAATAAAAAACAGAACTAAAAATCAATCCATTAATCAGTCTAGAAGAACACTCAATGAAATTGAAAAGTATGAGAGCTTCTTTAAGAGTGAATCCAAAGAAAAGACAGTAGATGAATGGGTTTTAAGCCTTACATTTCTTACTGAATCCAAATGACACATGTTAGCTTCAATAATCATTCAAAAAGTGCCCCAAAATTTTGCTAACTTGTAAAAAACCACATGCTAATGTTGCCTATTGATCTACATTACAATTACATTTTAGTAAATTTATAAGTATTGATCCAGTAAGTTACCCATATTTGAAAAATCCTCACCAGCAACATAAAAGCCCAACCATCCCTGTGGCCACTTGACACAAGGTGACTTTCCAAACAGACACATACATACATAACTTCATTTTTTCAACTGGTACCTAATCTAACTGCACACTTTGAAAGTAAAGCACTTAGGAGATTCACAATTCAGAAAAAGCATCCTCATATGCATTTCACCTCTTGGTACAATTTGGGTATTTTTCATGGACTGAAAAGGGAAAAGAGAAACTTGTAGACCATGGAAACATCCCAGGACCTCTTCATTAACTGAATGAATATACAGAGACTTTTCAATATGTGACGCACAGTTACTTTGAGTGCAGTGACCTGATGTAGAAAAGGGAATGGATGTTTGGAACAGCTACAGAGGGGAGTGCAAAAAAGAGATTTTTCAAAAACAACCACAAAATCAGCATTTGTTGCTTTTAAGTGGAAAACAAATGATAATCTATAATTTAGATCATGTAGGAATGTTGTTCAGGAGTAGGAGGTAACAAGGCTGCACTTCACTTTCTGGCTCTAATTGTAGCAAATTTTAGGAGGGTTTAAGCATCCATAATGATTAAAAACAGTAAAAAACAAAACAGCACTCTTATCTCACCTTTTCTATTTGCAATGTAGTAACAACATTAAAGGGATTCGATTAGGCAATCCCATATTGACTTTCCTATGAGAAAAACACCAGAAAAACACCACTCTGCACTGAAGAAGTTAAGTTTTGTTATATATTGTTTCTGCATTTTCACTAAACATATTTTTGATACATATTTTTCTTTCACTTAAGAGAACAACATTTCGCATTCTGTTTAAAGATGGGCCTATTACTAACCTTTTTGTATCTCCTTTTTGGACTTTTACCCAGTGTTCCACTTGAGCCATGTTACTTTTTCTTTGAATCTGTTTATCTGGATTAGTTCTTGGAACAAATCCTCTTTTATATGAGCTGGTACCATTCTGCTCCACTAGGCCAGCACTCAAACTTAATGAACTAGGAAGCGTTCCATTTTTCTCAGCTGGTTGAGGCTGAGCTACTTGGGATCTCGATGCATTTGTTAAGTCTGGAAATAATGAATCAGCTTCTGTTAACGCATGCTTAGCCTTTCCCTTCTTAGTTTCCAGAGTTCCTTTTCTGTGAACATAACGCTCCTCCTCTTTTTCTCTTGTTATTTCTTCCCGCTTATCATATCCCATCATTTCAGATGATTTTTGATAATTTTCTTTTACATCTGTAGTCTCTGTCTTCACACGCTCATTACAGACATCCACATGATTGACTTGGGGAACAGCTTGCTTATCCACTTTTTCAGTTTCTCTGAAAAGAAGACACACATCACTAATGAACACTGCTTAATTCTGAAAAGCTGATGCAGTCTTGTTACTATTTTAGATAGGATACCCACAAAATAGCTTCTCCAGGCTATGATGAAATTGACATGTTAAGATAGATATGCTTGGCACAACTCTGTTGTTATCCCAGTTAGACAAAAGTTACCTTCAGAGTGCTATCAAGGTAACAGAAGTCATTTATATGCACCTGTAAAAGTAACTGAAAATACTAATATTGCATGAAAGAAGTGTTCAGCTTGTGTAATAATATGTACAAACAACTGTAAAAAATTCCCATTTGGGAAAGACTGAAAACCAAAAAAACAAAACCAAATTGCCAACTACTCATTTCAAAGTCACAAAAGTCTTTGACATCTTTGTAGATGTCTTAGGGACTAAATGTTTCTGGCCATGAGAACATGTACATTTGAGTCAGTACTACCATTTACCAGGGAATTTCTAGTGTGATGCAAAGCGCATCAGTTTACTTATTCACCTTATTATCTAAGTATTTCAAAAATCCAGTACTAGAAATCTTGATATTAAAGTCACACACACTATAAAATGTCTAAGGATCTTCAAAGTTCTATGTTGCTTTTGACACATAACATACTTAGTTTGCAGTTTTCTTCATCTCCTTATAATGACAGGCTTCTTGCCAACAGTTTTTTCTCTTATAATTCAATCAAGTATCATTAATCTTGGAGTAGCACCTCATCTTCACTGGAACTAAGTTCATCTTCTTTAAAGCTTTATGAATGAATTCTGAGATGAATTCTGACTAAGTGCCGTGAAACAACTGCTTGCACTTCAGTCTACTTAGTGTCCCTAGTGGTTTTGCCTGGGTCAGGTTTTTGGCAGCGGCAGGCAATGGGCAGGGGGGAGGACCAAGGCAGTTGTGCTACAGGGGTGGCTTCTTCAAAAAAAAGATCTGCCAGAAGCTTCTCCTGTAGCTGATAGGGCTAATGACAACCAATTCTAAGATGGGCCTGCTGCTCAGCCAGGCCTGGCCAATTAGTGATGGAGGTTAATGCCCCTGTGAATAATGTATTCGAGAATGGGAAGAAGTTCCTGTGCAGTTGCTAAACTGCAGCAGCAACAGGGAGTGAGAATGTGAAAACATCTCCACAGACACCAAGGTCAGTGGAGAAGGAGGGTGCTTAGGCCCTGAAAGAAAGACTCCCCTGTGACCTGTGGTGCAGTCCATGGTGAGGCAGCTGTGCCCCTGCAGTCTACGGAGGCCACTTGGAAGTAGAGACCCACTCATAGCCCATGGAGGCCCCCACACCAGAGCGGGTGGATTGCCTGCAGGAGGCTGTGAATGTGTGGGAAGCTCATGTTGGAGCAAGTTCCTGGCAGGACTTGGGAGCCTGTGAGGGACTCAGGCTGGAGCAGGGATAAACCACCACAGTCTCAAAATGAATAGTCTACTAGGAGGAAGGACATTAGATCAATATTCCTAACACATCAGACTACCCCAGTTATTCTTTCAATTACTCCTATCTTTATAAAGAAGATAATTAAAAACAGGTAACAGGTTACACATGTTATTTGAAATTTAAATTAAATCCAGAAAATCTTACAACAAAAGCACAGAGGATGCAAAGCTCTGGAAGAGATGTTAATCCTTTGATTATATTTGATTCGCCCAAAGCAAGCAGTAGCATGAGATACTCTGAGAAAACTGCACTGTGACATTTTAATCCTCACAGCCTCAAGGGTTAAAAAGCAGAGTGTTCTCACAGTACAGAGTCTTCTTTCACAAGAGTTGTAGGGAAAGAATCACATTCCAAAGTCAAAACACCAAGAAGGCTACATCAGTTTTAAGGAAAGGGAAAAGCTGGAAGCACCTGAAGGCATATCTGAACTCATTTGCCTCTAGCACCAATTAAGAACAATGGAACAAAGGATGTCCCATCTTCCTTTTGTAAAAGCACTTTTTTCCATACAGAGAAAAACAAAAAAACCCTTTCAGGTACTAAAAGCAATCAAAATTGGTTACAAAAATAAAGCAGATAATACCTAAATATCCATAACTCTATGCACTTATGATTTACCCATCTTCAACATTCCATCTTACAGCATTTTAATCCCAGGTATAAACACTCATTTGAAACAATTCATTACTTTTCTGTCTTTTTTACTTATTCCTCTTCAAATTGGCTGTTGTAAGTGTATGAATTTGCTCAAAAAATCTGTGACTTTTTAATTGACATTTCATATGAATTAACATATATACAGAAATTAATCCATTACACTAAATGTGGACACACAATTTGTGTAGACACAAGTACTGAACAACAGGTTTTCTTAATTCACATTAGTTAACTGAGTTGCAATACAATGCAAATTAATATTTATTTCATTAAAATGGGAATGAGTTTCAAGTACAGTCTAAAAATATGACTTTCAGAAATCATTAACGATCTGGTTTGTGTGTCAGTATATCTATCTATCTAAAAACATGTATTCAAAATGTTGTTAAAAGCTAATAGTTTCTGTACTGTACTTGCCTCCTCAGTGAAGAACGTGTCTGCATAAGAGCGGCTTGATTCATAGCCCAGATCCAGCTATTCATATCCTCTTGTGTATCTGCACTGAAGTAGTATGTCCGCATCCCTGAATGCTCTGCCTGAGAGCCAATAACAGAATTCTTATTATAAATATATGCCCTCATACCTGTGTGAACAGCCTGCAAGGAAAAAAAAAAAGAAATAGAAGTCAAAAGAAACAGAAGTCAGACAGCCCTTTCATTTTTTGCCCTCCAGAAAATTTACTGTGACTTTTCCTGATATCTTTTAAAAACCTTTCAGATTATTTGACAGTTTCTTGAATTTTGGGTAAAGTTACTTCTGCCACAAGGGGCTACAGTGTGGCCAACTCAAAAGGCACTTATGTTAGTTTTACTGCTAAAAGTGGCAGTGCTTCTATTTTTCTTAGTACAAAATCTCAGCTTTTCATTTTCTCTTAAGTGACACAATTCATTTGCCATAAATACCATCCAAAACCAATTCAAGAAATCCTCACTGAGACATGCATAAGCAAGCCAATTTTCTCAGCTCATTTAATAAAGCAGTTTAGACAAAACACAGACAAAAATCTTACCATTCAAGCAATTAAACTGCTTACTTAAGAGTTGATTGTAATGCATATTAACATCTTTTAGTTAAAGCGTGCACTTGAACCTCTGTATTAGCTGCAAAATCACAAGACTTACTGATAGTTAGTAATACTGAGAGAATAATCATAGCACATATATTGACAAGTACCTCAGCACACCAAAATACGCCATGAAATTCCTCTGCAAACCAGAGGTATTTAGAAATTTATCTCTAAATATATTCAATATTCAAATGGATTCAATATGGAATGTCTTTGTAACTCTAGGCTACTTGAATTTAATGAAATCTCATCCATATTTGTATGAGCAATAGTATAGGTATTACTAAGTCATATTGGTTCTGAAACACTTGACTCTGCAGAGTTACATCACATTTGTGCTTCAGATTAGTAGAGAGAGATTAATTTCCATACTTTCCAAAAAAGCTGAAGACAGTACACACACTTGAAATCTCTTGGAGTGATATTAAAACCGAATTAGTAATTTAAACTGTTTTTTATAAATCTGCCATCACACACAAAAGCTAGAGGCACTAGCTAGAGGCACTGTTGAGACAGGGTTGGGTTTTTTTAAGGAAAAAAAAAATCATCTCAACTTTTTTCATTTGGCTACATTTGCTTTTAAAGGTTAAACATATTTCACAAATTTTCCCCAAATGACGGGTCTTTTTATTTTGATTAAATCCTCTCCCCCTCATTATTCCCAATTAAAAAACTCCACTCTACAATCATAGATGTCTTCAGAAACACAGCAGTAGTTTTGACACAACCCAGGCTGTTTAATGCAGTACAGCTCTCCCCTAAATGTTGTAATTTCAGTTCTTTGCCCTGAATTTCCCAAATTACCATAATCTTAGAGATCTGTATCAACAACTCCGAAGAGCAAAATATTTGCTTGCTATTACAATGGTCAAAACAAATATGATTTAGAGCATTTAATTCATTCCATTCATTATGGTTTTCATCTAGAATGAGAACAAAAATTGAGAGCTTTTTTTTTTTTTTTTTTACCAGCTGTAAAGGAACCCAGTGATTTTAGCACTAAACCTTATGAGTACAGAGTTCCTTCACAGACTACATAGAGTCCCTTGAAGAAGATGCTAGAATTCAGAAGTGAAATGACTCCTGCAGAAATGCAGGCTAAGTGTGTTCTGCTGCAGATGACACAGTACAGCCCTACCAGTCATTGGTTATATACTTGCTGAAAGACAAAAAAAACCCAGAACCTTGGGTAACTAACTGAGGAGACTGTGTACCACATCAATAAATGGATTTAACAGCTGTCTGTCTTAATTGACCCGTACATTCTGATCAACATAACCTATTTGCCTTTCAGGTTCTCTTTCAGCGGTGCACGGTAAATGTAGCTGAAAACATTGCCTAAGAGGGAGGCTATAAGTGAAAATGGGATAAAAATGCACAGTATGTTGCACCATTCCCCCTTGAGAGACAGAAGCTATTACAGCCATAAACCCTCATAGCTTCAGAAGGGATAATGGAGATGGTGTGCTATTATCAACAGATATGACATTCTGAAGTTTGTAATATATAACACTGGTTAAAGAAAAACTCCAACGTATCTTAGTTATCAGCAGCATGTTTTATATGCAAGAAAGCCACTTTGTGCCAACGTCATGTAGCTGTCACTGCTGGCAGACACAGAAGCTAGGGGTCTTTTTTTATTTTCTTTAAAGCGACAGCTATTAGGAAGACTAGAGCACACTAAAAAGCCTAAAACACAGCACATGCGCACATGTACACCTGACACACAACAGGGAAAAAATAATACTGGTACCTATTCATGCATTCAGGTGCCTTAATGTAGATACATTGAGAAGAAAAGCAGTCTCTCTCCCATAATGCACAGAAGGAGAAATGGACAGTAAAACCCAAGAGCATTTTGACAGGATAAGACAAGGACAAAAAGTTAAACAAGTTAAAATCATGAAAAGATTCATGTTTCTAAAGAAAACACGAAAAACTATACCAAAAGTAACTAAGACCTAGAGCTGTTATATGACTCAACTAGAAATCAAAATAATACCCTGAGCCTTCACTATAAACACCAACAGCATACTACAATCTAACTAATCTTTCACCCTCAAATAATACTGAGATTTTTCAAGACTTCTAGAAGTTAGAACCTTTCCTCTTCCAAATTCTACAATGGCACCTCTCAAATTTATAGTCCTTGGCATTTCTTCACCTGATTTCATAGACCTGGGTTAAGTTTTATAAGCAAAATGGGAGCCTAAGGAAGCAACAATGATCGAGAGAACATAAAAGAACAAACTGTGTCATTTTTTATATAAGGAGAATCAATAAAATGAAAGAAATAAATTAGAAGTTTGCCCTGGTCCCAGCAGGTCTAAGCAATGAACTGATACTTCCATTGTTAAGTCTCAGAGTGTCAATAAAGATGTTTGAAAACAAGCTGCAGTAGCATTTTCTAGAAGTATTGATTTAGCCTGGTTCTGGGCTCTGAATGCCCTCACACTGACACTGAAACGGTATATCTCTGAAAAAAAAATTTAAAAGGTAGTATAAAAATTAAAAAGAGTAATTTGTATCTCCAATGCTGCTTCCTACCTCTTACAGGAACATCAGAGCATCCTTCATTGACTTTATATGGTAGCAAGATATACACCTAAATACAAACATATACTTGCATACATCATCTTTTCAAGGTTTTGTTGTTTTCTTTACAGCAATGATTGGTAGGCCTTCCAAGTTTCTCAACTTGTGTTATTGTCAGATTCATACAAATTAGTATACTTTTAATATTCTCTCATATGTTTTAACATATAACAACTTAACAACCAACTAAAAGTACTTGTCATGATTGAGGAAATTAGGCTTCTAATGAAACTGCAATGACAAAAATCTTCATAAATTGATACTATTCATGTTTAAATTGTTGTATTACTATAAAATACAGCCAATTCTCTATTACAGGGAGTATTTTCAAATGTAATGTTCCTGTTTTAACACAGGATTTACAACACAAATGACAGGCCAAATGTAAAAGGTGACATAGCACATTCTCCCACTAATTGAAGACTTAAATGTGAAAGAATTCTTATCTTTATTTTGGGCTTAATCTGCTTTGTGTTTTCTATTTCTGGATGCGCTACACCGTAAGACAGAATGTCCATCTACGCTCTGGATATCGAGGTGTACCAAAGAGATTAGATAAAGGTAATGGCTGCTGAGTGATGGAATGCCAGTACAGCCATGTCCCTGCCACTGTGTGCCCACAGCCAACTCCGTGACCACTGAATGGTGTTGAACAGAGTTCCTGTGACAGGAATCTTACTATGTCCTCCTCCTGCCCTAGGAGTTGGTTCTAAATAACCAAATCTGCAGTCAATCACTGAGCACCTAAAGCAGAGTTGAGACTGGCCCAGCAAACAATACATGAAATGTATGTTTATTTTCTACATAAAATTTCTGTTGCTATCAACTCTATACTTTTGCTATCAACTACTTCCATATCAGCTTTTAAGTTATGCCCCTGTGTTGAAAGTCTCAGGTTACCAGCCCATGCTGATTTGCAGAAAAAGACTCAAATTAAAGACTTAGTAGAGCTAACATAGGTATGATAACCTAAAAGGAACAAGCAAAGTCTACATTTGTTTCTGAAAAAGTTTTACTGTGATCACACCATGGATTCTGCTCCACAGTAAAGGAGAGGTAGTGGTGACTTGACAACTTCCTAACATATAACATACTGCTTGGAAAATACAGGTGTGTATGTGCACACGTGGGCAGAGGGGTGCCCATCACTGATAGCATTAAACTGGTTAACAATCCTATTATACATTTGATTAACATTTTACAAACACCCTTTCAATAAAATAAAAAGCAAATTGAAAAAAACTCAAATCTAAAGCAACTAGATACCATCTCACTATCTCCTTCCCCAGTCTGCACTAATAGTTATTCAAGAGACACAGAAGCCTAGGAGTACATCAGATTCCTACTCTTTCAGTATGTGCTTCTTCCTAGAAAAAGGCTCTAGAAGAGAAGGGCTTTATGAATGACACTTATTAAATATTGGAGTGGAATGTTTTTTCTTAAACAAAGGTTCCTTTGTAGCTTGTCTTGCTATGTCATGGTCAATGCATTTGAAAAAGTACAATAAACATTTCCCCAAAGTGCACTGGGTCTTCTTTTAAACACATTTCCCAAGTTAATATTTGTTTAATAAATTTCAAAGCATTACCCACTTGAAAATAGAACCAAAAGCTATAAAAGGTAGTTTTTCATTTAAAAACACTCCAAAAATAAAAATGCAAGACAAGGTCTAAGCAGATATTCTTTGTAATTTCAGCACAGAAGAGAATTAAACATAAAATTTCCTTCTAGATCTCCTATAGTATACCTGATCAAGATCTGATTGCTAAATTTCATTCTTTCAAAGTACATAGCTCATTTGCTTGAAAGAAAAACAAGTTCTGCTCCAAGTATTGGTGGAATTTAAATCTCCAACATACAATGAAGTTTCTGAACTTTGCCTTAGTGCTGCAGCTCAGACAACCAGAGTTGGATTTTTCCACTGTGAAGAAGGAACGTATGTTTTATTCTAATAGCTTTTTATAACAAAGAATAGAACTGTGAATTAAATATTTTTTTCTGTTTAAAGAAAAAACAGAAAACCAACCTCAAAAACTCTATTAAGCTTTTTTTCTTTAAAAAAGTCAAAGGCACTTAGGACTGTTGCGCCCTCACCACCACCACAACTCTCCAGAGGGAAAAAAAAGTTATTTGTTTCCCCCTGAAATGAGGAAATTCTACATCAGTGCTGTCAATTTCTAATTGTGAGAACTGAGTTGATTATTTCATTTAAAAAAAAAAAAACAAAACCAAACCAAACAGCCATCAATCAGTCCACTATGAGATCGAATGCTCTACAAAGTAAAAAAAGACAACTTTTCTTTCAATTTGTAAACAATACTGGAACAACTCATCAATACTAATTTGTGGTTTTAGAAACAGGTTCTTTACTCATAGACATGTTACTAAGCTCTAAAGGCACTTACATAGGAACAGACATATGAATGTCATTTCATATGCAACAAAAATGTGCTATGTCACAGTGGAACAGGCAGTCAAGAAACCAGTCTACTTAAAAATACATAAATAAAATAGAAAAGCAGATGATGTTTCTGTTTGTTTACAACGGCAGTTTTTCTAATGCAAATAGACACTTTGAAATAGGATTGGCTAATAAGCTTTGTAACTGTACCTTAAAAGAAAATTTGCGGTTTATACGATCTTCAGGTCCAACTGGAGATATGACGTAACTAGGCAATGGTATGCTACCCAGGACAGATTCTTCTCTACTGTCTGTTGAATAAAAAAAACAAAACAAAACAAAACAATTCAATGCACTTCTTAGTGGGGTAACAATACAATTTCCTTGACAGACAATACAGACACAGGCATTTAGTAGAAGGAAAAGTGATTCAAGCTGGATGCAAGGGAAAGTTTTCTCCATGAAGACAGAAGAGCAGTGGAACAGGCTGACCAGGAGGGCTATGCTACCTCCATTCTTGGAGATTTTCAGTGCCTGACTAGATTAAGCCTTGAGCAACCTGGGCTGATTTCTTTCCTGGCCCTGGTTTCACAAGTGGCTGGACTAAATACTTCCCAACTGGACTAGAGACCATTTGACCTGAATATTCTCATGTCTCAACATCAATAAAACATGAAGAACAAAATGTTTCAACTTTAGAGAAACAAGATTGTTTTCTATTTTTTTTGTTTAAAGAAAATCAGTTTGGTTTTTCATCACAGTTTATTTTTGGGGGGGGAAAAGTGATTTTTCAGGTTCAGAAAGAAGAATACACTTTGCAAATAAAGCTTGTTGTGACAAATGATCTCTGACAGGCCGCATAGCACGGCAGACCTTCCATTTAGAATTCTATATCTAAGCTAATTGCTATAATTAGGAAACCTCCATTACTGTTGGCTCTAAAGTGATTAGCAGCAGAAATGAAACTCCAATTCCAATTTCTAGGAGCTGCATATTCTGCAATGCTTTTTGAAAATTGTGACACACTACACAATATCCAAAACTTCAAAATAACCTCATGCAATAGCACTATTCCTAGTTCAGCTTAAGATTACATCTAAGCTTTTATTGGTAGAAATACTCAGTTTCTACTCTTATATTGCCCTTGGATTAGAGCTGAATCAATGTCTTGATCTGGCCATAGGGCATTCTCAAACAATCAGTTGTCCAAGTGCAAGCAAGTAGGTAACACAACGCAGACCAGCGACATGATAAATCTTAAACTGTTACTGCTGCCAAAGTTTTTGTAACGTAAACTTTGGCATATATAAAGATAAGCTACGTGACAAAAGATCATCCAGAACATCTTTTTTCTCTACCTCTGGCCTGAAAAGTGCTGCACATTAAAGACATACAGATAAGTAATTGTTCCACTCTGCATCTCCTCAGAATACCTAACTGTATTTGAAGAGTTCAATTAGTTTATGCTTGCCATGTGATTTCAACAAGTGAACTGTTACT
Organism: Urocolius indicus; assembly: GCA_013401255.1. Classification (NCBI taxonomy): domain Eukaryota; kingdom Metazoa; phylum Chordata; class Aves; order Coliiformes; family Coliidae; genus Urocolius; species Urocolius indicus. Next base: position 33,050 of record WBNH01001918.1, read on the forward strand.
GACTAACACAAAAGAGCTAGTATCTACTCACCTTTGTAGTAAAACAAACAATAATCAGCAAGCACAAACCATCGTCTTTTCCATAACCGCATTCCAGAGCTATCCTGAAATGCAAGAAATATGATACACTTTTCATTTAAGGAAAATGAACAGCTTATCACACAATGCTGCACCAATGGGTAATTCCCCACAAGATTACCTAAATATGGCAATAATTGCAAAAACAAGTGGTTTATATTTTAGCAAAATATTATGTACTAAGAAAGTTAAGAGGCCAAACATCCAGCTATAATAATTAGGGTATAATAACCGTTAATTTTCATTAAGTAATTAAACTCAAATCCCAAGCAGAATTCAGAATAACCTTATACACAACCAATGCATATTTTATCTAAATAGATTTATCTGCAATAAAGAAACAAAGTATCTAGATGGCACCAACTCCAACAAAGACTGCCTGCAGACCAAGATGAAAATCACTACACAGTTGTGAAGTATGACCTCACATTTCAGACAATGATCTCTCATAGTTCTGCAGTCAAACTCCCACGTGTTACCCACGTCTAAAATGTAATTTAATCAAATATTTCCTAGGAAATAAAACAGAGTGCATCATGTTCAAATTTTAAAGGAGAATAATATAATATGCCTGTGGAGAGAAAAATATATATCTATAAAAATATTATATTGTAAAAATGAGTTATATTTGTGTTGAAATTCATTTTAGGAGTTTGTAAAATTGTCAGATTGTAACTTAAGCAAGTATAACTTATTCATCTGACATAGGCTCTCACGAGACCAGCAGCACAGAAAGGCCTTAAGTGCTTGAAGTAAATAAGGGCACAAAAGAAAACAGCTAGAGGAACCTCATATATACTATTTCCTTTCCTCTTTCTGCTGTCATATTAGGTATGCAAGGAGTTTCCTCCCTTTCCTTTTTCATGCTAAAATGCTGTCAACACACACTGGGTCTGAGATCTGATTCTGTCTTGAAGACTAATGGACTTGGGTAGTGGATGTCAATGGAACTGATAGCAGAATATAGCTCTCTATGTAGGAGGAAGCAGATGGCTGTCAGCAATTTCACTTTCCTGTATATGTAGGGTCATAATTGGAAGCCTTAGGTTTCAGCCTTCTCCTACTCATCTCTAAACCTAGCTGCTGGTCTCTAGTTATAAACTGATGGACAGCCATTGCCCAATAAGAAACAGGAAAGTATTCTCATACAACAGCTTTATTTTTTGCACTCAAGGACATGCTTCTGTCAGCTTAAGAGTTTAAGCAGCAACTGTAAAATTCTTTTTATTGAATGAAATCCTATAATCAGCTTTTGCTTGGACAGTGGTCTTGGTGACACCAACGTCGAGTGAATGGGTCCCTATCTCACTTCATTTTCTCTATCCTGCTTCAGGAGAACAAAAGCACGTGGGTTGGAATTAAGATCAGTATGTAAAGACATAAGCAAGCAGGTAGAATAAGGTCTTCACAGCTAGCCTTGGGTTTATAATGCATTCTGAAGGAGACAGATTTAGACAAAAAAAGTTAAAGCCTCGACATTAACCATGATGGCGATGTCCATTATCAGTTTCTACTTCGGAATCAAGCTTGTATGTAGAACTTGGTTTTCACACTTGCTGAGCACAAGCTCCTCATTATAGAAGCTTGTGAGAGTAGTCAGCGCTGCCCTGCACCACCAGCAGCTGAGCTGGTTTTTTACTTCCTTGGTAGGCACATATTTTTATCCGATAGTTGTATTGAAGTATGTGACCAAAATCAGATGATTACATGCATACCTGTTTGTGTAGCCAGCCTCTTACTATAACAGGAACATTGGGATTCCTCCTGATAGCTTGTTCTCTCTTTCCAAAGCTATGAACTTTGTTTCCAGCCTTCACAATCTGTAAAGAAGTATAACGTACCAGTGGTTTTTAAATCGTAGTGAGACTCATTTCATGTTACAAATGAACTATGAATTATTGCATTGAGGTTATTACACAGCAACAAAGTATTTATAGGACATTCAAGGGTAAGTAAATAGACAATGATATTAACAACATAGCAGAGTCAATCTTCTACTTTCATCAACATATATCAGTGCCAACTCCCTGTTGAACATCAGTGACATTGGTGGCTCCAGTCAGAAAGCCAGAACTACGTAATTTTTACTGCACTTAGGAAGTATTATTGAGTACACTACAAGAGCTGTGTGCAATATCATCCAAGTCTGTTACGTGCACAGGACTTTTGGCACATGAACCTTACTCTTGCTCTTTGTTGAGTGGGGAGGGCATTTGGTTTTCTTTCCTGTTTAAATTCCATCAACATTGATAGTTTAATAAAATGCCTGGACTTTGATCCTGCAAATAAAAGTAGAAGACAGACTGACGCTGCTAAGGAGGAGACTTCTTATACTGCTGTCTACAGTAATAAGTGGAAATCACAAAGACTAGGAAATGGTTTGTGTTTTTAATGCAAACCTCAGGTTTGACTCATATGAGCAAACTATTTCAAAAACAAAGAAGGAATGCTTATCAGTCTGAAAAAAAACCAAGAAGAATCTACAGATTAATGACCTGCCTGTTTTTTTCCAATCTCAGCACAGTTTTCTACTGCAATTGTTTTGGGAACCTGAGGTACACAAACCACCCTGATAGCTGCTTCCAACTTCTCCAAGGGAAGACTTGTCCAGATTCACACTCTGTTTCCTTCCCACAATGTCCTTCCTTTGCTTGAATCTCTCCTTTCACGTAGTTAGGGTACTGATGTCCTGTCAGCTACAGACAAACAGCAGCTCTGGAAATCAGCACGTCATATGCAAAGGATCACTTCCTAAAAATGTCTCAGTCTACTGCTTCTGCCAGTCAGAAAACTGGACTAGAACACAGCATATATAATAATAAAATATTCTAGCAATATATGAGAACTTTACATGGATTCTGTTAATTTTGAGGCCAGGCTTTAATACTCTGCACTAAATCTCACACATTTCAGCACACATAAGCACACATCTTAATGCGAGATTTAAGATAACTGCAATAATCAGTAAGGAAAAAAACAGATAGCTACTTTTCCTTGGTGCTATAGCATATAAAAGATCAATGTAGATTTAATATTTGTAAGGAAATATCAAAAGGCAGATTTTACTAGGTAGTTTCCCTGAGGTCTGTTTACGAGGAAGCAGCATGCTGTTTTCAGCTCTGCTGAGAAGTCAGGTGAACTGCACGTCATGGTCATTTGTTTCTTAGAAGACAGTAAGAATGCCCAATATGGGCTTTTCCCAAGGAGGAACACCTCACCCAACACCTTCTCAAGACTCATCATGGCCTAGGGCAGCACAGGAGACCACTTGAGCAGCCCAGCTGCCTAGGGCTAGCACAAACTAGCTAGGTTGTGAATGGCAAAAGGTTTTGGAGCAGGTGTCCTGGCAATCACCAGTTCACAGTAAAAGACAAGATCTCCCAGCTCATTTCTCTGCCACACCTGTGCTAAGGCACTCAGCTCACAGGCTGCAAGACTCTGGCTCTGTGCAAACAAACTGCGTCAATTGTGGCCACAAAATGTCTCTGGGTACTCACTCACAAACCTACAAACAGCAAGACTTTACACGAAATGAAGGAAGAAACAAGATGTTAGGCATTTTGTGTTTGCTGTAGAAAACATTTCAAATGATAACTTATGAACTTATGAACCTGTGTCCGACTACCACTTTAAACCAACAGACAAATATGTATGATGATAGTTGAGCTCTGGATGATCATCAGGCTAAGTCATATATATTTTCTGTTAAGAAAAATGAGAAGTAATAAATTCAGTGAAGATTTAAAAAAAAACTGTTATTTTACTAGCTGGATGAAAACCAGTAAGGCCAAACTGTTTAAGGCTCTGAAAGTAAGTAAATAAATAAATAGATAAATCTATGCTTTGCATCTGAACAGAAATCAACTTATGTACAGAATCCAGATTCTTAATTTTTCTTTCTCATATTTATCCCAGGAAAGGTGTATGGACTCAGGAACATTTGAAATTTGATTTTTTTTTTTCATCAGATCCCCTGTCAGTGACCAAGCACTTTGATTCTTTGACCTTATTTAGTTCGAAAAAATGCTGATCACAATGTAGAAAAAGTCATTCTTAGGGCCTGGTCAAAAGACTAAACAATTTCTATTACATACAGTATGCCCCTTTGCTTTTTCCTCCCTCAACTCTATACACCTCAGACCTCAAAAGGAAGGGTAGACTGTCTCAATCTAAACTCTTCAGACAACTTATCCAGCAATAAAATGGTGAGACCTCAAGAATCTATGTGCATCTCTGCAAAACTGCCCATCTCAGATGTCTTACCAAAATGTCATTGTTTCATTGATGTGCATATAAATATATATGGCTTCGTTTTCTAAATATATGCCTCATCTTGGCTTTTTTGTTCTTCTTTCCAACACATTCCTCTTGTTAGCCAGTGTACAGCTGACATTGTTGGACAGAGTATGTGAAATTGTCTTTCTGAACAATTATTTTATTCCACAAGTTTTATTCAATCAAATTTCAGAACTGTACACTTCAACAAGCAAGGCAGAAGCCCTCATCTCTTTCATCTTGAACTGAGAACAACAAAACTGCTGTCAGTTTACCTTCCCCTTTCCCTTCCAAATGTATCAATTCTTAGCTGTCAACCTCCTGCAGAAGAATCGAGTGGAAAGCCATGTACCAGTTCCTGCACTCGGTACTACTTCAATGCACACAGTTCCATAGAAAAATCAATTTGAATTTGGCTAGGATTCTAACATTACACCAACACAGTTCTGCAGTGGTATTTGGAGGATAAAATGATGAAAGCATTTCCTAAAAGATAAGGATTATCTATGGGTAGCTAGAGACCTTAGCCACAACAAAGAGAATGTATCACTGGCTTCATGACTGTGTTTCAAGCCTGCATCTGAAAAATGACTTTTTGAATGAATTATTATGGAATTCACGGAAGAAAATTATTAGAAACGGATTAAAAGATCTTCAAATCTGCACTCTATGTGCCAAAAGTCAACCTCAAAAAGGACAGCACAGGTTATTCACTTCACAGCCTTTGTTGTCAATGCTAGTTCACTTGATTTTGTGTTAGGCTGTGGAGGAATTCAATAGATCTTCTGACTATGGAACAAGAGGAGTGATTTCAAGCCTGGAAACAGATGCAATGATGAAATAAAGCATATATAAGAAAGATGTTGGTTTTTTGTCTTAATCAAAACTCCAATAAAGTATTTATTGAAGGCCTAGAGCAGGATGAGTCTTATACAAAAAAACTTGGTGGTGGTGAAAAGTACAGAGAAGCCCTCTACAAGAGCTCTAGTAATAAAGTCTAAAGTTGTCCCATATTAAAAAAATCCTACACCTGGAAACCTGCCAGAAGCATTTGTAGCAACATTTACACCATACTGCAAACATACGATCAGACACCAAACTCAGACGAACTGAAATTCTGGGACATGACTCCAGATATTCTCCAAGTTGTGATGGAACAAGCACTACCCTCACCTTTACCCATGCAGTTCTGACATCTCCAGGGAACTAGCCTCTAATGTGTGGGTGGCCCTGGAAGTTGTATCCAGTCACCATTTTTGACCTCCCTATTCTGCAAAACCTCATTAGATCAGTACAAACATATGACAAAGGGAAACAGCAGAAGCAGACAACAAGGGATGAACACTTTGTGGCAGAAACATGAGCTTGGGTAAGTTAAAGCCAGGTGTACTACTGGAGAAATCCCCAGCTCAAAGCAAAGTATCAAGTTCCCATTTAGTTTGCTGGTTTTAAGGGTGAAAAAATGAGCCTTCTGCCTCTAATCCTGGATTTAAAAGATCAGAATATGGAGGATAAATACACTAAGCACAAGTGCATATGTACTTTGATAAGTTCAACCGATAGAATATGAAAAAGAAACTTAGTAAGTTACCTAAACTACTGGATAAGTTTACTGTTTTTAACCATAACTTCATTTAACACTTTAAAGATAACTGTATTCTTGTAATTTGAGACCTGGCTATCTTTGTGTTGGTCCAATAACCTATACACTTTAGATATAAAGAAATATTCATCCAATATTCTCCAATATTCATCCAAGCATATAAAAACATTAGAAAAATATTGTCATTCCAACTCAACAGAAACCTTTACAATCAATTTGAAAAAGTCTTCTCTTCAGCTCAGTTAATTCCTCAACAAGCTTCACATTTTTGCCTTTAAAAAAAAAAAAACAAACCACAAACCAAGAAAAGTTTAGAAACTGGAAAAGTTAAAAAATACATCTTATTTGCTAATTCTTTCAGTGTTTTTTTGCTTCTTTTTATTCAGCCTTCTTCTGTTCTCACTGAAATGTAAATTATTGTAAGGTCAAAGAAGCATTAAAATAATTAGTTGACACTATTAGTTTATTATATTTTGTGCAATAATAAACACAGGCCCTTTGTCAACAACAAAGCATAAACTTGGTGTCTGCACTGTTTGTGAAGGCAGACAAGGATCTAAGTTGTTACTAGGAAGAGGAACAGCAGTATGGTTTCACGGAAAAATACAAACTGGTGTTCTGCAGCACATTTTGCCATATCCATGGGACTATCAAAAGCCTTGATCAAATACTGTTATTATAGACACTCACTTCCATTCTTCAGAAGTCTCTCAAACTTTACAAGTCACAATAATCATTTTTGAAATATCATTAATGTTATCATGAGGATATACAGTGTTCCTATGCTGTAAAAAAGGTGTTCCTTGGGTAGAAGATTCTACTATTTCTTTGAGCTACATTATTAGACTTCTAGACTTAACCCATGACCCCATTAAAAATTGCATTAAAAGAGTATTCCATTTAAAGTCTGGGAAATTCCAATCATCAAGCTGAAACAATAGCCTTTTTTCTTTACCTTAGTGCCAGGTTTTGTATCAACAGCAGATGTAGTTACTGCAGTGGAGGATTCACTGACCATGCTTGAAGGTCTTTGGTTTATTTGTTGCTTGGACATAGATGAATTCTGTCTAGAAAACAAACAAAACCAGATTGTTTCAAATGGCTTTGCCTTTTTATATGTAAGACTCACAGTGAGCAAATGAATGACAGGCTAGTCAAACATTTCCCATACATCTGCAACTTTCTTTGCATCACTCCTACTATTTTTATTTTAGATATTTCTCAAGCAGATGCTGACAGTGACATATGATGGTTGGTATTTGTCTATGTACCATGAGGAAGAAACCTGCCAAATTATCTGCAAATCCAACGGAGAATCAAGATACAACAAAGAGCACCCACAGAAGATGAGGCTAACACAGAAAAGCTAAAGTGTGCTCAACTTAGAGGCTTGGCTGCAAACATGTGAAAGAGCCAGTACTGGGCAGGGAAGGCTAGGAGACAGCACTTTGCAATTACAGGTTTCTTATTTAAAATCAAACTGAGACTACCTTACTCTCAGCTCTTTCATTAAATTAATGTTAGATCTTTGAATCTGCCAAAAATATGATTCATACCATAATATAAATTATTAAAATACATTTTAAGTGAAATGGTGCCATTCATGTTAGATATTGTTAGAAATGACTTATGAGTCATTGTAAGATTCAAGAAATCTTGATAACTAGCTCAGACGCAGATACCTATTTAAAGCATAGGTGAGATCAATCCTACCACAAGAACCTGTTCAACAAGTAAGAATTCAGCACAGCTGCCCAGATGAAGAAAAGACAGAATAAACAAAAGTGCAAAATTTTGTGCAATCCCATGTGCAGGTTGTGAAGAGAAGCCTCAGCAGCTGAGCTCAACAGCACCTTGTGAATTAAACCCAAAGGTAGTATTTTCAAAAACCATTAACAATAAAGTTTAGCAAGTTGTATTTTGGGAATAAGTAGCAATGCAGTGACATCAGAAAAACAAAACAAAGTATTAACAACTTACGATTTATCTTTTCCCATCTCACTAAGTCACCAAAATCATTTATTAAAAAAAGTCATGCAGGCCGTGCCAAACATCACTGTTGCTACCAGTGAAATTCCATTCAGTTTTGTACACAGAACAGAACTGAGCAGTTATCGCTCATAAGAACAGAGTAGAAGAATTTGTAGTAGCTCAACAAAGCATTTAACTGAGGATGAGATATTTGCCACCATTACTCTTGCTCAGATACATACTGAACAATTACCTGTCCTATACCTGTTATAGTTGATTTGGTGTCTGGGAAAGCACATTTTTCCATTTGTGACTACACAGTTTTCATTAGGCTTGCAAGGAAGTAACACAACTTTAATCCCATTTCCTTTATGCTTTGCTTATCTGGCATAAATTCCTTATGTAAACTTAGGTGCCAGGTAGGAGAACAATCTACAGCAAGTCCCTAAAGTCCCTGGCCAGCCTTTAACACAAGAGCTTCATCACGTCAGTTTGCCTTACCTCTTACGGACCAGGCATACTACTTCAGTATTTAATTAGCTTTAGGAATATCGAGTTTCAAAGAACAGATTAAGACATCTCCCATATATAACGCTGCTTAACTAAGCTATTTCTTTCAGCCTGTTCTGTTATCTGTCTTTGACTCTATTCTCACTTTTTCCCTTTCCACTCTATAAACTTTGAAAACAAGTAGAAAATGCAAACTTACAATGTGCCTCCATCTTACTTGCCTTTTTCTAATATTTACTTAGCAAAATCTCCCTGCTCGAGGCAACTTCGCTGTGGTAAGGTACTTCAATGAGGGAGGGACACTGTAAAAGAGACATGACGGTTTTCTACACTGTCTCCTCAAAATCAATCTAAAGTATTAGATTTGGTGTAACTAAGAGGGCTACTGGAAATGAGTTGCAGAAGTATGAAAACAAAACATATCCAGGGAAAAACGTTTGGACTTAGGAAACACAAAAATTCTCTTCTTGTCATGATGTTTAGATTCTTTACAATGTTCATACCACAAACTATTAAGTTTTACACCATAGGACAGTTGCACAGTATCATGCAGATACTCAGTGGGACAAGGAGGGAGGAAAGGAGGAGGTGGAGGGAAGAGGAATGAGCATGTAATATACACAGTCAGAAAATCTGTAGGCTTTGTAGACTATAGATTATGTTTCTTCATTTTACAGTGCAGCTACTTATAGAGAGCTAACTTTCTCAGGATAGACAAAATAAAATTTAAGTTACAAAAAACTGGAATTAATTTTTCCAATAAAAGCATTAACACAGAAAGAAAAGTAACGCCAGAGGAATGGTTTTAACCTACAAATTGAACTCTAATGGAACAGATTTTCACTATTCCACAAGCTAGTGTTTCACAGTAGGTTAAAAATACTGCAGGTTTTAAAACAAATAACAATTAGAAGAACTATAGAAGAAGATAAGCTTTATATGTTTAACAAGTCCACTATTAGAAAATTATAATGCAATACAGAAGGATAACTTGTAAGCATTTATTATGTGGCCATAAAGTGATTTCTTTTCCACTTGCTACTCAAAGTGATCACTGCCAATAAATCAAACTTGCCTCTTCTTGTAATACCAAGAGTAACAATGAACTTCAAATTCACAAGGAGAAAAATGTTGGGTTTGTTTTAAAAGTGAGGTTGTTGTCATGTGAAAAACTGAAATAGCTAGCAAAAGAGACAGTAACTCCATCAAAAGAGAAAATATATCACTATTCTCCTAAGAATTGTCTCTGGCAGTAATGCCGATGATCTAAACATTCTGTACCTGAGATGTAACTGAAAACACCAAACAACACTGAAAATTAATTTTGGTATCTGTATATAGTATTTCAAGGATAAAATTGATTTGCTGCATGAAACCAGAACGTAACAAAACTCAAGTATTCCAGTGTCTTAGTAGCTAGTTAATATTCCCAGTCTGTTCTTAAAAGTAGATAACCATATGCAGAATATGCAGAATTACCTGAAGCATCTCAGCATGTTGAAGGAGAGAACACTGTCATAACTGTATTTACAGATTCATCTTTAAAAGTGACTACAGCATTAAACCTGTTCATTCAGAAACACTACTTCAAAATCACTATTACCAAAATTTTTTTATAATATCTGTTACCAAAGATACCCCACTCCATCTTCACAGTGATGTTTTCTGCCTATTTTCAGGATAGTTCTCTTACTGCTTCCCCCATGTGTGTGCATACACATGCAGTACTTGCATCCAGAGCCCCAGTACCTTGTAAATCTTTTTAAAATACCCAAAAATAACACTCTATGCAGCATCTCCTGCCAAGCAATCTCCTGTTCTGTTTAAGCAGTGCTAGTGTGTCTACAGAAATCACATTTACCAGCTAAAAGAATTAGGTGAATTTTGGTTCATTAAAAAAAAATACCACTGAGCAACAACGACAAAATGATCACACTAGTAGCTTACATTTAAAACACAACAGAGGGAACACATTACTTTCCTCTAAAGGCTCATAAAGTTTAATCGACTTAGAAAATCTACATTCAAATCAGCAACTTAAAAAGCTGGAATGAAATACAATCCATAACATCATATCAATATAGTTTTAATGCTAATAACTGTCCTATTCAGCTAGATGAAAAATTATCTGTCCCAGTCTTTCTATACATGTAGACATGGCAGATACTTATTTTGAGGTTGTTTGGATTTTCTCCTTCTCTCCACCTGATGTTGTTGCTGCTATAGTAACCAAATGCAATAGACAAAATAAGATGGCTTTCTCCCCAGAGGTGATACAAAGGCTTTATTAGTTACACAAAAAAACCAGATAAAAAAGAGAAAAGGGAAAAAAAACATAGTGTGCTTAATTCATTTATGTTCAAGTCTTATCTTTTTAATTTTGAAGTACTTCCCATTTGCAAACATACCATCACACATATATTTTTAAGCTTCTAACCCACAACCACTAGTGTTTAGCAACAATTAGATCCATGTCTGTAAGTGCCTACTTCTTCTTTTCTGTATACAGTTATTATACAACTTACACTATTACTATACAACAGTTATTTAAAGAAAGAGGAGAGAGAAGAAATCTAAACATTATGTATATTGATCTAATTCTATCATAGATTTTTCAGATAACTATGTGTATAATAATGTGGTTAAACCACTTCCATCATCTGTTCAGCAGCCTTATCATTAACACTCATTTTTCCACTGGTTGTTAGAGGACAGGTCTCTTTGTGGATTAAGGGTTTATTAAAATATGAAAGTAAAGTATAGAAATCAATAAATAGTTGTGAAATAGAAAAAAGCTACCAGAGGGGTTTCACATACAGTCAAGATGTTCCAATTATTTAGAGGTGATCCCAAAAACCGTGTGGTGAACAAGTCAGCCGAGGCCAAAAATTATTCTGGGCAAAAGCTGAAACGCTGACAGAAACAGATATAAAAATAATCTTCAGATGTCAGTAACCATGTGATAAGATGCCAAGCTGAATTCAGTGTCAACAATAAAAAACTAATTCAGAGGAAGAAATTAAAAACATTTCTGTAATTTTTATGCTCAAAACAACAGTGGCAATCTGAGGAAAGGACATTTTTAAATTTTAGTACAGTGGCAGCAGCCAAAGCATGCGAAGAATTATTAGGAAGAAAAAGTATAATTAAATTATTGTAAAAACAATGAACTCACACACCAAATATTGCATTCACCTATAATCAATCATTCCATCAGAAAAAAAAGACAAATCTAAAAGTGTCAGACAGAAAAGCCAGCTCTCAAGCAGGGCTAGTGAAAGGTGCAGAACACAGGTCTCAGACACTAAGTGATCAAAGCTAAGCTTTGAAAAGCTAAGCTTGGAAAAAAAAGAGAGCAAGAGGTGGGGATTTGACAGTGATCTCAGCTAAGAATGTGTTAGGAAATACAGAATTAATAATCACTATTTCTCAAAAAACCCAACCACCTAAATATCAACACTTTTAAGAAGAAGGAACAGAATAAGAATCAAAAGATAACATAACTCAAAAATTACAGTTTCCAGGCAATATTCTGTTTTTATCTTCCAGTTACAACAGAGTTGAGGAAATGAAATTTCTGTTTAAAAAGCATAATTAATGTGATATTGTTTAAAAAGATAAATGCCCTAGGAAAAGACTAGTGAAATACAGTCTCAGCCTTCTACTGAAAGTATCCAGTTCTCATTTGATCAAGTGAAGCTAGGGCATCTGGTTCATAACTGACTCATAATCAAGCTAGGATTACATTATTCCTTGACATAATTTACAAAAACTTTTTTTCAAATCTTCTTGCCAGAACATTGCTTCCTGGATGAGAAATGACCAGAGCAGTGTATACATTCATCATTTTAAGATTACTGTAAATGGCTTTTGTGATGTTAAATGTGTCTTTTTTACCAGATAACTTTGCTGAAACCTTAAAATGTTTGTGCTTATGTTCCTCCATTAGCTCCCAGTCAACATCTGGTGAAAAGTCCTGGCTTTGGCCCTAATCTTAAATTAAGATCAACCTGTAAGTAATAAATCACCTCACCACACCACTGAAGAATAAAGTGCCTTTTATGAAACCCTCAAGAGTGCTACTACTTCATGAGGTTTAATAAGGACAAGTGCAGAGTCCTGCATCTCAGGACGAATAACCCCATGCACCAGTACAGGCTGGGGATTGACCTGCTGGAGAGCAGCTCTGCAGAGAGAGATCTGGAAATCCTGGTTAATAATAAACTAACCATGAGCCAGCAATGTGCCCTTGTGGCCAAGAAGGCCAGTGGCATCCTGGGATGCATCAAGAAGAGTGTGGCCAGCAGGTCCAGGGAGGTTCTCCTTCCCCTCTACTCTGCCCTGGTGAGGCCTCATCTGGAGTCCTGTGTCCAGTTCTGGCTCCTCGGCTCAAGAGGGACAGGGAACTGCTGGAGACAATCCAACACAGGGCCACCAAGATGAGCAGGAGACTGGAGCATATACCTTATGAGGAAAGGCTGTGGGAACTGGGGTTGTTTAGTCTAGAGAAGAGGAGACTGAGGGGGGATCTCATTAATATTTACAAATATCTAAAGGATGAGTGTCAGGAGGTTGGGACATCACTTTTTTCTGTTGTATCCAGTGACAGGACAAGGGATAATAAGCTGGAACACAAAAAGTTCTATCTGAACATAAGGAAAAAGTGTTTCACTGTGAGGGTGAGGGAGCCCTGGCACAGGCTGCCCAGGGAGGGGTGGGAATCTCCTTCTATGGAGATTTTCAAGAGCTGCCTAGAGGCATTAATATGCGACCTCATCTAAATGAACCTGCTTCTGCAGGGGGGTTGGACTAGATGATCTCTAAAGATCCTTTACAATCCCTACCATTCTGTATTCTATGTGATAAATCCTATCTGAAGTATCAGCTACGGAAAAAAGTACTCTTGGTCAAAAGGGTCCCATGATGCAAAATTTCCAGTTTGTGAAAGTCATTTCATCACAAGATACGATCTACAACACTGATTCCAAACTAATACACAATCAACACCACTAATTCCAAACAAATCCCTAATGCCTGAGGGAAAAGAACTGAAAACACAGCATAGCCCCATAATAATTCCTAGGCCTAAAGATAGGAAGGTGCTAACAGCTCCTTTGATTTCAGCATAGACATCCACATATGTCAACAGAGTCAATTAACAGGAATTCAGATATGACCATGATGAAGAGCATCTGTGTAAAACCCACACTGTTGCATAGAAGTGGTATAAAATTAAGGAAACCAGAGCAACCCACACACTTGAAAGTGACATCTTGAAAGCAAATTTAACATCTAATTTTAAAAACACTCTATATATACTTCAGGCCAACAAAATAAAAGTTATTGTAAACATCGTTTCCTGAGTATTCACTACAAGCATTCTCTATATCCCTCCCTCTTAGAATAAAAACCACCTGTCTCTATTAATTCTACTACATCATAAGATCTTCTTCCTGCTTTTGATACCATCTCAGTGTGAGTAACTGAAGTCTAGAAATAACGAGTTATGCCTGCTCATCTGATTGCCCTCTGAATAAATAGCTCAATTTCTCTTCCAAAAAAATTTCTAACATACACAAAAGATCATCGAAACAACCTGAACCCAGCAAGTTGTTCCTGGAATTCAGCCTTTAATATTTTATCTGCTACCATGATTATAAAACCAGAAACAGCCAAAGGAAGTGAATAACCTGGGAGGACTCCAAGGAGTTCCATCCAATCACCTATTTTCCCTTACACATGTACAAATTTTCTTTATATTAGATGTCACTGAACCATTACAACAGCTTAAAAAAATCAATTAGTGGATGAAAGTGGACATACAGTGGTTACTCTCCATACTCTCTTTTAGATTCACTGCATTACAAGATACCTGTTCTCAGTAAAAGACCTGGAGCAGCTTGTTTGCAGACCTGTAACAGACCAAACCCCTCCCAAGGAATAAGCCACCCACATACCACACAACACCTGGTGTGACTTCCAGCTCAGTAGCTATCCCCCCATCTTGGTCCCTAATCCCAGTGCTCTCCCACACACTGGAAAATACATTCAACGTTTTATTTCATGCTGGCTCGCAGCAGGGTCTTAACATACGATTGGCCCTTAGATTTGTCTTAGTCTTGGCAGAGGACAGCTGTTGAGTTGGGTTTTTCTTGGCTAGGGTTTCGTTGCTATTCTGTTTTTGGTTGGTTGGTTGGTTTGGTTTTTAAACCATTGGAGAAGCACAACTTCTCCCAGTCCAGAATAAAAGACATTGCCAGAAAAGTCTTGGTCTCCTGGGAGTCTCACGTGGCCCTTTCTCTGGATCTCTTTTCTCTTAATGCTATGCTGCTTTACATTTAATGTAAAGCAAATTAAATATCTCATAACTTGAAACATACAGTGCTCAGAATCATGTGGGCAGCCATACAACCAACCACATCTGGGTCATTATAGCATGGCATCCAGCCTCTGTAACACATGACAGGCTAAGAGGCTGCTTAAACCGTTTTGGAAGACTAGGCTGGAAAAGGAGAAGCTATCTGATGGTTTCCCACTCCTCTTGCCCTTTGGAGTAGTTTTTAAAGTGATAAGGAATAGCGGATTTAGAAGTGATTTAGAAGTGATTATTTATATTGTCTTGTTTGATTATTTTAGGGGGGTCATTTGTTTGTTTTAAAGGTTTTCTCTCAAGCCCTAACACGGAACAGTGCTAGACTCAGAAACATACTATTACAACAACAAATAATTTTTTAAGCATAAACCATCTCTATGATATTTTTGCTACAATACCAGAATTGTCAAATCACTGAACTACTATAGGTAAATGTGTTACTGTTTTAGATCTCTTGATATGGGTATAAAACTACTTACTCTTCTCGCAAAATAAATTCAATATTTTCTGGAGAAACCTGTCCTGTCACTGGATGTCTAAATGACGTGGTCTGCTGATTATGGCTGAAAGGAAAAAAAAAAAGAAAAAAAGAAATAAGAAATTAACATTGCTAAACTCCATAAAATATATTTATGATCTCTAAACTGCGTAACTGTTCATGTTGATGCTTTGCTGCTGCTATTCCACACAGTAAACACATTTGAGGTATTTTCCAAGCCAGAATTTTTTCAGCTCCTTCCAGCACTCCCGTTGACTTTGCCAAGGGCACACTGTACCATTTAATTATTAAACAGGTTAATGTTTTAGAAGTAAACTAGTTGCAATCCTTAGTTACGGAGGCATACTTGAATTTATGATTATTTACACCTTACTGTTGCCAGATTATTTAAACAAAACATGGAAGTTACAGGACATAAATTATTGATTTGTATTCCTGTAAGTTTCACAAAACAGATCCAGTAAAATACTGTAAAACGTTGCTGACAAAATTTTACACACTTTTCAATATTTAATGAGATCACAGAAATTTTATGGAAGCCATTCGTTGCAGAGTGTTTTTTTCCTCTGGTACAGTATTTCTTCAATGATTTTTCTTTACACCTCCAAGCTGAGGATCATACATAGTCTTAGTTGTTCAGTTGCATAGCCTATATAAAACAACATGACTTACTATTTCATCTCAGTTGAATTAAAATTGGGATTTTTTTACCAACTTTCCCCTCAAGGGTACTGTCTAGATGTTTTGCTGTCCTTTGTGAAATACTGTTTTCCATTAAAGACAGTTGTTTTATCTATCTGTGTAACTGTACTCATAATGAAAAAACAGGGAGTGAAGAGAGTTTATTTCAAGATAAAAGTCTTCCCTCCTCAAAGCTGATCATTTTGATTAATTGTAGAAAAAAAAACACAAGACAATTTCTACAGAATCTCATACCTTTTGAGCCCTTTATACGGCAGCCCTGTCCAATGAAACAATCTACAAAATTAATACACTTTAAAGAAATAAGAAATTGAAGATCTTACTTCAGAATTGGAAAGATCATGGCTTACAGGCTGTTAGGGAGTCTTAGAATTAGAGAAGTCACTTGTTTAAGGCTCTGAATTTATACAGGTTTAGTTAACAATATTTAGGTAAACAACACCCAAAACTAGAATTCACATCAAAGGCAGCAAAATATTAACACATTGTGAGTATATTCAGGAAAAAAAAAAGGCAGTTGTTAAATAAATTATACCTCAAAGAGCCAAAAATGAACACTCCTTCCATTTTTTTTGTTTTCAAGATTTGAGGTTTTTCTTCCCCTAATGCTCAGCAATTTCAGGTCTTACAGAGCTGACCTAATTGTGTAGCATAGCAGGATGTCCCCTGAGAAACAGAATCAGGCATTAAGAACTATTTGGGGTCTTCAAAGTAGTGGAAACCCAAAGAGATAACCCTCTGTACAGGACAGCTAAAATCAACAGCTCATGCAGCCATAATATACAAATATAATAGCTCAGGATTTAAAAACCGCAATCAAAAAATAAATCCCACCACCAAAACCAACCAAACAACTAACCCTCCAAAACTACAATCACCACCAAAAAAAATCCACAACCAAAACTACTAATAGCTCACACTGAGTCCCACTTAGACCATGAACAACAGAGGATGTTTTGCGTGTTACAAACCTTTCTACCCTTTTCCAATATGCCTTGCTAAAGGAAGGCATATATAAGGGACCAGTATAATTAACACCATTATAAGCTGAAAGCTATGACACCTTACATAACATCAAAACGATTATATCCAGCCTCATCTATTACAAAAATTCTAGCCCTACAGCCATTGAAATCTGTGAACATATTAGGCCATGAACTACCCCATGGCACCATTTACAGCATTTACTCCCCAGGCTGGCATGAATTGCTAGAGCAATGGGTTGAAGTACCTCTGAGGTTTGTAAATCTTCAGTTTTCACATGAAATCAGAGATTAGGAGGAAGTCTTTCCAGCAAGCCTGCAGTGCTAACATCTACAAAGCAACCGTGACCTTTTTCTCACAAAAGGACTGAGGAACACAGTTTGCTGAAGAAGAGCTGCTATGTGGGTTTATATTCTAATTTTGGGTATACACCCAAAGAAAATAATAGCAACTTGCAGGTGATTTCAAAGGTAATAGTAAGTAAAAATGACAGCAAAAAATTAAACTCCACGTTTGTCACACAGTCCAGTTTTAAGCTAAAAGTCTTTCTTTACAGATGAGGATTGAAGCCGTTTGTTTAACATTTGATACTCAGGTTGGGGCTACTAACAAAATGCAGATCCATTGTTAGCTTTAAAAATGAAAGTACCTTGCCAGTTTTGTTCTCCAGGGCCAGACAAACTGTCAACAAGCTCTTCGCTGCAGACTTTTAGTAATAACTCACTCTACAGTTCAAACTAAGAAAAAGGACTATACTCCTGAAGCACTCAAGCACTTTTACAATTTGTTTCTTATTTCCCATGAAATAAATTCACCAGGGCTTCAGAAGATGTAATTAAAGAGCAAGACTATTACTTGTTAATAATACGTTTCAGCTAGAAAGTAAACAGTTCTTAAATACCTGAGCAAATGTATTCTGTACTTCAAATAATACGAGCAGAGAAACAGAAGGATAATTCTCTAACGATATAAAATGCAGATGGACAAGAAGACACACAAAAACAAAACTTTCTGCAAATCTGCAGCTTCAGTACTAAGGACTTGATTGCAAAGCGAGAAATTAAGCCACTGCCACTAACAATTAGTTTTTCAGAACACAGTGGTTTATTTTAATTTGAAAAGCAAGAGTTTAAGTGTTTTGCCTCATAGGACTCATTAAGAATAAGCAATACTATTTGAAACAATCTATACAACAGATGGTTAATGCCTTGCAACAAGGAATTAGATAGCAGGGAGATTTTTGTCCACAATGAGAGCAGTCAAACATTGGAAGAGGTTGCCTAGCAAGGCTGTGGAATCTCCATCCTTGGAAATATCTGAAACGTAGCTGCATAAGGCCCTGAGCAACCAAATCAAACTTTGTTTCCAATTTTGAAGCTGTCCTGGCTATGAACAGGAGAAACTGCATCTACAAGAATCCAGAGGTTTCTTGCAGCCTAAATTATTCTGATCTATCATTTACTGCTCCCTCCATCTTTCTTGGCAGATATCATTTAATTCTTACACTATCTTTGAAACTTTTTCATCATTTAAATAGATGTATTCCAACGATATTAGCAGTACTTTGTTTAAACTAGAATTAAATTTTAACATTAGATTTTTAGATTTTTATTATCTTTTTGTTGTTGTTTTCATGCCCTTTAAACATTTGTTCAACATTAATATCTGTTTATACAACAACTGTAACAATAATGTTTCCAGTGAGTGGAATCTAATAAACTTGTTGCAGTGACAGTTCTCCTTCCTTTACAAGTATAGACTAAGAAAACACATGGTACAGCTCTTCTCCAGACACATCAGCTAACCAAGCCAGTTAATCGTCTGTGTTTCCTCCAAGTAGCAACTGCTGAATGTGTTCCTATTGTCCAGAAATCTACCATGTATAACAAGGCACATTAAATGAGCCTTAATAAAAGGACATGATATGCTGCTCCATTCTCCATACCTCTTTTATTCTTTTTTTCACTGAAAACTTAATACCTCCAACAAAACGGGGTAAAGGTTATGATGTTTCATCATGTGAATTCTGAACACCTTGTAACTTGTACAGCATCACATACTGGAAATATAAAGTTGACTTTTCTGGTAACGTGAATTTTCTGTGTGATAAAACAAGCCATTTTTCCCAGCAATATTTTAATTTTAACAGTATTGTATTATTGTGATTTTGTATCATTACTAATCAGCAGAATCATCAAACCAAAGCAAGTATGAAAACATGAAAAATCCACACAAAAGTTACACTCACTGGCATCTACCACTGCCATCATTATTACATCACACTGTAGACTGTTAAAAGTAATTCTGAATTTCAAAGTTACAGTAGAGCATTTCCAAGGCTTGCTATTGGTTTGTAATAGTTAAGACTCAGACTTTTTGTAACAGAAACAGGATTCAAACACTGGTTCTTTGTAATTACATACCACAACACAAATTCTATCATTTCACAGCTTGTGCACACAGAATTTACAAACATAGGAATTGATAGTCACCCACTGCCTTGAGACCAATGTGCTATTGCAGTTCAGAAAGACTCAAGGCTTTCAAGATGTGTAAACAATGTTAATACATCTGGCTAACATCAGCCACCTCTGAAAGCATGGTGCTTGAGTGTCTAAGGTAACTTCTAAGTTGGTCCTGGGTTCAGAGGCAGGGGCTGGAGCCACGTAATCTTACCAACTGCATGTTGTTTATGATCCTACTGGATGGGTGGGAGCACAGACAGACAGACACCTGTGTCCTGTGATAACATCTTACTGCTTGTCATCAAAATGCAGCCTAAAAATTTTCTCAGGTGCTAAGTCTGTAAATCACTTGTTTGCACTAACTTAACCTTAGTATGGTGAAATTTAACTTATTTAAACACAAGAAGATCACACAATCACAATGCAGCCTCCAATCCTATAGTATAATTGATACAGGCAGGCACTTTTGCCTGCACTGATCCTTTTGCAGACCTCATAACTAACATGACTTCACCTTTTTTCTTTTCTTTTTTTCCCCCCCTTTCAATTCATTTGGTATTCAAGTCAAAGCCAAGTTTTAATAATTAACTTTTGAATATGACTGATGCTGATGACCTTACATTTGACGTCAAGCAAGTTTATAGATTGCCTCCAAAGTAAGTTAAATGCCCAGGCAGATTAATCTTGAAATGTGTGAATCAACTACCGATTGAGTCTGCATCACATTAACAACAAATTTCTAAGTTGCAAGAAAAATTAATATTGTCATTGGACAGATTGTCCTATAAAATATTACAAGCCATATCTACAGTATTTCTTTTGCATATAGGCTGACTCCTCTATGCTTACCCAAGACTAGACACACATGAACACCTTTACGCTGAATACCCTATAAGGGCAAGCACGCACACTTCTTTGGAAGTTACTGGTGTAGATGCAGCCAACAGAACTCGCACAATGAGAACTGCTGCTCAGTGAGTTATTACTCCAAAGAAGAGAAAATGCTTGCACCTAATTAGCCAAACAGCCAGGCATAGTTTGCTTTATTTTTAACACGTTTCTGAAACATGTCAATAGCTTCAAAATAGTTTCAGCCTTGCTTCTGAATATTTTTTTAAATACTGGCTTTTCAAATTGGTTAGAAAGAGTAAAAATGAATAGTCCATGAAAATCGGTGCCAAAGTACTTCAAATGATATTATTGGAAGAAAAATGCAGTGTAACAC
The DNA here is from genome assembly GCA_013401255.1 of Urocolius indicus. Lineage (NCBI taxonomy): Eukaryota > Metazoa > Chordata > Aves > Coliiformes > Coliidae > Urocolius > Urocolius indicus. The sequence continues at coordinate 53,735 of WBNH01001918.1, forward strand.
AAACATAATTTGGAAGAGCTATTAAGAATACCAACTAAGTATATTACACAAGCAATAGCATCCACCATAAGCTGCATGCATCCAAAAGTACATCTTTTCAAGACACTGAACTCCTACATGACTAAATGATTGGGACAGTTGATCAGAACAGTCCAATTAGACATAGAAACTCCAAAGACAGATGCTCTTGTAGAAAGCAAGTAGTTTTTTCAAAGACTTTAGGAAGTATGGAGGTGTGGTTTTGTTTGTTTTTCCACTGGGGGTCATTAGTGTGACAGGAAAACATCAACTTAAACTTTTTCACTGCTCAGTTCTGTACTATACAAAGCAGTGTTTGACCTGTATTCTTTCACAGAAAACTATGTAGTCCTAATATAACCATATTACAGTAGAGTTCCAGAAGAGTTATACATGAAATGCTGCTATAGATCAGTCCTGCTCAACAAAATGCAGACAGCATTGTGTCATGTTATTTTTTTTTCTTCTGATCTGATACACAAACTGAATTAATAAATTCATTCTCTAATAAAAAAGAAAGTGATGATATCACTAAGTAATACAATTCAAAAACTATAGGTAAAAGCAGTATACCCTTAAATTCCAACATCAACCAACAATAAAAAGAGTTTAGTGATGAAATCGTTCAATGAGCATTACCGCAGAGGCATTTTATTTTGGAAAAAGTATTTAAGGAAAGTTTCACACTAAAATATTATATATCTCAACTTTTAAGTCATGACAAAAATGGTTAAGAGAGAAGTTCATACGCATAGCATCTAAATTTAGCAATGGAGGCTGAAAACCTTCATCGGTCCTGTTTGAACATATTTTCCTTTGACGCAAAGACTTACACAATAACAGACTCAACAATGCATATTGTTCTAAATGTGAAAGCCAATACAAGTTTTTCAGCATCCAGCTTTCACCTAAGTAGCAAGCCATATAGTGCAGAAAGCTGAAACAATTTAATGCAATGGATACAGAAACTGAATAAAACAGCTTTCACAAAACTTTATTCCTCTGCCATGTAAGACATATAACCTCAACACATTTTCTCTTTGTTGGCTTTTTAATATTCAAAACGGATTTTAACTTCCTAAGACAAATGCACTTCTGATTTATTATTTATTGAGTTTAATGCATAACATAAAAAAGTGATTAGAGGACAACACTGCAGACTGAGACCTTGCTGGGCTGCTGTGGGTGCCCTTGGACATGGAAACACATTGCCCTTTGCTCCTTTCCATAAAATGGAAATGCTTTGCCCATAAGTTTTAATCAAGTATTACTTCTCCTATAAAACCACACATGTCCAGGAACAGAATTAAAGAATTATAGCTGGTATCTACCAAATTCTCTGACAGCTACTATCTAGAACACTGCATCCAATTTTAGATTGCCTCATATAGGAAAGGCAACAACAACCTAAAGTAAGCTCATCAGAAAGGGACCAAGATGGTCAGAACTATCTGCTCTGTGAGAAGAGGCTGAGAGACTGGAAGGGACCTTTAGAGATCATCTAGTCCAACTCCCCTACTAAAGCAGGTCCACCAGGCCTTGTTCAGCCTGGAGGAATGACAGGTTTGGGGTCACCTGTGACCCACCAAAAGCCGTCTCAAGTAATCAAGAAGGCTCTTCACAGAGGTGCATGACAGTAGTAAAAGAGAGAATACACATAAATTGGAACAAGAGAGCTTCACACTGTAAATCGAAGAAGCTTTTTCACCTTGTGAAAACAAAGATATATGGTGATGACAATAAAGCACTGGTACAGGCTGCCTAGAGAGGTTTTGAAACCTCCAAGGATAGAGACTGCACAACTAGAGTGCAGGAAGATCTGAGCAACCTGGTCTCACCTCACCACTGACCCTGCTTTCAGAAGGTGGCCGCAGTACAGCTCTCCTGAGGTCTCACTCAAATTGATCTACATCAATTTGTCAAATATAGTTACTGTTTCTACAACAAAGCCCAAAAAGATGCACTCGAGCCCCAAAACAAGCAAAATAGTTATGCAGAACACACCTTGCTAACAGAATGTCATGGTTTAGCAGGGAGTTGCTTTTGCTTAGTAACAGGGGGAGCGGGTTGCAGTGAAGACCCGGTAAAAGTTTTTTAGACTCTCCCCCGACTCCTGGGTTCAGACCCACCCCCCGGCCTGGCTGGGCCGATCTGGCGCCTCTGCGATCACTATTTAGGGATGGGAATTTGAGGTGCCAGGCGGGAGGTGTAAGAGTGGTACAAGATGGAGGCGACCATGCGGACCCCACAGTCGGAGAAGGAGGAAGGATGGAGCATCAGACCAGAGACCCCTCTGCAAGCCGTGGTGAGAGTGCAGCCGGTACCCCTGCAACCTATGGATCAGCAGCAGCAACTTCATGTGAGTGTGCCCGGACGGGCCAGAGACTGTGTGGGGGAGGCGGTCATGGCACAGGACATGCTGGAGAGCCTGTGCACCGCAGAGCAGCCCCACACGAGAGGCAGAGAGGAGCAGCAACTTTTGGGACAAATGAGCATCGGTACAGCCCGTGCAGGGCTTTGGGACAAATGTGCGTCGGTGCAGCCCGTGCAGGGCTGCCATGTGTGTGTGGTACCTCACGGACTTGCAAGGAGGACTGGTGCGGAACCCACTTGCCCTGAGGTGAGACAAACGGCAGAAGCCACCAGGAACGGACTGACTGAAACCCCCACTCCCTGCCCCCCTGGGCCGTTCAGGGGGGACGGAGGTATAAAACACCGGGATCAGGGCTCTGAGCCCGGGAAGAGGAGAGGGGTGGGGAGCAGGTGGTCTTAAAGGGCTGGTCGGACTCTTCATCTCTGTACCATTCTGTGTTGTTTTGTTTTGGTTCTGGTTTTTGGGGTTTTGTGTTTTAGTTGGTATTAAATTGTTTTCTGTTTTTCTTCCCCAAGCCGAGCAGCCTGGTCTGTTTTGTCCTGCACCTTAAGCGGCAATTAAGCCCTCCCTGCCCTTTAGCAATCCTTAAATCTTCGGTACTTGAGGCTAATCGTGGTCTTTTGTTCCCTGATGGGCCGAAACCACGACACAAAATTATGTAAAACCTCCACATTATTTAGGAAGAAAAACCAGCATTAAAACCTGGTTTCTTCTTTGAACCTTTAATAACACCATTAACTAAACTTCCTCATCAAACAATGAAATCCAAAGTCCATTTATATTCTCCTAATACATAGTCCATGAAATAAGAAAATTCACACAGCCTGGGCTCCTGTGGTTATGTGTTTTTTATCTGAGGACACATGATCCAACCAAAGCCTTTTCTGTAGTTAAGGAAATGCAGAACACTCCCAGTTCTTTCTCAGTCACTCTCTAGCCCTACTCATGGCCTCAATGGCTTCACAACACTGTTGAGGTACTGACTGTAATCTTACAAACCTCATCCCCTTCAGACACCAAGCTAAAGAATAAACAGACATATTAGCATCATGTGCACTGAGGTACTAGTTATTATGAAACCACAGTTCCCATAGTGTACACCTATTCTCGTGGATTGGCTCTTCCTGTTTACCATTCTCTTCCAACCTATCTTGTGCTTGATTCTGAAACACTTCAAACTCCATTCATATACAGCTTAAGCCAAAAAGAAAAAAGCTAACAATTTCCTTTGGTTTGTATGATTCTTGACTGTTTTAAAGGAGTTCCTCCCTCCTCAATCTCATTCAACTCACTGTCTTGAATAAAATATGCTGCCACCTCCTCCAAATTTGAATGCATTTGTGAAATATTTTTTCCCTATGAAGTCTTAAGCACAAAATGGACTACAGTACTCCTGAAAGGCTCACAACATCAAGCTTTTGCTTCAGAGAAGACTAGTAATACAAGATCATCTTGCCTACAGGAACAAGTGTAAATTAATGGAGTTTAACAGACTAGTTCTTCAGAGCTCTAATTATACACCTACTGGTTACTTTCCAAAGAAGCCCAGCACCTACAGCACTGAAATACTAAGACATATGAAAGCCATGACTTTGCATCAGTTCACAGAACACTACTCTCAGTTACATGCAAATCCACACCAACCTAGAGCAGAATTTACATGTCACAGCCAAAACCAAAGGGAGGCCCATTAACCAGTGGGAGCCATTCCTAGCAGGACCTCAGGGGTCCCTCTTCCCAAGCCTTTTCTCCCTCCCACATGCAGTGCAGACTGCAGCCCGTGGGCACAAAGGCTGGCCCCGTGGCACAGCAGCACAGGAGTACACCAGCAGCACAATGCTGTACCTCCATGCTCCGAGCGTGGAGGGCTGATCCCTACCCAGTGAGAAAAACAACTCAACACATTATAAACTTCCACTGCCATTAATAAGACTTCAGTGATTACAGAGAGGGATCATTCACACTGTCAAAGACTAGTATCTTCTAAAAAAATATTTTAATGGGATTAATCAATACAGTATTATAGAAAGAGCTTTGAAATAATAGTGAAGGAGAAAGGGGATAAAACCAGGCCCACTAGAGCTGTGCCTAAGAGTGACAAGCCAGTGTTGGGAGCGAATCCTACACACTCTGCTTCCTTCTTGAAACGCCTGTACACCAATGTACGCAGCATGGGGAATTAACAAGACAAGGTGGAAGTCTGTGTACATGCTATGATGTGGAGGCAATTACAGACACGTGGTCGGACAGCTCCCATGACTGGAATGTGATCATGGATGACTATGTCCTTTTTAGGAAAGACAGGCCAGTGAGGTGCTGAAGTTGCTCTTTACGTAAAAGAGCAACTGGAATGTACTGAATTCTGTCCAGGTGAGGACGAGGGGCACGTTAACAGTTTCTGGGTTAGAATTAAGGGGCAGGCTACCATGTGTGAAACTGTTGTGGGTGTCTATTACAGGCCACCTGGATCAGGATGGGGAAGTTAATGACGCCTTCTGCAGGCAGCTGGGAGCAGCCTCAAAATCACACACCCTGGTTTCATGGGAGATTTTAACTACCTAGACATCCGCTGGAAGACCTGCATGGCTACTCACTTACAGTCCAGGAGGTTCCTTCAGCACATTGATGCAAATGATGGATATACCAACTAGGAGAGGAGCTCTACTGGATCTTGTACTCACAAACAAGCAGGGTCTGGTTGAAGTGGTAAAGGTTGAGGGCAGCGTTGGCCACAGCAACCACAAGATGGTGGAGTTCAGGATCTTGTGTTGTGGGAAAAGAATACCAAGCAGGATCAAAACTTTGGACTTTAGCACAGTCAACTTTGGCCTTTTCAAGCAATTGCTAAGGGACATCCTGTGGGACAGAGTATTGGAGGATAAAGGGGCCCGAGATAGTTGGTCTATCTTCAAAAATCACTTTTTCCAGGGTCAGGATCAGAGCATGCCAGTGGATAGGAGATCAAGAAAGGGAGCCAGGAGACCCACATACGGAATTGTTGGGCAAACTTAAGTGGAAGAAGAGAGTATATAGATCATGGAAGGGATGGCCACTTGGGATGGATATAAGACTGTTGTCAGAAGATGTACAGAGGCAACTAGGAAACCTGAAGCCTTGTTGGAGTTGTACCTTGCAAGGGAGGTCAAGGACAACAAGAAGGGCTTCTTCAAATACACTGCAGATAAAACTAATGCTAAAGGCAATGCAGGCCCACTGTTGAATGAGGCAGGTGCCCTGGTGACAGAGAATACAGAGAAGGCACTGTTACTGAATGCCTTCTTTGCCTCTGTCTATACTGCTGGAGACTGTCTTCAGGAGCCCCAGACTCCAGAAGAAGTCCAGATTAAAGGAGGATTTGATGAGGACTGGGTTGAGAATCAGTTGAGGACTCTGGATGTACATAAATCCATGGGCCCTGATGCGATGCACCTGCAGGTGCTAAGGGAGCTGGTGAAAGTCATTGCTAGACCACTCTCCATCATCTTCAGTAAGTCATGGAGAACAGGAGAGGTGCTTGAGGACTGGAGGAGAACAAATGTCACTCCAGTCTTCAAAAACAGCAAGAAGGAGTTGGGTAACTATAGACTGGTCAGCCTCACCTTCATCCCTAGAAAGGTGATGAAACAACATATGCTAGGTGCTCTCTCCAGCCATTTAAAGGACAAGAGGGTCATTAGGAGCAGTCAACATGGCTTTACCAAATGGAAGTTATGTTTGACCAAGCTAACAGCCTTTTATGAAGATGTAACTAGGAGATAGATGGTGGTAGCACAGTGGATGTGGTTTATCTTGACTTCAGTAAAGCATCTGACACCATCTCCCACAGTATCCTCACAGCAAAACTGAGAGAGTGTGGGCTGGACAATCAGGTAGTAAGGTGGATTGTTACCCGGTTGAATGGAAGAAGGCAGAGTTGTGATCAATGTGGCAGGGTCTAGTTGGAGGCCTGTGTCTAGTGGAGTCCTTCAGAGGTTGTTCAATATATTCATTAGCAACCTTGATGAGGGAACAGAGGCACTGTCAGCAAGGTTGCTGCTGATACTAGACTCTGGGGAGTGGCCGACACACCAGAAGGCTGTGCTGCTATTCAACAAGACCTACACAGTCTGGAGGGTTGGGTAGGGAGAAATCTAGTTAAATTCAACAAGTGTAGAGTGTTGCATCTGGGAAAGAACAACCCCATGTACCAATACAGGCTGGGTAATGAATTCTTAGAGAGTGGAAACGGACCTGGGGGTCTTGGTGGGCAGCAGGATGAGCATGAGTCATCAATGTGCCCTCGTGGCCAAGAACGCCAATGGCATCCTGGGATGTATTAGAAGGGCTGTGGTGAATAGGTTGAGAGTGATTCTCGTCCTCCTCTACTCTGCCCTCATGAGACCACATCAGGAATATTGTGTCCAGTTCTGGGCCCCTCAGTTCAAGCAGGACAAGGAGCTGCTGGAGAGAGTACAGCACAGGGCCACAAAGATGATTAAGGGAGTGGAGCATCTCCCTTATGATGAAAGGCTGAGGGAGCTGGGGATCTTCACCTTGAAGGAGAGGAGACTGAGAGGTGATCTCATTAATGATTACAAATACGTAAAGGGCGGGTGTCAGGAGGATGGAGCCAGGCTGTTATCAGTGATGGCCAAGGACACGACAAGGGGCAGTGGGTATAAGCTGGAACACAAGAGGTTCCAAAGAAATACAAGGAAGAATTTCTTCACTGTGAGGGTGACAGGGCACTGGAACAGGCTGTCCTGATGGGTTGTGGAGTCTCCTTCTCTAGAGACATTCAAAACCCACCTGGGTGAGTTCCTGTGTGACCTACTCTAGGTGGGCCTGCTCTGGCAGGGGAGTTGGACTAGATGATATTTCGAGGTCTCTTCCAACCCATGAGATTCTGTGATTCTATGATTATGAGTTGCTGTGCATTAATCACATTATTTCATACATAAATAAAAATATGTTTGAGGCCAAAGCTATATACAAGATAAAACTCAAATATTATTTACCTGAATGCTTGCATCATACAAGTCACCCCATTGTGTAGCGAGAAACCCACCGATTCATAGGCTAAAACTAATTCCAGTTTAATACTGAAGCAATTAGAATTGTACAAGAGATGTGAAAGATTCTCTTTTTAGTCAGAGTTTATAGATGATCCAGAAATGTCTTTTTCAACAAAGAGCTCTTTAGCATAAAAAAAAAAAAAAAAAAAAAAAAAAGAAGAGAGGGGACACAGAGGGATTTATAGCTATATCAGTTGTTGATAACTTCAGTCAAACTTGTTCAGAGAAATAACATAAAGCCAACTCATCTTTGTGGAGATGTAGAAATAATCAGTGGCCTCAAGACAGACAAACAGAAAAACTCCTAAGATATGTCCAAATAATCACAGAAATACTGATGCAAAATTTTTCTCTTTGGCATATATGGAACCGAAAATATGCTACAACATACACTACACTACTAGACAAGTTTTACACAACCAAACAAAGAAATAACATTAAGATCCTAAGAATTTCAACATTGTACTAAACTATTCCAGTCTCTAAATTTTTTCTGCATTTTATACTCATTCTTTTACTCAACACTGAAACCCAAGCAAACTGTTTTGAAAATGAGTTACTTTGACATGCATAATGCCAGAATTTTCTTTGCTGAACACAAACCAATGAACTCATTCTGCAAAAAGGCCATTATTTTCAGTCGTTCAGTCTCCTCCTCAACCCTCAAACCCACCACTGTGTAGTCAAAGCATGTCAAGTCACAATGTAATCCATATCAATAGGTTAATAACAATTTACAATATTAGCAAAATTATGCTGAGTTTAGTATACTGAATGTCTAAGTATATGATTCAAAAAAATTATACTTAAGAAAATTCTCATATATTCACATTCTGTGTTTAATTTCTTCTGTTGACATATGGCACTACTGGAAGGTGAAAATTTGAGAATAAAATATTAAAACAGAATACATTCAGAGAGCTGTGAGAAGGGTGGCACTGAAAACAACCTAGCCACAGAAGAAACATTTGCATTTTCTTAACATCTCTAAGCAGAAATACTAACAGTGCTCAAATCACCACTTCAGAAAAAGACCACAGTAGACACAACTATTTGTAATATGAACATCTGGTGGCTAAGGAAAACAGTACATGGAATAGATAAGGAAACACATTTCCACTTTTTCCATCTCAAAAATACCTTTAGCCAGCAAAAACATTTTCAAAACTCCTTTGTTGGATTTCTATGAAGTGATTCAGAGGTTTCATTTATATCAACAAACAACAATATGCATTATTAGATAGCATGCAGTCATCAGGGAACAGCATGCATCTTCAAAATCAGCTCTGAATTCGACTCTGTGTGAAACCACATTATCCCATCGGGAAAGATGAAAACTCTTTCCTAAAACACATGAAGAGTGCTGTTATATTTTAAAGTGATTGGAAGGATGAAGCCTGGAAGTCAACATCCAAATAAAATAGCCAATATATCAACAGTCAAAACAGATTAAATCAGGCTCCTTCACTTAAGCTCATGGAGCAAGGTCAGCTCTTAGTCCATGACTATATATAGTGGAGCTATCAGCCACATTCCTCCCACACCACTTGAGCAGCATGTTATGGTGGCTTTGTCTGGTTCTCGTCTTGTAGCTCCATTGTACTGAAGCCCCCAGCAAGGCACTTCATTCTCCCCAACATAAAGCCAGGGCAGATAACACCTCCTACAACACAACTGCTTCTGCTGCTGCTTTATCAACAGGGTTTTCACAGCCTATATGGCTCCATGATACAGCTCACATGGCTGATTATCAGAGATATATGCCCTTATATATAACCTCAGCCAGAGGATCTACATCACCCACCTCTCACCCTTGTAATGCAAGGACTAGTTCTCTGCCATGTCTCTGAACTGGCCAGCAACCAGGGAAGACAGTCCCATGCCGGTTTAAAAATCACAGAATCTCAAAAGTACTGGAAGAGATCTCAAGTGATCATCTAGTCCAACTCCCCCTGCCAGAGCAGGCCCACCTAGAGTAGGTCACACAAACTCATCCAGGTGGGTTTTGAATGTCTCCACTCTCTGACCTCAAACCACCACTGTTTGCCACTGTCAAATCACACAGCCAGAGCTGAGCAAAAGCAGCACTTGAGGAGTGCTCCAGCTCGCATGTCTCACTGCACAGCTGGCTTTTTTTCCAGTAAGCCATTGCACAGGCATGGGCAATGCTGAAGTGAGAGAATCTGGCATCAGGTGAGCTCTCACGCTGCTGATGAGGACTGGGGTGAAGATGGGGAGTGCTGGCAGGATTAGAGATGGAAAGAAATTCCAAAAACTTCTTCAGATCCTGCATTAAGTCATTTAAATGCCAGGCAAGTCTCTTATCAAGCATGTGACTGAAACTTGGCGGATAAGAAGGTGAAGTAATTTCACATGAAATCACGTTTGTTCTTTAGGTAATTATTTAACAATACTTACAATGACAGAATGTCTTCAAAAAGTGTGCATCTTCCTTTTCCAGTAAAATTTGTGATCTCCTGAAAATATAAGTATTAAATATTTCTTCTCTATTTAGGAAATTAAAAGGGGTTTTTCCGCTTCAGATGCAGCAAGTTCAAAAGTGAAGTGCTCAAAAGCACGAGTGAGCAGAGCCAGACTAAGAGCTAGACACTCTAGATAAGTTCAGACCAGCACTACAGTAATGGTTGTATTCAATGATAACTTTTAAAATGCAAAGAACTCCAAGTGCAACATGATGAGTATTATATGCATATGTTCCAAGCAGGACAGTATCGCTTCATGCTTTCAGTGTTTCACTTGCATCTAAATTTACTAATTTAAAAAATGCACAATGTTTTAAAAATGCTTAAACATATAATCTAGCAATTTAATTACCTGCAAAAGAAGATTCAGCTCTTCCAGGGGACTTCTGTGTGTTTGTTTTAGTTTTAATTTACATACCAACTATTCTGTACAATTAAATCACCTCTACACATCAATATTGGAAGAATTTTTTCAAGAACTTTAGGGATCTTCCCCTCCCCCCAAACTACACTGGACATTACGAAGCAACTGAAACCAAAGTGAAGATTTAATCCCACCTTCTTGGACAGCACACAACAATATTTTAGCTTTAGGAAGTATTTTAGCTTTAACTTCATAAAATGTACTTAAATTTATTTGCTTTTCACTTTGTACAACTGTAAAATATGCTTACTACTCTTCAAGCATCCTAGCAGCTTTCATTAAGTAGTTACAATAAGTAATTTGTCTGCATGGCTGCTGACTTGGTCTCTCATTCTTCAGCATGAATTCTGCATGCTCGTGGAAAAGCTGTAGCTTAGAGCAATAACCTTCAACAGAAAGGGAAAAGCTCCAGCCCTGTTGTTTGGAAGCTGGTTAGCTGTGACTGCCACATTCGCCTTCTCGGAAACTTTATTTGATTACAGAAAGTCAAAAGTTCCAAACAGAAAACTCTCCTCTCAGAGTACAGTAAGCAAGGGGACAAAACCCAGATTATTTCCTCCCAAGGACTTCCTAAATTCTGCATATAGAAACTTCACTTCAGATTAATTTCCATTTTAATTTCTCCCAATCAGCTACTGGAACTAATCAAGGTCATGAATCATTACTCTGAACATTTGCTGTCAATATTTATTTCTAATAAAGTGACCAACAAATGACACTTATTCCTAAAACATACTTTAGTAGACACTGCAATTACACTACTTTAAAAAAGGTAATACATCTCTAAGTAGCACAGAAAAGAGTAAGACTTCAGAGTGAGTGATTTTTGCTGAATAAGTCATCAGTGACTCACAGAGTGATTATAATGCCAGAAGACTCTGCTTCAAGGTTATATTCATCAGTTTTGCGTTATAAAGTTAAAACAATTTGAATTTATTGAGTGATGGTATTTCAGTGATTTCAGATAATGAATTAGGACTTTGAAATGTGTCTTCTTCCATAAGAAACTAGAAAGAAGTGTCTGAATCTGTAAAACCTGAAGTGCACTAAGTTCTGCATTGTTAACAGATAAAAATGTTTAATAGCTTTGGCACTACTACATTGGGACTTGGGAGATGAGGATACAGGTCTTAGCTCTGAAGTATACTTTCTATTTAGTTACTTCTTACTTGCTATCAACTTAATTCACTCAGGTATGACCTATAAGTAATTACACTGAAAACCAAGTTCAGCCTAAAAAGCCACAGTATACGTTTGCTTTTGTGGTATCACATACTGTCATCTTATTACTATTTTGGATTTAAAAAAAAAAGTCCAAGAAACTAAATGAGTGATGCTACTACAATAGATGACATTACAATGTCATCTGAGTGGGAATATTCATCTCCAATGTTAGAAAGACACAACTTCACTATAACATAAAGTACCATCAAATCTGAGGAAATGGAGAGAAAATGCCCTGTTTCTGATTAAGATGCTCTCTAAGACAACAGAAAATAATTATTCTAATTGTGTATGATGCAGACTTTGTTTTACATTCAGCATTCTGAGACCTTCATGTTACGTGTCATGGATTTTTTTTAGTATCTCGGAATGTAACTGTTCTCAGACAGGTCACAAATTCTGCAAATACCATGTGCATATTCTACATTCTTCTGACATTAACAGGTTACAGAGTAAGACATGGCATTCTTAAGACATTAAGAAAAGGCACTTCAAACTTTCTCGCATCTTAAAATGTTTAGTCCTACATACCTTATATATCTGCATACCTGTTTTCACTCTCAAATATTTCTATTGACATGAATGTGAATTTTATCTGCACAGGAACTAGAAAAGAGACACAAAAGCTACCTTGTTAATACATTAGAAAATGACAATTGGGAGGGACTGCAGGAAGAAAAAACAACTAGAGTTTTACTTGGACATAGACAATTTTATTTTTGTTTAATGGTCTAAGGAAAATAAACAATGTAATTGAATGAAGTTCCAACACTAAAGTTTCTGATTAGTCAGCTTGCCCTACAGGGAAGGGCAACAAAAATGAGAAATTAGTCAGGTACTTCATTGTTATTTGTGAGACCACCTTGCAGCATTTGGTACTGAATAAATGTTGCAGGCAAAAAAAAAAAAAAAAAAAAAAAGAAAACCACAACAAAACCTCGACAGCAGGACCAAGTAGTTTATTATTAGTCTTCCCCAGAACTTCACATGAAGGAAGAAACAAGGCAGGTGTAGCATTTTTGTCAAGTCGTCTTACCCTACCCACAAAAACATAAGCATAAGGACTGTGGTCCCATTTTAAAGATACCCCCTGCCACAGTTAAAAGCAGATTCTTGAGAAGAAAGAAAGAAAGAAAAAAATATTTGTGACATATAACACCGACTATTCTTGAAGCAAGAAATTTTCATCTAATGCCAAGTGACACATATCAAAGACACATGCAAGATATCTCCTATGACAAGATGACGGGCTTAGTGGATGAGAAAATGCTTTGGATGTGGTTTTCCTGGCATTCAGTAAGATCTTCTGACATAGTCTCCCATAGCATCCTCCTGAAGAAACTCACTGCCCATAGCTTAAATGGACCCACTGTGATGGAGGAAAAACAGGCTGATGGCCAGGCCCAGAGAGTCATAGCTAATGGAGGTTAAATCCAGTTGGCAGCTGGTCACCTGTGGTGTTCCCCAGGGCTCAGTGCTGGGACCTGTTTTGATTAACATCTTTATTAATGATCTAGATGAGTGCACTCTAAAGCTTGAGACAGAGTGGCTTGAAAGTTGTCTTGAGGAAAAGGATCTGGGAGTGTTAATCAACAGCCAGCTGTACATGAGCCAGCAGTGTGCCCAGGTAGCCCAGAAGGCCAATGGCATCCTGGCTCGCATTAAAAATAGTGTGACCTGCAGGACCGAGGAGGTGATTGTCCCCTTCAAAAGGCAGTAAACACAACCTTGTATATACAGACTGTACATTCATGAACACAATATGCATGTTGCAGGATGAAATGCATATGCATCTCTGCCCTAAAAGGAAAGAATATTAGAGAACAATTCAATATAGAGGAGCTGCAGAGTACTGTGAATTCTAACTGCATCAGCCAATAGTGTTCCTTTGAACTTGTCCTCTTATCAGAGCAGAGCAAATAAAAGCAATTAGCAGTGATATTTCACATGGCTTTTCAATAGAATCTTCTGAAACAAAGTCACCTAGACACTATTTCTTTATACAAAAACATCAGGTAAAAAAAAAAAAGTTTTGAAAGGCCAGTAAAGGAATCCTGTTTTGCCATGAAATACTTTCTGAAACATTGTAGATGTTCATAATGGAGCTCTCCCTAACAGTTACTCACTTTGAAGTTGTCACTCAACTCTCACCATAACAACAAAAAACTTACTCAAGTCTAGAGTAGACAATAGGAATTTTAATTACTAACATTCATTCTGTTGACAGTTTGAGCGAAACAAAAGTCTACACTCTAAAAGAAAGACAAATGCAAATTTAACATTTCAAGAATAATATCACTTTCTCCCCTCTCAGACTTCCTGCTCTTTATCTTTTTTTTACCATATTTAAATTTCACATTTGCTGTTTACCAAATATTTTGGTGAACTTGAGATTTAGAATAGATGGCACAATTATTTTCATATCAATGCAGGCTAAGTTTTGTAAGTCACCTCAGTAGGAAATCTCTAATTGTTATCAGGGACATTCTATTATACACCAAGAGGTACATTTACGGAGTTAGAAATGTGTGGCATTTTCACAGAAATATGTGAAAAATGACATTTTCAATCCCTTACTTGAACAAATGAAACAAGTAAGCAACAACAGTTGTTTATAGAAAAAAACAACCACCACCAAAGATGTAAAGTAAGGCAAAATGAACGAGAATAAATTCAAATTCTCCAGAATATGAAGTCTTGATGAACATTTTAGGCAATGATTACAGGCAATATGATGAACTCTAATATGAAGACCAAAACAAAGCAACAGAAGAAAAGTGAAAAGGAACAAAGACAAGTTATTCTGAGAGTACAGGATATCCTGAAGAGGAAATAGATATTCACTCTAGAAAACCACTTCCATTATTAGATTTCTAAAACAAACATTCAAGGAGGACAATTGGAAAGCATCAATATTGAAAACTTTCATGTTCAATGGGGAGAACAGAAATGTGTTCAATACAGTGAAAAAGTTCTTTATTGATCAGTAAGGTTTTCACATCAATGAGAAGGTACTGTTACGTGGAGAAATGTGAATTAATTATTGATCTCTTCAAAGTAAGAGAGATGACAGGAAACTCCAAATTTGGGGAGAAATCATGAACCAAACATATGGTTTCATTAATATCACAAATATTACTGAGCCTTATCAAAGTATCAAAAGCATAGCACTGACAAAGCACAGTACTTCACAAGTACTGCAGAAGCCTCAAATCTGTCTAGACATAGCACCCCAAGAGCTTTTTTTGCAGGAAATGATCTAACCCACTACTAAGCCATAAAAGAACACAGGCAGAAAAAAAGTCTCAGCACAAGGTAAATAGTACACTGCTGTTAGATATAGTACGTAAAAGAATTCTCATCTCAGTATTTCATTTCCTATGCAGTTGAACGGTTTGGTTTGTTATTCCTCCTAAATCAAGGGCATAATTTCTGTTGTCATCCAGAAGTCATTAAGGCACTCAATCAAGTAGCAAAGGACAAAAAGGAGAGCTGACTATTCTCAGAAAACACATACATATTTTTCTGCTAAAAAGGTGTCCTTTTGTGAAGAGTGTTGAATTACTTGTTACTGCAAGAGCAAGAAAGGATAGAGAGTCAATGTCCCTTGTTTCCACATATTGTTCCAAATCATAACATAGCAACACCGAGTACCAATTGCCATTTTAAAATGCACCAGTTAACAACAGCTGGCTTATTCATACAACTTAGCAAGTTCTACTGTAAATCAGCACCAACAAAACCCAAACCTCTGGCTGTATATTGATTAGAAAAATCAACTAAATAAAAACCTATAGCATTAATACTCTCTAAATACTGAGGGAGACTAATAGAACTATTTACACCAACATCTTTAACTCAAGCTGGATTGATAAAGACAGTAAATCAGTAACATATAGTGCCTGAAGAGAGGTTTTTATGAAATATTAATGTAATCAATCCTTATTACAAAAGTGTTAAGTGCTATCAATTGCCAGTATCACTTGAGAAATCCATGCCTTTTTAGGAAGCGTCAGAACTAGCTATTTGCCTTACAGTTGATCATTTAGCTACACTTTCAATGAAGAAACAGAGAGTTAGGTCAGTTATCTGTGTTATTGTTATCCAATCTGCTAAGATGTGGTGGATTTCACCTCAAGAACAGATACGACTTTTTAGTGCAGCAAAAGAAAAAATGTATCAGAACTCAAGATGAACAATCCACATTGTGATAGAGTTATATCTTTAGATATAGCCATTACAGTGGTAATAAAAATAACAAGATTTATACACACACACTATTATATTTCATAGCTGTATTTTCATTTTGCTACTAAAACTTGTTCCTCCGTTATTTAAAGCTTAACCAGTTTTACAAGCAAAGTAATCTTGGCTCCATGGAGATCTATTATCTCTTTAATTAACTGAAAATAAACTGTTCCTGAAAGTCACATCTAAAATAGAAGAATAAACTTTCATTCTGACAACTACCTAATTATTAGCTTAAATCATACTAAACATTTTGCTGTCTCTTCATAGCACTTATACTTGCACCTTAATCGTATACAATCTATATAATACACAAAAGGGACAGGATTCCATTAGTGTAATCTTTGGCTTTCCTCGGTTCTAGGTAACAATCCCTGTGTATTAGCAGTATCTAATTACATTTGTATTACACAACACTTTTATGTTGTTTTTTTAATATTTAAAGTTTTATTGATAAAATTATGAAGTGATGGAAGCCAGTATCAACTATCAAGATGCACTCATAGTATTAATTTTTTTAAAAACTCAAACCAGTAATTCCAGTTTTACTTGATGCATTACAAAGCCCTCATATTTGGCAACTCATTAAATCCTATAAATGCTACCATTTTTTACTATGCACAGAAGCAGTTAACTTGTACCAGAAAGAATACTAGTTTTACTAGCAGAAAGTATCAGTGACTCAGAAACAATAGCTTCCAGATGCCACTAATATTAATCATATTAATCAGACTATCTATTCTTAGCCCAAGGGCTACTGAAATAATTTTCCTGAAAGACATTAAACATAAAGAACTTCCAAATGCACAAACATTAGACACATGGCATATAAGACAAGTAGTACATTATAGCAAACTAGAGATAATCGATTTTAAAGGGAAAGCAAGTTCTAAGTCAATCATAATCACCTCTTTCAAAGTAGCACACAGAAAAACAGTACATTTTAAATTGTGTGTATACCTAGTAATTCTAGTATTTAGGGAAAAGTTCTTCACTGGTTTACATCACAAAAATTATTTGCAGCAAAAGTGTATTCAGTCATGCTCTGTTGCTTCATATGTGAAAGTCCTTTTGTCTCTCTCTACATTCACAATGAATCATAATTTAAAATCTTTTGAGCTTCACTGATCAAACAA
Organism: Urocolius indicus; assembly: GCA_013401255.1. Classification (NCBI taxonomy): domain Eukaryota; kingdom Metazoa; phylum Chordata; class Aves; order Coliiformes; family Coliidae; genus Urocolius; species Urocolius indicus. The sequence goes on from WBNH01001918.1 coordinate 70,696, forward strand.
CAAAAATCCTCAAGGAACTACTCTGAAGGTACTCTTAATAAAACAGCTACTAGTGATTTCTCAGACTGTATGTACATTTACTGCAAGGTTAGACTCCTTGTACATACTTTCACTACCAAAATTCAATGATCCTAATAGGCAGTAAACAAGGCCGCACTTCCTTTGAAACATACTTGCACAGCATTTGTACTTTGTAAAATAAAAATGTACCACAAAATTAGACTACATTTCCTTTTAGAACTCCATTTTCCTTTAAAAAGCAAGCCTGGATAAAATCTATGAGCAGCAGAAAAGCAAGCTGGATGGGAAGCATGATGGTAGAGAGATTCAGGATGCACAGAAACAATCTGAGTTTCTTCTTTAAACGCTATTTGTATTATTGCTTCTCTCATTACTGTGGCGGCATTTTTCTAGTAAAGAACAACAGGATATCTGCTTAGGCAAAGACCCAATTGCATCTGACCAAGGTAACAGAACTATGGATGTCTTTATGAAAATACTAATAGAAGTCCATGCAGCAGCTTTACATTTGTCCAATATTAAGACTACAAAGTCACCTTTGTCCTAGAGGCATCTCCTATTTCTGCTTTCTGCCATTTCTTTACATCCAAAGAAAACTTCCCCAGCTTCTGCTTACGTGCAGATCTCAACACAAGAACACAGCAGTACACACAACGGAGCACATCATGACCTGAGCCCTGTCATGACAACTTGGAATCCAGAATGCATTGACAGCTGAAAGGAAGTAACATATGCCAACTGGAAACAAATTACTATGCTTTAAACTCAAAAGAATGGCCTTAGTACTGAGTACCCATGGTTGCATAGCTCTGGCTTCCAAGTTTTAAACGTACATATATTGTGACGTATCATAAGGCTGACACTGATGGTAGTACGACAACTCAATAAAAGCAATCCTTACAGTTGAACTGTGTCTGCATATTCATACAGGACAATTCATGCCATATGAGTTTACAAATTTGCTCTAAAGTAAATTGTCTTTCCAGTGCCCAGAAAGTGAATCTTTCTTTGGAAACGCTAACTCAGTTATTTGAGTAACATTTCTAAACTTGAACTACAAAGAGTTGCACAATGCATGGTGGGCTGGGCTGCAATGAAGGTTGAGAGTATTTCATCAGATTTCTACAAAGTACATCAAGATTTCTGGCTTGGATCAGAGATGCATGTCCCAACATTTACAGATCCGCTTACAAATTGGTGCACTTAACTATCATCAGCAGAAGAAAAATGATCACTCCACCAAAAAAGTTCTGGCTAGTATTCAAGCCGAGCTTAATACGCTGTACGTGATGCAACAAGAAGTTGAATAAACCGTCAAGAAAAAGAACAGCATGAGAATATTCACAACTGGAAAAACAACTAATGAAGAGGCATTACTTTAAAAATAACAGATGTATTGGGACACAACTACTTAACAGAACTAAGGAAGCAATAGCATTGCTTCAGAGAACCCAAACACTTATTGCAGTTGCTGACCTGTCCAGTAAAGAAGTAGAGAAGAATCCATACTGCAACTTACTATGTATTTGTAATGCTCCTGACTTTTAAAATTTGGACATAAGACAAAAGCCTGAAATTATGTGAGTATGTGGACTTTGATAAAACACACTCTACTGCTCTACTCAGGTTTAAGCTGAATCTAGAAGTAGAGAATACTTTAATATATGTTAATATTAGTAAACTACATATGAAGTTTCCTTCAAATCATTGCAGTAAGTACACTTTGCAAACTTCCCAAGTACAAATATTCAATAGCTGAGTTGTTAGGAAAATTCAGATTTTAAAACATTTAAGATTACGACATTTCAGCAACTGAGGTTTTCAGAACAGCTTGTGCTTAAAAATAAGTGGCTTATCTTCAGGAGCTTTTAGCCTTGGAAATACAGCAAATCATGTCCCAGCAGGGTGAGAGTGGGCAGAAAAGAGTACAGAGAGAAGGCACAATGGAGTGAAATCAAGACCCATCAGGTATAGCAATAGAAAAGTTTACATTAGCAAATCAACCTCACATTTGCTTAATGTTTTCAGCACATGGAAATCAGGCAGGCCCTTCAGACAGCAGTAATAAATCCATAAGAAAAACATTCTGTCAGTGAAGGAACATAAAAGACTCTTAGCAGGCCTTAATAGATCAGTGCTGCTTTTCTTCAATTGGAACAATTCTGAATTGTGAATTGAGATTTTAGTGTTATTAGTTGACACAGGCCACATACTAAATATTCTGCACTTCATCCATTTATGATAACACAGGGCAGAGAGAAAATAAAACTGCCTGTAAGGTTTCCACATGAATAGCCAGAATTGGAACAAAAGTTTAATTGCATCTTTCCCCATCCAAAAGCTTCCTACTGTTCTTCAGACATCACAGAACAGCTCACAAAAGCTGAACTTAAAACAACACAAGTATCTTGTGGACAAACCTAAAAATCCTTCTAATTAAAATCCAGTTCTTCCTCAAGAAAATACACATATACTCCTCTAATCAATAAACACACACCAACTTTTCATTAGTGTGAGCAATTTACAACATTGATACTCTTGTGAACGATTTGGAACTCCAACATCACCTGGAAGCCACCTTCCTTCACATCACGCCAGCAGAAGACAAAGGCAGAATTAAAATACTCCACAGTTATGGGTAATGCCCTAAAGTTTGTCTTTTACTTCCCTTCAGGCAACTTTTAGAGCAATGGGAAAGACGGAATTGCTGTAGGAAAACAAAGGGAAACACTCTTATCTTTCACCTGAAAAGGGATAGAAGGATGAGAGGGAAATCAGCAAAATCTAAAATAGGTCAAGAAAGACAAAAGAACTAAGTTTTTAGAAGAGTTAATAAGTGAATAGTTACTCATAGACACCAAGAGTTACCAATTCTGTCAACCAGGATGTATTTTAAATCTAGAAATCTTACCTAGTCTACAGCAGACAAGCATAAATCAAGTCATTTTTACTACAGCCACATTTGAATAGCCTTCAACAAAAGGAGTATCCTGGTAAAAACTACAGGGGGGACAGAGCTTATGAGACAACTTAAAGCAAAGAAGACAAGCTTGAACTTGATGTAGTTTAACAGCAGAGCCAAGAAACTGATTTTTTTAATGGATGATGTAGTTAAAGCAGTAGGGTAAAACATGGATTACTTACAGTGAATAAGGAAGATAAGTGAAAGTGCTGATGAGCCTCGAGAAGTTAAAATAATCCTGCAGAGACACAAGGCCTCTAAACAAGGCAGCAAAGTGCAAGCACAGTTGGAATTTGAAGAGTAAAAGAAAACAGCAGAGATACTGTCTCACTTCAGGAGAAGACAGTAACCACAGGGAAGATGGAACTAACACAGCAATCTTACAGCAAGAAAAACTTCATAGTAGAACACCCAAGAGTTACAAAGAAAAAAGAGTAACACAAAGATGCCTGAAAACAACATGGGTCTTAACTTTCTCAGAAAGTTCTGTGTGCCATTTGATTTGTCACTTGGGGCAAATCATAGCCAAGACAGAAATGCCAGGGAAGCAGTGTGGTTACATAGTGCCCCGTCCTCCCCACACAACAGTACTATCTCAGCAATTACAGTTGCCGTTATAATTGTCTTCAATGGACAATTATTCCTTACCTAGTTATGAGCAAATGAAACCTCTTGCAGGAGTTGAAAACCTGATGTAAATTTTGCAAAGGCTACCACCATCAGTATTATCTGCATTGCAGTCATCTCAGCAGTGTACAGAGGCATTTCCATGTCAACAGCACTGGCCCTCTGCTTCAAATAAGTGTCTTTAGCATGGCTCTCCTCATCATGTGAGAAAGTAGTACTCTATTTCTTGCAAAAAAAAATCTAAAAATGGCATATATAAATATCCATTTATTAAATGCTCAAACGTATGCTGATCTGCTGCAGGAAGATGCCCTTCAAATGAATTGCAAGTCTCATGAAACTGGATTAACAATGTCATAAATCACACGTCTGCCAAAATAATAGCATAGAAAGTGAAGCTAAATATAAACTACATCTTATTTGAATAGATCCTATCTATATTTAACAATTTGTTATAATATGAATATTAGCTAACACTTATTCAAATTTTAACATAAATCTCTGCATTGGTTAGAATTTTCCTATAGTTAATTGGTTTTAAAATAACTTCTGCAGAGTCCTCATTCCAGATTTACTAAGTTCTGAATTTGTGTAAAGAAGAAACTTACAAATGTATGCCTTACCAACTTTCTGCCAGTGCTTCCACTTTTTCTCTCCAAAAAAAATTGTAATAAATTCCTAGTTTACACTTCTCAAGTTACCAAGTAAATGCTGTGCAAATTGAGGTGATTTCTGGGATCATCCTTCAAACTACAATATTTATTACGCAACAGTGTTTCCTTTATGTACATCAGGAAGAACAATACTCTTCTCTAGTTTCCAAGACAAAAATGTTAGTTGCCATATTTCTTGTCAAAACATTCAAAGGGTAAACTCAATGCTATAGGATGGTTCTTTCACGTACATTTTTCTGCATAACCTGGACTCCCAAACACACTAAGTAAATCTCAAAAACCTCCCAGATACGTCCCTGTAAGGATTTTTAAAGGATCCAAGAGGTATCCAGAGAGCTCCATCTTTAAGAGAAGCAATCACAGTGGAAATCTTGGGAAGCACAATACTGAACTAAGAACTATGATAATTCATTAACTTAATTCCATAAGTAGATTACTCAACTGCTGAGGCAGAAATGGTAACAGAAAGAAGAACCGAACAGAATTCTGCACAACCATCACCATTCAGGAAATCAAGTTAGTGTACGTTTATACCAATGGATAGATTTTGCTTCAGAACACACATATGCACAGATTTCTCTAAAACAATGGAAATAATTCACAATATTCAAAAAATAAACCAATTGCCCTTTCATGCCAAAATCCTCCTAATAAAAGTACAAAAGAGTTTAGATCTAAATCTTTAGTCACACTGGACATTTTCCAAAGAAAAATATGCTAGAAATTAGTTGTTAAGAAAAAAGTAACAGAACTTGTTATAACTGGTTCTGCTGGTCAAATATCACTGTCATTAGAAGAACTACAATTACGTTTCTGTGCTTAAGAGCTTGAAATACCAGATGTCACAAAATAAACAAAAAGAAATATTCAAAGTTTAATTCAGACTTAATTACAAAAGAGCTATCCACATCAGAGCTACTCCTTTGCATCACATGCAGTTTATACTTTTGTCTCCTTTAATAGATAACATTATCATCATGCTCACTTGTTTTTTTCCCCTCAGAGTTTCCTCATCTGACAGAATGATTTATAACAAATTGGTGCAATCTGCCAGGCATTCATCTGATTACACTCTCACCAGCAAGAGTAACCAGAGCCATGCTAAGACTGTAGAAAGAGACCTGAGGAGCCAGAAAGTAACATGGGTTAAGCAAGCCAGAAGTGACACACATGCCTGAAGAAAGCAATAGCCAGTTCAACACAAGACAGGAGAAACTAGCAATGTTTCACAAGTTCGCAGTTTGACACTGGGACAGTATCAGCACATGCACAGTTTCATAGTCCTGTAGATTAAAGGCAAGCCACGTGTGAAATTGCCTCAATTTACTAGTCACTTGCACAGAGTGACTTCATTTCCAGTCCAGGTACAACAAAAAGAGGAGAGAAGCTGTGGGGTTTTTAAACTGAATAAAACAGAGTGAAGAAATAAGAGGGGTTGAGGAGAGGTAAGAGAGGTAGGAGATAAGGAAGAGACACTTCCCATATCGGAGGCATTTTGTGAGAAAAGCCTTACCCAGCTCCGCTGTTCCAAGGAAGCAGTTGAGGAAAGTCACACAGGAACCAAACAACAGCCCACACCTCAATCAACATCTCTTACCATTTAAGTTGTATCTTCTAGACCAAATTTAGAGATGGCTATCTTGCAATCTCCCCTCGAGTTTCACACTTTTCCTGTCATTTTGTCTTCTCAGAGAGCAGCCTATACTTAAGATTTATTCCCTGCAAGCAAAGCTCTTTTTTCAAGTTCAATCTTGTTTAATGAGTTACTTTTTATTATGTGAAGCTTTTTTAATATGCTGTTTGTTCTGTCAAGCCCAAATAACTGCTGACATTCTAATCATCAGGCCCCTTGGTAAAAAGATTTTTTTGCTTAAAAGCAACCTTTACATTTGCCTGTAAAACAATTATATCATGTTTAAACCATTTTAATATTAAAATAGCCTGCTCACATTTTAAATACTGCTGAGGATAAAAAGATATAAAACTGTCATCTTTAGATTTTCATCATTCCCTCTCTTAAATCTAAATTTAAATTTTCCTTTTTAGATATAAATGAGAGGGCTTGTGACAGCAGCACCAACTTTCTTTACCAGTTCTACCTAAGTCCTGAAAATGGAAATATCCATCCGAAAAGCAGAGGGTGGTTTCTCTCTTCTAATAGGAAAGCTACATTTTATTGTGGCCATATATAAAATCAAAATCTATGGTGAAACAGCTCCTAAAGCCAGCTCAAACTGAGCCCACCACATTCTTGCATATATTTTTTCAATTTTGTCAAAAAACTCTGTCCTCCCTCTATTCTCCTCCCTACAGAGGAAAGGCAACAGCTCTAACCCAACAACAAAAAATACAGGAAGTTTTGCTCAACTAATTTAGTTATTTCAAGAAAAATGCAGCTGGAAATCCCTGTTACACACTTGCATACTGCCAAATATTCAGGAACAGCAATCTTCGTTAACCAAGACTTTGGTTAATGCTACAAAACAAACAAATATTTTAATACACATATTGTTATACTTGATTGCTATTTGCCTAACCTTATTACTTCTGAAATATTTTTGTTTAAACTTGTCAGATGTTTTGTTTCCTTCAAAACACTCCCTGTCTCCTAACACTCTACAACCTGGAGGTCATCAAAATTTATTCCTCTAAAATACAGCAGCTTCTTCTTTTAATTAAGAAATGGATGCTAATTAAAGACCAACATTTAAAACAGGCAGAGGCTCCCTCTTCAAAAGAAAAGCAACAGCTTAATGCTCCAAGATGTCTTCCATTTCCACTGTTAAATGCTGTCAGTTTGTTGCTTTGTTTCCATTATAACAGCTTATTCACAATATTGCTACAACTGGATAAGATTTACATTACTGCATTTGGAATCAACTACACAGATGCAATTGGCTCATCTTGAACTCGCAAAATTACAAATTCACAGTCTCCCCTACTGGATAGCCTTTTTTTCCTTTTCTTAATTAGCATGTGTGAGTCCAATAAGTCTTGATCTGAACAGTAGTCACAACAGTTGTTGTGAACATAGTTTCCATCAATATGCCTAGAAAATGAACTTCCAGTCTTACACAGTGCCACATAAGGTTCTGATAGTGATTAAACCAAAGGACCGAGACAACTCTGATAAACCTTAAAAACTAGTTTGCTGCTCTCCATGAAACTGCTGTAAGATCTCTCAGCTATGCAGAACACTCCTATGCACTTGTGTCAGAAACAAGATTCTTTCTAAAGAAGAATCTTCCTATGAAAAGCATCATAATCTACCAGCAGAACTCCAACCACCTTATAGAAACACTAGTAATTGCTTCATACTTGAGACAGGCTTGCATTTTGTATAATCCTACATTTCCATGTAAAGAAAGAGATGGAACTCCTCCTACTCAAAAAAAGGTCCTCCTATTCAAAATTGGTTTTGATTACCTATTTTTCAGGCAAACAAAAACCATGATCGTTTTCTAAAATGGCTACAATCTGCTAGTATCCCAGTGGAGCTGAAAGCTCTGGCTTCTTTTGTCAAACATAGCTAGGAGAGTAGATCTCTTTTATCTTTGCCAAAGTAAAAAACTCACAAGGCTACCATCTTCTCCTTTACGAAACTAAAGCAATGATAAACAGCAAATATTCTTGCAAAAAAGGGTCTCTTGGCATATCAGAGTAACTGGGAAAAAGACATGAGCATCGCCTTTGCAAACTCTGCCAGAAAAAAATGTTCCTAATCTCTGCTAATTCAGCTTATGAAAAAAAATCACAGCATTATAAGTAAATTTTCAAAGACTTTTGAACAAACTTCCTTCTACACTACATGATATATGAAAGAAAACTAACGTTATAACATTAAGCAGGTGAATAAATGTCTAATGCCATTTTAGCCGCTGTTAACCTGTTAGCAGATTGACCTGCATGCTGTGGCTACCCTTTAAAGTTTTACCACCAATACTAATTTCATTTTTTTTGCTATTTAAAGTACAGGAATCATACATGGTAATATCTTCTTTGAATTTCTATATTAAATGCCAAGTCTGTAAAAAAAACCTTGAGAAAGTGTTTTTCAATCACATGGAATATTTTCTACAACTAATATCTAGATCATATCTCTATATATGTGCAATAAAATAAACACAAAATTTGTTATCCATCTCAATATAAATTCTATTAATCTCTAAGTTTTATCTAAATATTGAAAAGCTCCCAAAATCTCAAATTCTGCACTGCATGGATACCAAAAATGACATGGCTCAAATCCTCAAGATAAACTCCTGATTTATTCAATTCCCTAATTCACAGTCAATCAAGAGACACATCACCCTGATTGACCTAGTTTTAGAGACTGTATCTTGGTCATCTCCAGGACAAAGAATAAACAATGTCCTAATGATTCTTTAGAAAACCATAAATGAAGAGAATGCTGATTGCACACTCCTCCAGAACAGGCTATTATTAATACTTCAGGCCACATTATATCACCTCAAAACTGTTACTCCTTATGTGAAAACACAATCCATTCCAAACACCACACAACTCCAATGGTAATTCTAAATTCTAGAAAATTAATCTTGTCTATGCAAAAGGCAGTTTCCTGAATATAGAGCTTTTCCAGAACTCTGTTCAAGACTTATCCAGTTGACTTGTCATTCTAGTTGTAAACCGTATTAATGTCTCTGGCAACATACAAACACAGCATAATGCATACTAACTCTCCCCACTCCATCGAAATCACAAAGTGATTATGATAAAATCCAGTCTCACTGTCTATTTATTGTACTGCAAAATGCTCACTCACCAGAATATAACAACTGGAACAGAATAAAAATCCTAATTCATTCCTGTCTCTGTAATCTTTATTACTCCCCAGAAAGAAACAGTCACATGTTAGTGTCCTGAAGGGAAATCCTGCACTGAGGATAAGCTCTACAATGACTGCAGGAGTACTTTTACATAGTTGGAACTGTCAAGTTCTCAGTAGTTGTACACAATGTAAAGAATTCTTATCTGGAAATTACTAAACACAGACTCCACTGAAATGAACAATAACTATTTTAAAAGATACAAGAAACAAAGGGGTAAATGCTATTAAACATCATGGATCCAAAAGTTCTGGAACTTCAGTTCATATCCCTTCACAACAGAAAGGACTTGAAACTCATGAAACCTTCACTCTGTCCAGAAGGTCACCGTGGAAACCAGAGAGTTTAGATCTTAAGGAGTGAAAAGATGTGTGTTTGACTACACACCTAACGTACTTTCAGAAAGAGAAGGCTTTTACATCAGCTGCCATTTACTCAGTTTCTATCGTCTTTAATTTCCAGCTTATTTGTACCTATTATCACCAAAAAAAGAGGCCAGAAAAGAGGAGAAAGACTACCAGACTTCAGCACTTACCAGAGTTAGGCCAAAGGACAGCCACCATGAACAGTCATTGTGGTTGACCTCTAAATGGCTAACTCTGTTTTCCATAAAACTCTACTGGTACCTTTGCCCAGACAGCTTGATAGTGCTAGAGAGAAATAAACAGGCAAACAAGTACAGGAATTTATTTCGAGAAACATAGAAAAGCAGTTAAATGAACACCATGCAGAATGACTTTTGTTTCTATTCAGAAATGACTATCACTGCAGCCTTACAAAACTAACCCATACCACTGTGTATGCTACAGCTTATGAAGGTTATTTGTCAGGTTTATTCTCTGAATAAGAACAAGTCAATAATTAACTTGTTCTCTTTTCCCTAGTCTTCAAATGTGTAAAGATGAGTAAGAGCACAAAACTCCTGTTCCAACTTCAATTTTCCCCTCCCTCTGTTATTGTTGCAGCATGAATGGCAGGGAGTTCTTATTTAGGGACCATAAACAGAGATTACATTCCTTTATTAAGGTGTGCCAGAAACCTAAAGTCTTTCAGCCAATGAAATATTGTAACACATTCCCTCTAATTATTATGCAATATTACAGTATTCCACAGCAGGAACTGCAATTTCATGGTTAGAATCCAACCCATTCACTAGAAAACTGTTACACAGCATTGTCAGAAGAATTTTTAATAGAACAGGACTGTTGAGTCAAAAAGATAAAACGAGAAGCTTGTATGATTAAGCTTTATCACATATGCCAGCATTCAGCACCTTTCCACACATGCACATTTTTTGTGAATTGTCTTAAGAACATAACGACAGCAAGTACTTTGGTTTATTTACCTTATGCAATTCTGCATGAAGAGACTTAAAAGTATTCATGTTTCTAGAAATCTGTAATTTCTGTTTCTCAACACTATAGATATCTGGTTCCTAATAAATGACTGAAATATTTGAATACATAACTCACAAATCTCAAGGGTTCTAACTTCATTTTTACAGGTAAAACACCTCAAAAATATTTGCGTTATATAAATACAAACTTAATTCTAAAGTCAAGCACAAAGCATTCTAAAATTGCATCTATATTTTTGAGCTTCTTAATTCTCCAATTTCATAATTTTTTTCAGAGAACAAAGAAATGGAAACAAAAAAAATCTGTTAACACAAGCATCATGCTACAGCTCTATATGCAAGTGCATGAAAAGACAAAACTTAAAACACGATATACCTGCATGACACCTGGTAGAATGGAAATCCCGGCAGAGGAACAGAGTTTGAAAATCCAGACTGACTCGACATTGCCTTCAGGTATTATATCCACTTAAACTGCTTCTATATTCCATATGTTAATTCCTTACCAAAAATATATGTGTGTATCCATCTGTACATTTGTTCAAAGCTAACTAATAAGAAACCAAGTGCATATTCGAAGGTCTTGAAGATTCTGCCTGCATTTCAAACTGCTTCCTCAGTAGTGAAATTCCTGAAAGCCAACACCCTTATGACATCACGTACTACAAAATCATAAACATGCCAATTGTTTCAGTAAAGCAAGGACAGCTCGTCGTTTCTGACTCGACATAAAATCCTGCACTGCATTCTTCTTGAAAACACAGTGCCTTTCAGGCTGGCGAAAGGCAGAGACCTGCTGTCTTAAACAGCAGCCCTGCTTTGGCAGCCATCCAGCCAGCAGCAGAACTTATTGCCAATGCCGCAAATCCCTCCTATCAGCTAATGAAGATCCAGACTGCAGGTGAAACACAATTTTAACCCGTGACAACAATTTCCTTGAAAATGCTCAAGATCCATGACCTTGAACTTAATGACAAAAATTTCTTTTAAAAATTGCAGTTAAATGTGCAATGCATGCTACTGTTCTATAAGCAACATCACATTGCATTGCACATTACAGTGCAATGAAAAAAATCATACTGAGTTTTCTCTTGCTAAAAAAGAATCCTGTAATGCTACACTCTCCACTGTGGGAAAGCAGGAGGGAAGAAATGGAGGTAGAATCTTAAGCCACATTATTTAAGCTACTGATTATAGAAATAACTTCTGTGCATCCACTCCTATAGTATTTTACTACAGCTTAAATCAAATAAATATCAAAAGCAGGATCTCTTTTGATAAACACTACAATGGTAAGTTATATGAAAGTTTATTTCGGCATGCCTTCCTCAGGAGAGGAAGAGACAACTGGAAAGTGGGAAGACATGTGAGTAGCCACAATATAGCCCAGTGGCATGACTAATGTTAAATAGACTTAAATGATTATCTACCTACACTACTCTTAGAATAAAACAGGTGTACACTACCCCCACATAAAGACTTGCTTAGTTTAAGCAAAATATTAGATAAAATTATCTGTGCTAGTTGCAGTGGAAACATTAAAATGTCAAATGTAACAGCTCTACCCTGTGATACATCCCTTACTCTTTTGAGTCTCAGTCTTGTAAAATGACTGAATTGGTTTCACCTGGTTTATCACAACTTTATAATCAACACCTTAGTCATCAGGGAAATGATAAAAAAAAAGGTAACAAAGTTTTGTAAGTCTGACTTAAAAGAATGGGAGCTTGTTCTTCTACCTTAAATGCATATTGAAATTAAATCTCATCTCAGCAAAGTGTTTAGTTTCTTGATCATATAGCTCAGCTGTTATTATGGTGTCTTAACATCACTGTAATGTTCTATATTGCCTATTATGTAAAAAAAAGAGCGGTTTATTTGTGAAACGTGATAATGACATTTCAAACAACCGAGAGAAAAAAAACCCAAAACAATCACAAGCTACAGAATAAGGGCTTTATCCTTAAAAACAATTGAAAAGCTTATTGATTGTCATTAATTGACACACACAGAACTCAGTCTAGTAACTGACTGTTCCCATTAGATAGAACTTGGGGAATCACAGGCCACTTTACACATTAAACGCAATGTAACACACAGATACAATAGGTCACTGAATACAGCACCAATTTCAGAAGTCCTATAAAAATACCAGGATAGCACAAAGAGCACAGTTTTCCCAAAGTAGTATCTTTTTTCCCTCTTATTCGCCCAACTGATATGTCTTGAAAAACAAACAAGCATGCCATTTGGTGAAAGTTTTTACACTCTCTTGGCTCTAAACAAAAAACTTGAAAAGGCAATTCAAGGACAAATTATGATGTGGCATCAGATGAATTTTTAACAAACAGACTTGAAAAAGCAGCTTTTATAAACATAATCCCTTATTACTTAATCCAAAACCCCCAACTCAAAAACCACACAAGTGACAGAAAACTCTAGCAGGCCTGTGCAAGTCACTTTTCCCTGACACATAATAAGGGATGTTAGGATGAGTGCTGGTGGCTTTCACCCTACTGCCACAGCTGTTGAGGGCTACATAAGTCATTTTGCTATGCTGCGGTGGCTGGACCCGAGTTGTTGTTTTGTGTGCACATCCCTAAAACATATTTCTATGATGTGTATTTATTCCTTTTTATTTGATGCCTCCTTGATATTGATAATCACAGCATTCACATCTTTCTCAAAATAACTCTTTTTAGTCCTAACCAGGATTTAGGGTGTTTCCATTCCATTTGCCAGTTGAAAAGAACATTAGTGTCAAATCAGCAGATCATAGGCTTATAAACCAGAAGTCTTAGAGTCTGCCAGTAGCTCGCCATGCCATTTTGCAAATATCACTTAGATCCCTTAATGCCTAGCTTATCCACATAATAAGGAAAATACTGGCTGACAGCAAAGAAATAATGTGAGGTTAATTTTTTTTTTTTGTAATTAAGTATTGAAATCCTCTGATTAAAGATTTATGAAGGGATAAAACAGCTGTAGCATTAGAGTGTGGGAATATTCAGAAAAGAGCTTTCTTTTTGTCTCCTGCTCCTAGCTCTAACACAACAGAAGCATTATTGCACTGAAATTTCAATTTAAATGTAAAAGTCATTTAAATTTAAAATATGGTGGAAGCAACATAGGTTTTAAAGGAGTGGACAATATTACATATAATTTAAAGATAGGTATAAGCAACATGATAATAGGCAGATAAAAACTGAATTTAAGATAATCTTTACAGAAGCAAGATCCTTCATTGGTAGGCATTATATCAGTTCAGTGATTCGGAAATAGGAAGGGCAAACATGGCATAAGAGGTAGAAAGAGAGAAAGAAGAGAAAAAGTGTTAAGAATCAAAGAAAACATCTCCACAAAATTATCCCCAACATTTACTAAGTGCCACTTTTATTTCTTTCCTCATGTAGGCTTGGTCACCATATAGAACTGCTTCTGAGATCCAGACCTACTTGCCAAACACCACTCCCAAGAAGAGACAAGTAAGTTTTGTTCCAACTGCACTCAGGTTTGTTTGAACTTTACTTCTGTGTTTCAGTGCCAACAAAGTTAAAAATAACCACATTAGTATTGTTTAGCATAGCATGATGTACTACTTACTACTTTGCTGGAACAAAATTTGTTTTAAAAAAATGTTTGAGACACAAATACCGTGTGTTCTAGAATTTACAGTGACCTTAGTACTGAAGTAACTGGCCTATCAGCCATTACAGCATTTAATGCTACAATTTAAAAAGATATGCAAACCTTAACTGTGGTACAAATGCACTTCAAAAAGCAAGGATAAGCTGAACGACTGGACAAGAGCAAGCTCATGACCACTTCCAGGTATTTCAAACAAGCAGCATCCTTAGTAAACCAACAGAAAACTCATTTAAGCTAAAAAGGTAGACTGAAGGAGAAACAGAAGTTACATTCATTACTGCAACCTAAATAAACTTCATCAGGTGTAGAAATGAAAGCAGGTACATTGTAGACAGTTATGTAATGACATATCAAAATCCATATGCAATGTTTAGTATTTATAAAACCAGAAAGAAACATCATGCAGAAATTATCATAACATCAATACCATAGATCAGTAATATATTCCCCTGTAACATGTTATATTTGATATTTTCCCTGCCTAGAAATATATTAGGCACTAAAATAGAGGGTAAAAACATTATAGGAAATGTAGGGGAAAAATATTACACGGAGCTTGAAAATAATTGAGATATTACTTATAAAGAAAACATTACTAATACATTCCATATAATGTAGTACTTAGAAGACATCATGGAAAGATTTTTGTTTCTTTTCTGTACAAAACAGGTGAATTGAGAAATAGTCAGCAACATTGAAGAACAATGGCAAATTTGAAACTGAATGAGGACACTATCACTAAAGATTCAAAACTGCTCCAGTTAAAGACTAACTGGATATTTATATAGGGAAAAGCAAAACCTGTAAGTGATAACAGAAAAGCACTGGAAGGAAAGAGCTGCTGAAGGATGTCTACAGCCTTTTCTGAGGCAGACTAGTGAGTTCAATGATAATGCATAATCTCCACTGCACTCCTAAACCTCTTAGTCAAAAGACTGAACTGAGATTTTTTTTTTTTCAGTCTAGTTTCCCAAGAAAACTGAAGTGATCATTGTCACATAAGCAGATAAAGAATAAGCAGGTTAGTTACTGTTTTCAGGTAGGCTACCTAATGAAAAATATAATGAGCAACCTCTGAAAGAATATAGGCAGCACATGAAGATGTTTGTGTTCTAACTGCATTTAAACCGGGTTCTCCAAAGCAAAAAACACATCTACCTTACCTCTTCCACCCTCTCCTACCCCACCTTTCAGGATATGCCTGCTTGCTACCTTAGTCCTTCCAGACATTCTTACTTGGATTAAGAAATTATATTTTTAATGGCTTTGTTCCTATCTGCAAGAAAAAAAAGCAGAAGTTATTTAATTCTCATCTAAGCAAGATGATCTTTTTAGCCCAAACAGAAAATTGCTAGTAGCTACTTCTTGACAGGCTGTAAAGATTCTCAAAAGTCCAACACCAGGGCCCTGACCTGCAAGGCAACCTACACAGCATTACTCAAAAGCCATTCCAGCTACAAACAGTTATGGTGCAGCCTCCATAGCCTCCATTGACCTGATGTATTCCAATTCTACATCAAGTCAAAAAAACACAGTTTAAGCAGTAAACACACATTGTCATTAGTACCCGAAAGCACAACTTCATAGCCTCTGTGCCCAACCTGGAGCGGCACACCTCCCTCTCCTGCCTCTTCCATTCTTCCTGGAAGTTGCCACTCCTCATTTCTAAGTATCTTAAGGCTCCATCCCTTCTACTGTCCTCTGGGTGCTCAAGAGAGAGGATCCTTCTTCAGGCTTCACATATTAATACTGCTATCATCCTTCTAATTTAATATCCCATGGCACCAACTAACATCTGATTTAGGACACTATTCCGTAACAATGATCAACATGTAACGGCGAGAGGACCATATGGATGCATATATCAGCAGCAACTTAGCCCTGTTCACAAAAGGACCCTTTATGGCAAAGCACCTGTTCGGGAAGTTAGCTAGTGTGATGTTGAGCACCATTGTACCCCGAAGCAAAAAGAGATATGCTGTTGTGTGAAAAACCTGCATCACTGAACAGCCAAAACAGAAACTCTCATGTCCAGAAACAATCACCACCTGTGCAACACTGTGTTTTACACCGTATCTTCCCCATTCCTCACACATCACACTTCAGATATTTTTAAATGAAAAACAGAACTCTATCTCTGTTTTCAGCTGCAGCACTTTACAGTTTTACTCTGAACACAGAAGTCAGGATAAGTAATGAGATAGGTAACTAAGCAATTGCTAGCAAAAACCTAAAGCACATAGATCAAAAAAAAAAAGAAAACCATTTAGGGAGTCTGGAGCCAGTAACAGACAAATTTTGACATAATTATTTCACTTATTCTGTATATTGGATAACTTTTACCACTAGATTTTTCAATAGCCAGCCATGAATTCTCAATGGCTCTCACTAATATTGTGTGATAGCAAATACGGAAAGAAAGCATGTATTAGAATTGAGACTAATAAACTGCAATCTTGATCTAGATGTCAGATAACCAATGCATTCTTTACCGTTCAGCAAGCGTTCAGGCAGAAGCTAAACAGTTCTTTACTGTGGCCAAAGGTTCTCAATTGATTCGTGAGAAACTGAACATGGTTGGCATCCTCCCTGTCAGAAATAACCCCATCCTACTGAACTAGATCAGTGAATCTTCCTGGCTGCAAACCTAAAAATCACAATGAAATTGTTATGTAACCAGGTATCACATTCTGAACCAGGCCATCCTGCTGGTTAAATTAGTCCACAACAGTCTGCAGAATGAGCAAGAAAAAAAAAATCATATTAACAATAAAACATCAGGATATCTTCTGGGGCAGAACAAGAATACCTGAGCTGTAAACTAATCTACCGCAAGTCATAAAACCCCACAGATAAAAAGCTACTGACCATGACACAGAAAGGAAGGGGAAGTATCCCCCGACAACCTTGCCTTCCCCTATAACTGCAATTCCAGCTGAAACAATTAGCCACAAGTAACCTTGCAATGGGAAACTAATTTCCAAGACCACCCGATTGCTACCAGCAGCCTGAGGCACACACACATCAGGTTTTTTGTAGCTTACACATAACCAGTCTGTGTTGTACTTTTTTGAATTCTAGCCTACATAAATCTTTGGGGGATCATCTCATCCTCAATGCTAGCAGGAAACGTTGCCTTCCACTACCACGTTCACTCTATTATCCCTATGACTTTCACTCAGGGAATGAAACATATCACTTTATCACATATTACCAGCATCCTGCCAGCAAACTGGAAGAGGGAGACTGAATTTGCTAGAAAGCAAGAGGTTTGCAAGCAACAACTCAGGCTGCAGCAGTGAGCATCAATGACACAGCATTTCACCACTGGAACCTGGCTGGCCTGGCACTGCCCTCACATTGGCTTTGGACAGGAGATGGCTAAAAGACTAAATGCTTCTTTCCCACTGATGCCTACAATAAAACATAGAGGAAGCTCATGTCAAATATAACAGTGTGCTAGATAAAAACTGCAGAGTTCACATGCCTAAAAACTAGTGGTATCGGAGCTGGTAAGGCTGTGAACCCACACCAGCACAATCACTGTCCAGAGAAAGGATTCCAAAACAAACCAAGCAAAGTCCCCCCCAAAAACACAGAAAAACCTTAAACAAGTCCAAAACAAACCAGAATCTCACCTAGTTCCTCATAAAAGTAAATTCATAAACTTGATCTGATCTATTCAATGTTTTTCCTCCATAGCAAAGATTTTCTTTCTTTTTTTTTAAGACTTGTAAGGCCTGTACCAGGTATTGACTGTCTTCAAAGACCATTTGGGAGTGATCATGCTATTTTCTGCTTACCGCACTTATAAACACAAGATTATAAATCTTGTGTGCTGCAGAATCAGCAGGTATTCCACATTTCAGTTCAAATATAATCAGAGAATCAAATTACATTCTCCATCTGTACCAATCCCATATTTCTAAACCTGAAATAATTCTTCTAAACAAAAAAAAAGCAGTCATGAAGACATGACATTATTACATTAAAAAAAACCATGCAGAGCCTGAAATGGATTAAGCTACTTTATCCTACTTAAAAATGAACTAAATTAGATCAAGACAAATATTTACTGCCAAGAGACACAAAAGTATTGAAGAGAAAACTAACTAAAATGATTGAACAACAACAACAAAAACCCTCCTCAGCTAAACAAACTTTTCAGGAACAAACTTTTGCTAAAAAAAGAAACAAGGAATCTAGTATTACACTGAGCATGGATGCATATATATTGGACTGAAGTGATTTAAGAAAAACAGTCACCACAAACACAAGTAGGAGGTAGAATGTTGGTATTATAAGCAACTTTTTAGATTACTTTGAATTTAGAAGGCACATTCCTCTCTACAGTGACCCAAATAAATCTTAATTTTGAGCTACCAGAATGTAGTAAGTTTCTCTCTCCAACAGACACAATTCATTAATAAAATTGAAACGTACGCCTAGTTAATGGCATTAAAACTTCAGCTCACTGTCCCTTGATGAAGCTCCAGAGTATAAAATGCACATGTCATAGGACTGCAAATAAGCAAGACTGAGTCCATTTTTGATCTTCAGGATCAGTTAAAATCTTCTACACAAGAGTACTGCCATATGGTGACCTTTTTAACTCACGCACTTTATGTTAACAGACTTGATAAATCTGGATCTGTAAGAATAGCCTATTCAAAATTCTGTCTAGTAAATAAACTGTAACTATAATGCCTTGCAAATTGTGCAAATCATGTATCAGACTACAGAAAAGCATTACAAATAGAGACAAATGAAAGACTATCATTTCACTTAAAAGTTGGCAATTTGTATAATTCGACATGCCTCAAAAGAACAAGAGTTAAAAAGAAACTGTAGAGTGTACAAACTCCTGAGGCCAGGGTGATAAATGAAGCCACTTCCAAAATAAGCTTTCCTAATTAAGGCTTCTAAACTAGACCTGGCTTGCATTCAGTTAATATCAGCATTACAAGTAATCTAAAATATTCTCGATAAAATATTTTTAGTATCAACTCCTGCATATTAAAATCAGCTGAAGGTCATTATGAGGATAAAAAAAAACACCAACAAAGTTCAGACACAGCAAACTTAACAAGTTCATTTCTAAAACTACATAAAATATTTTGAGAACACTGCACTTAAATCAGTTCAATAATGATTGTTCTTTTGTAACTATCATCTTAAATTATTTTAATCTCTGCATTAAACTAAGAAATAATGTACTTGTCTGTTTTACATCTTGTCTGAATTACATCTACTGAATTCCACTCATTTGTCCCCACAGGCTTACCTGAACTACTAAAAACAGGGTGAGTGTTTTTCAGTTAAAAGCCAAAAACACTGTATAAACAGTTTTAATCAAGTTTATGTCATCCCAGCCTCCCTGAAGAAATATTTAATTTGCTTAATTAGACAGATGGTACTTTTTATTATACTTGTATTTGTTCAGTGCACTCAAGAAATTTCATTTGCATAGCAAAACTTCTTCATCTGCTAGGTCAATTCATGTGCCACTAAATGACACTTCAGCACTATAAACTAGAGAGAAATCTAACTTATTCTCTGCAATGGAAATATTTCATACTAGTCTTTTTAAACAGCCAATTGTTTAAACTCTTCTTGGTGCAAGAACTTATTTTATTGATTCATGAAAATATATTCTTTTGTATGTCACTCTAATGTTAGGGAAAAAAATACTAAGGAGTCCTTTACATTCCATTACATTATGATTTCCACTATCATACACCATCTTGAAATGGAAGACATGAAAGTTAATCATGAAATTATACAATATATAACTGAATCACAATAACACTTAAGAACTGAACAGACTATATAGAATTCAAAGAGAACAATGAGATTTGTGGAACAAACCAAAAAGTGTAGTACCTAGAAGCAAAAGGAATGGCAGCAAGCAAAGTGGCTGGGCCACATAATTTTCAAGGGTATGGGATGTGTTTCTATGCACAACAGAGCAAACATAGAGGACATTCCTTAAAACATATACTGATTTAGACATATAAATAAAAACCACTAACTATTTTTTGGTTAATTTTCTGAATCCTGTTAAATTATTCATGTTTACAACAGCTGAATAACCTCAGGTACTTAGTCAAAAGAGATGATGGGTTTTGTTTGTTTTCTCCCCCTAAGTGCCACAAAGATAAAAATGCAAGGGAGATAGACTCAAATCTGGACAACAATACCTATGACTTGCCATTATAAGAAATACCTAGATATTTTCCAAGATAAGGCATGACTTCATTTGCATCTGAGCTTTTGATTGCTAGAGCAATTTCATTATTTCAGGAGGCATTACAAATACTCTTCATCTCTCATAATAATATCTGATTAAATACTTTTGAACTAATACAAATATTTATTCTCTTTGATAAGAATTAATCATCACTTTGAAGGCAAAGTCCGCAACGACCAAGAAACAATCCTACTTTTCTCATCAGGATCTGTCACAAACCTGGAATGTAAGTACTGAGAAAGCCAGTGTTAACAGTTTGTGCCAGGAATATCCAACATTTAGTGCTCTAATTATTTAAGATAACAGTACTCAACTTTCAGGTAGGTATTTTAATCACAAAGCAAACTTTGAACACTGCACTAAACAAAACCTGCACATTTAAAAATTACAGGATGGAAAACTCCAAAGCATTAGCACAAGATCAGTACAAATCCTTATATCATGTCAGGCATTTGGCATATGAAAAACAGGAAAAAAATACAGGGTTTCAAACGAAACATTACAATCTTTCTGCAAAGACTGAACACTGATACATACCTAGTATAACACTTTTTTCACAGCACTGTTTACAGGCTGTCAGCTTCATTCAGTCATTAAGTGTTCTCATGATTAAGCCTGAAGCATTCATAAGCGTTCAAAAGTGAAGCACAGTCATTAAATCAGGATCCCGTTTGCCCTCTCCCCACTTGCCGAAAAAAATCATTAACGCCTTCACTCCTCTCTTTCTGCGTAAGGAAAGAACGAAAGGGGAGGGAAGATGATTAGAACAAAACACCGCCTACCTCATTAATATCCTGTCCTCCCAACAGGTCATCCATACATAGAAAGAGCACTAAAACTGAACTTAAACTAGTCTCAGTGTTTCAGACTAGCTTAAGACAATCAAATCATAATTAGTTTGTTCTACATAACTGATATGAGTTTGAACATTTGATGTTAGTTGATTTTACGCTAACATTAAAACCAGTCACTCATGAAGATGCCCTAGCATGACCACATTCACTTAGTGCCATCACTCTTTCATAAGTTTCAAGATAAAGGCAATACATTAGAAAACCAAATATCAAGGAACTAATCATGATATTATATCCTTGATTATTAAAATGTTAGTTTCCTGATTTTGGCAAAGTTGCATTATTTTAATTAGCTCTTAATGTTAGTCCTTGGCCACAGAACTTCTGTGGCAAAGATGACCGCAGCTTTGCATAATTACATTTGCAGACAATCACTTTGCAAGTTTCCTCCCATTTAGAACAAGTTTATTGTCTTGTTATATTTCATCTGGCTTTATATAACCTTTCAAGAAAATATCCCTCAGATTAATTACTCAAAGCAAAGCAGGAACAGTACTGCAAGCATGATCTCAATGAAAGTTCTTATAAAACTGGAGCACTTTGGAATGGGTGGGTTAAACCTGTAAATTTCTCCTCAGAGGTACAAATTAAAAGTCTTTGCAAGTTTGTGAAATAATAGATTTATTAAAAGAGCTTTGACATGTTCCATGTCTCTTACTTCAAATTAACTAAATTATGACAAATTATTATGCCTTATTTTAAAACTGCCTTCAAACTACTGCCCATCACAAAATGACTTCTGGTCCAATCACTTTGAGAAGATTAAAACAAACCAGTCAGAATACTCACTATAACTGCTCTTGGTAACTAAAGTTTGTCTCAACAATATGCTGCATTAAAACAACTTTCTAACATCTTACGCCAATTTAAGTGGGTCACACTGTTTCTATTAGATCTATTTAAAGCTCTTCCTAATAAACCTACTTGCAACAGGAGTGGTTGCCTTCCTCCCTCAAAAAGTTGTTCATTTAACATATCTTTGTCTTTGAGAGACTAAACCCATTCTCTGACAGCTATAGCAAAGTACAGAAGATGTATTTTATATTAATTTTGTTATGCTGCAGATCCACAAAGAAGTCTTCGTAAAAATATCATCATTTACAAATATATAACCAAAATCCTTTCCATATTTGGGAGGACAAGGGGGCTAAAGGGGAGTGTTATTTCTCATAAAGCTGCTATGACTTCACTCTCATCGTTGAACTGCTCTTCACAGCTGCAGTAATCTTCACTGTTATCTGTATGTGTACTACGGCTGTGCTCAAAAGAGCAATATGCAACGCCTGACAAAACTGGAAGAGGTCCATCTTTACAGCTTAAGCATATATTAACTATATTTACATATAGCATTCATTTAAAAATAAAAGTGCTTTGATTGAAAGAAAATGCAATGCAAATAATAGAAGACAAAATTATCACTGTATTTTAATAAGGGATATCATTTTTAAAGTAAGGTAAAATAAAATATAAATCTGTAAAACAGCAAGCCTTCTGTTTCCTTTCCAGTTCAAACATAAGTGTGAGAAATTAAACTTAAGAGTTTGGGAATACTCCCATTACTCCTTATTTACCTTATAAATGAGATATGAAAATACATGTAAAGAAGTGGTTATAGGAGTAAATACTATACTACCTCCATTACAACCTAACAGATGATGAGAGCCAGTGAGTGAATGACTATCCACCCTCACTCAAAGTTTGTTTTTAATTACTTTGTGAGCTCCTGAAATTAAATGTAAAGTTTAAAAAGTAACACTAATCTCTGCTTACTACAAAATATTTTAAGCTAGAATCATAATTAATGAGTTGCCAGTAACTTATTTTTGCTTTGAAACAATATTTACATAATGTTACATCAGCAAACACATCCCAAAGGGTACACCGAAAGCAGAAACAAGAACACACAAGGTTTAGAGCAACATCAAGAAGAAGCTGTTGTATTTCAGCTGCAGTCCTGACAGACTTTCACTCTTATCCTTTACACAGATATAACTGCAATTATTCGCACAATCTGACACCAGTTCCCACATTGTTCAATCGCACAAACCACATGGCCCAGAAAGGGATTAATTTCTTCCTGCAGTGCTACATCTAAGTTCCAAAGTGTCCCACCCTATTGAACACTTCTTGGAATTAACCATGAATGCCTTCTCCACATGGAGCTACCCATAAAATCAATTCTTATAATCCTGTCTGCAAGCAGCTTTTTTGCCTACGGAAATTTTCAATCAAAACGTGTGCTAAGTAATGTTTTCGGACTGCTCTAAACAAGTCCTTTTTTATATTTAAGCAATCATCTCTCTTCCCAAACTCTCCCCGTTCTCCCTGTCAAAACTGTACCATCCTGGTGACTCAGTCATTTTTTTTCCTGCTCCGTTTTCCTTTTTTTTTTCTCCAATACAAGATCAAGAAATCCTGGCCATTCCTTATGGAAGGATTTCTTCTCAACTTGTTGCAAGTTTTGTTTTGTGGGAAATGCTTAATTTAATATCTTTACCCCTCTTCAAAAATTAGAACTGTCTGGTTTCCAAGAAGCACACAACTTTTTACATTCTAATTTTAAATTGTAAAAGGGAAGAGTTGTTAAATATACTAAAAAAAAAAACCAAAAACAACAAAAAAAAAACCACCACCAAAACACATTAAGCAGGAGAACCTCTTTTCCCACAGCATTTAGCAAGCTAAAGCTGCCAAATGTACTTTTGGTTACCCTAGCATATCCAAACAGTTTTCTCGGGAGGAAGGGGAGATGGATGAGTCTTTACATTAATAATGAAAACAGAAATATTAAGCATAAAATGAGATGCAATTTTTAAATTTGAAAAGGGCCACTGCAATAAGTTAATAAATGGGAATATCATGCTACAAGATCTGTGTGGTCAGTAACGAGGAGAGAACAAGATTACCCATATGATGCCTGTGAGGATTTGTGGACCTGTTTCCCGGTTGTGGTATGTCATCTAAACCAAAACAGAACCCAGGCAGTAACAATATGCTGAACAGCTTTTTTGCATAAAGAGGTACTTTGAAGCTATGTGAAGCTGTGTAAACAGCTTCCATAAGGTTTAAGCTTTTGGCAGACAAAAAGTAATTTTGTAAGAAGTTCAAATTAAAATTATAATGGCTCTAGAAGTATTCAAAGACACAAAGAAACCATTTCAATGGATTTCTCTAGACCAAGAAAACATTCCTCCTCATGCGTGATATGTTTCATATTATAAATAAATTGCAGCTAGAATACCAGGCTATATCAAATTATTATCCTCTAAGACTGTACATGATACTTGAAATTCTGATTTAACATCCTAAAATGTCAAAGCCATTCCCAGTTTAGTTGTGCTCCAACAGATTAATTTTGCCATCTAAAACAGAGAAAAGCCCTGCAGTTCCATTACAGAAACTTCCAAGTGTTTGTTCAGCCTAAACATACATCGTAAACTTCACATCATAAATGGTGTGTTATTCCACAGTTTTTCCCTCTGCACTGCAGACTAAAACAATCATAGTAAGGGTATTCAGAAGGTGTCCTGTGTTTTTTTTTTAATTGCAAAGGTCAGAAAAGAAATATACTACAGGTTTCACTGTATTTCTTAAAAAAAAATCAAGTTCATCAAAAGGGCAGACACCTGAACACCAGACATGCCCAGCTTCACATTTACACTTCACCTTATCTCCAAGTGCTTATGCTTGAAAGATTTTAAAAGAATTTTTTTACTAATTTAATTATGCAAATTATGCTATTAATTCCGTAGGCACACTCAAGGAAATTTAAAAGGAGCTTCAATAGTCTTAACTCAGAATTATTTAACTGATGAACAAGTACTACAGCGTAGAAGCAGCTACTTGTAATAAGATTTCCTCATGATGGCAGCATAAACCATTCTGATGAAGTGCTAAATGACAATCCACATTCCTACCATCCAAAACAGTGAGATTTCAACTACTCTAGAGTGTTCACTACTTCTAATTTTCTCCTTCTTCAAGCTGCCATTTCTACACTACTTTGCATTCTTCTCATTTAGTTCTCAGACTTCCATAGTATTATTCTACTTCACACATACAATTTCTCAAGAAAGAAGAGGCATCACCCTACCAAGTATTTGGACAAGTGATAGGTGATTTTATGAATCTACCCCATACACTTCGTTAGATTTTGTATCATTTGCATATTCCATTTTTTAAAAGCCTGACAACTGCACAATCCATGTGGTTGCATGAATCACTAAGCTGAGGCTTCAGTGAAGTTCTATGAAGTTCTTTTACAGAATGATCTTCTGTCAAGTTCTCTTTGCTTTTAATACTTCTGCATTACAAAGAGGACAAACACTATGACCTTGAAGACCCTGTTATTTTCTTGGAAATAACAGTACTTTAAAAATCAGCCAGGAGGAGTCTGAAAATCTTGCATTTTATCTTATGGACCTTACACAGTATGTGAATTACAAAAATTTATAGTCAGTTATATGCTTTTATAAGGTATGAAATTCATTTACTTCAAAATCCACACAGATTTCAGATTATAGATAAATTTTAACTTATCTATTAATTATAATTATTATTACAATTAATTGTATTATTACTATTATTATTATAGATCAATTAAGTCTGTGTTGTTGAAGAATAGGTTTGAGATTAAAAAAGATCACCATGCTTGGAAAGACTTTGTTTAAAGGCTATTGCTAGTGCAATTCACTCTTTTCAGGCTATGCTGCAAGTGAGGCATTGCTGAGGCTACTACCTCCAGAAGGTTACCATCTCACACTTGAAAAGGCCAATGTTCCCACCTCAGATCAGCCACTGTAACTGTATACATAGTTGTTCCTTAACCCAGTCTATCACAACCATCTTAGGTTTTTAAAACCATGCAGTAGACCATCAAGCAAAGCAGATCACGGAGACATCAGGTTAGGAGGAGACAATACACACAGTTATGCTGGCTGATTTAAGCAGAACATAAACAAGAGAAACAAGACAGAAGTAAGAGAAAGGGACCACGTTATTCTCATGCTCAGTTGCAAGTTTCATATTTTCTGACAGCCTTTAATAATGCACTGAGCCCCTACTTCTTTCTCTCTTTAGAACACCTACACAGTTTTATTTCATCTTCACATTACAGACTAGCTGTGCTTAAATGTACCTTAAAACCTCAGCAATTTGTAGTTTTACACCAGCTCTGATTGTCAGCTGCTTAAGGAAGTAAACTTGAGACTCTGAACTCACGATAAACTGTCATTCACCCTATTTCTAGATATTAATAAGGAATAAAAAAAACCACCACACATTCACAAGGAAAGGAAAATCTGTCTGTATTAGACAAAACAGAAGCCTGAAGAAGCCTGAAGAAACAAAAATGGGATGTGTTTCCAACCCATGAAATGCAGAATGGATGTGTTTGTTCTAGAATTTTAACTCACATCACATATTGTAATACCATAGCCTATAGGCTTGGCAGTTCACATGACTTGGCGTTCCTGGACAGAGCAAATAAACATGCTTGCACACAGTGAAGGATTTTTGGCTGCAGCTGAGCTTTTCCTTAACTATCTTTTTTCATGTCTTGGCAGTTTTATCTCTACTGTGTTAAGGAGGATGGTTAACACCAATTTTCTCAAACCAGATTCTGATTACACTAACTGAAAGAATGGACCACATCTTAATTTGAAGGTTTACAACAAAAAGATTAAAACAAACCTGCAGCACCTTTGTTTTTAAGCAATATAGTCACTGCATAGCAAACAGATGTTCAGCACATCAAATAAAAAATACCTCCATAATGAAAGCCCATCTCCTGAATAGTTATGGTTTCTAACAGAATTATCATTCCTCTAGAAACTTCCCATTTTCTTCTCCACACGCCCTTACAGTACACCTTTGGCCATGGCAAAAGGAGAGCTTTACCGCATTTTTACTTCTACTAACAGGATTTTTCAAATGAGCAACAAAGACTGGAAACAGCTGGAGCTTCAGAAGAGGATTGCCTCATTACCAGTAGCAATAAACAGAATAGGTCAAGCAGAGGAAAAAGCCAAGTTCACCACCTAAAGGAAAAGTTACTATGTTTAAAAATCAAAACCTAAAATCAAGACTCTATGTCTGGCATATAGTAGTAGACACAAATGAATAACAATGTAATACTAAGAGTCCTATATGAACTTAGAGCTTTCTGTTCCTTTAAGTAATGTTAGTTCAATTCAAGGAACATTGTGAGGTCAACTGAGTTATGTGAAAGAGCTACCCAGATGAAATTAGAAACCACAACTGGTACCATTTTCAGCAAGGCACTTTTTCAAACATATAATGAAATATTCATGGCCATATTGTGACAGAAGAGCCTACAAACAACTTAAAAGAAGCAACAGGAATTTCATGACAGCTTGTCAATCAAAAAAGGAAAAAATGTCCATTAGAAAGGTGTATTTGGCAAGACAAACTTTCACTTCCAAATTATTTTTTTCCTCTAGTCTTGATTCTCATTGTTGGAGACTATCAGAAAATACTGACTTTTTTCTAGAGAAGAAATCATGTAACAAATATAGAGTAAAAAAAAAAAATGCAATTATCAGACAACAGGTTTCATATGTAGGAGATAATTATTCAAATACAAGTAAGAAAAAAAAATTGAAGTTTTAAAAAGCAAGGGAAACAGAATATTCAAGATTATATCCAAAACATGACCTAACAACTGAAAGTAAGGAAATGCAGAGATAATACATAATTAGTAAACTGATCACTAAGTGAGAGGTATCCTAGCATGAGCCACTACTGTAACATAGCAGTGAAAAACACAAAGTTGAATGCGAGGACAGAGCATGACAAGTATTTCCAGAAGAGACAAGGAAATATTTTAAGCAGATCTTAACTGTTTCAGTAAGGCTTTAACATGAATGTCATGCACCATTGGAGAAAATCCAGATTTAGAAAATATCAAATAGGTGCATGTAAATAGGAAGTCTTTCAGGACACAATCACATACTGTCATTTGCAACAAGCAAGGGCACATCATCTTTGCACAAGGCAGAGAAACTTGAGAGAGAAAGCAAGTCAAGCTAGTGTCTGAACTGCACTGACAGAAGATAGAACACTACAAGACATCTGATAGCCCAGGTACATCATCATACAGACATGACTATACTGCTTTTGGCTCACAACGCCTCTGACTTGCTTTGTGCTACACAGATATACGAGCTGGGAATAGTCTTCAATCCACTGCACAGTGGAGACATGCATTAACATGAAGCTTATTCAACTCTTTATTTTGTAGGGTGTAAGACTGCTCTGTTTAACAACAAACCAAGCAACCTGTAACACAAATACCAGAGAAGGGAACGTTGCCTTTTATCAAACAACAGGAATGGCAGGAGACCAACAGATACCAGACTGCCTCTAGTTAATACAAGTCAGGACTTAAAGTGCCCAAATTTTTTTTATTTCTAATACAATCTGGTAGGTAAAAAACCCACCAAAGCCAAATACTAAAACCCAGATGCAGATTAATCAGTCCATGAGATTATTTCAACAATGTGGTGCAAATGAGAAGACATGACTGAGTGAATACCAGCTTGCAGACACTAGCCTATTGTCTGCAAAAATTAGAAACAGAAGTTGATTCATGTATGTACTAGTATTTTGTAACACTATTCATGCAAAGAATTCACATCTGTTGGTAAATATCAATAAATATTTTGGATTCTGCTATATCTCTGAAGCCACCACTCTTCTGTAGTTGTGCAAACACCTACTTGTCAACTTTAAAACTTCTGAATCAAGAATATTCACATGATCCATAGCACATGAGAAAACAACCTGTTACGAGTTTGCCATGCTAAGCCACTACGCAAACTAAAATGAAACTCTACTGGTTTTCTCCTTTTATCTTAAACCGTCCTTTACACAAGCAGTAAGCAAGAGCTAACCAGCATTACTGTACAGCAGAGGTCTACACATTTTTAACCCTCAAATCATATTTTAGTTTGCTAAAAAAAGCAGTTATCCCATGTCATGTAATCATTACACTATACAATACTTAAAAACTGCTCTAGATTATAAAATAGTTATTTCCAGAATAGTCTACTTACATACAAAGCTCAGAATAGTCAATGCACGTTTCTTGCATCAAGACAGTTCAACATCTGTCCAGTTGAATGTCTCATACAAATCATGTTTTCCTCAGCTAAGAAATAATCTTTTTTCTTTTTTTTAAATTAACATACCTGGAGTTATCTAGGGAAAACTGACCAAGTGCTAATCATCTGCTGTCTGCAGTTTCTTCCGCCCAGCAAAAGAATACAACTGGAATTCCTGCCTTCATCAGTCTGGTTCTAGCCATGATACTGGAACCTCCTCCTTCATTCCCTCCAACCAAAAAGAGCATCAGAAGCTGGGTATTTTCTTCTTGCTGGCAAAGTAGGGCCTCAACTATCATATATAATCTCATTAAGAATATACCATCTTCTGAAAGGATTCTAAGTCCAGAATGTCACGGACTCCAGATTTCTCTGGAATCATTAGATTATCCCAAAAGCATAAAACTAATTTTGTTGCAGTTCAACCTATACAGTCAGGATGCCTCATCTGCTGAGACAAGGATGTTAAAAACATTCAAATGCTCAAACTACATATAAAGAAAGGAAGCAATCCCCAATTCATCCATAAAAGGACAACTAGCAATGCCCAAAGTCTTGCCCCAAACTAATCTGAGGAAGACTTTGGAGTACAAGCCTTACCCTTTCCTAGTGAAGAACCACAGAGACATAAAAAAGCCTAGACTGGAAGGAGTTTCAGATAATCATCCATTTCAACCTTCTGTTGAACACAATGCCTTAGGCCAGATGACCCAAGTTCATCCAAACTGAGTCTTGAATACTCCTAGCAAGAGACATTCTAACCCTTGTCCAGGCAACCTATGCCAACATTTAATTGTTCTCACAATGAAGAATCACCTTTCCCAGCTTGTCAGGAATGACATTGAACGCTTGTGAATGCTAAACTTGGATGGCAGAGGCACAGCTCCTTCAAGTCCCAAGAACCTAAGCACAGTCCTTGACATGTACAAGTTTCTTAAGGGAGCATTTGTTAAAAGCAAGGGGAAAAGAGGACAGATGCATTAAGCTCTTATCTATGATAGAGACAAGTATTA
Organism: Urocolius indicus; assembly: GCA_013401255.1. Classification (NCBI taxonomy): domain Eukaryota; kingdom Metazoa; phylum Chordata; class Aves; order Coliiformes; family Coliidae; genus Urocolius; species Urocolius indicus. The sequence continues at coordinate 101,075 of WBNH01001918.1, forward strand.
GCAAATGCAGAGTTAGTATATTTTTCACCAACTGAACGTAAGTACCAGACTTGGCCTCAGAACAGTTGACAAGAACAATCTCGCTAGAATATTTTGGCTGAGGCATTTGCATTAGATTATTCTTCTTGCTGAAGCGCTACAGTGGCATTAGTGAGGGAGATACACATTTCCACTATTTTGGGACAGTCTTGCCTTTAATTTAACTAAAAGGTTTTGGCGAGCAGTTAAGAGCTGACATTTGCAAACAGAGGTGATATTTAGCATTTTTATTAATATCCCAGTTCCTGCAATCATGTAACAACTTAAGAATGCCTGCTTTCATCTTATAAAAATGTTCCCAATATCCACAGTTTAAGAGAGTAAAATTAGATCATGAAGAGGCTCAGGAAACAGATATAAATATGCAGGTATAAATAAAGTGCAAGAGTCCAGTAAATTTAGAAATCATTAAGTGATTCCACATGAGAAGTATAGATTCCAGGTGTTCCAGATAAATTATAGTAAGGTCCAGAAATAAGTTGGTTTTTAAATCCTTGTTTTTTTCTCATTTTACTCAGAAATAACATGACTTTTGTGTGTTCTTTTACCTTCCTCTCAAAAAAATGAAATTTTACTCTGTAGAGACTGTATAAAAATAAATTTAGATAAGAACAAGTGCAATTCCTTGACTTCAACTGCCTCTTCTATCCCTCATTTCCATTCCTCTAATGTACTACATATCCTCTCAAAAATAAGCAAGCTCTCTAAACTGTAGACATAAGCAGTACAAAAACTTCAAGCAAATTCCATGAACAAGCAAAGGCTATTTAGTGATTTTCGAACAAAGTTGTCATAGCCATTCACAATGAAGATCAAAATGCACGTGTAGAACCAGTTGAGCTAAGCACAGTAAAGTCAAGACAACCACAGATGCCTGTACCATCATTTGTAATTGTAACTTGGTTTGATGTTTTGCTATAGCATCACTGACATACCAGAGTATAATACATTTGGATACCTCTTTTGCTTCAGTAACAGTGGTTTGATTGTAAAAACAAAACAGATTTTTGAAACCTTAACATTAGCTACAAATATTTTAGTTCATACAGTGAAGCACAACAAACAATGAAGATTTCAACAAACCTTTCTCTTACAGAGCTCTCTACCATTCTTCAAACATATACACACAAGAAAACTCTACATGCCAAGCATTGATCTTCTATGTTTGTCAAATTTACAAACCTCCATATTTGCACTATATTACATAAGCAATCAGAGACAGAATGTATGAGCGCTTTGTGCACTAGTGCAATAGGATGCTAAAAGTCAGACTTGTCTTTGAGGCTGCTTATTTACCATACTTTCTTATATAGCCTTTTTTCACGATATAGAACTGAAGTAAAGGTTGGAGGTCAACTTGCTAGAAAATAGCTTTGTGCAAAGGGACTTATGGATCCTGGTGAAGAAGTTGAACATAATTTATTTATCACACAATCTTCATTCTAGGTCTTGACCTCTCTATTACATTACAACAGTGAAATGCAGAAAACAAACAACAAAAGACAGAATCTACACCAAGAGATTATTATGTATCTAAGTTTTCTAGAAAAAGCACCACCAGAAAAGCAGGAAAAAGGAACACATACTCCTTCTCTCAAAAGCACTACCTAAGCGCATCAAAATAAGCTGCTTCACTAATAAGGACTGTCATGCTCTTGCAGCAAAGTATGGCTGACAACAACAATTACCAAAGCCTTAAGAATAATTTGAGACTAGAAGTTCCTTATCCCTATCACTTGGAATCAAAGCTGGAAAAAAAATCAGTTTCGGCTTCTGTCATTTCCAAAAGGACTCTCCTCATACACAGAGCTCCTCTGGCACTTTGGCTGCAGTCTCCAGAAGACTAGTACACTTCTATTATTTTCAAGAAGCTGAGAATAAAAAATGAAGCTTTAACAATGACAAAAATGCAGAGGAAAAATTACACTAATGATACTTATTGCCTATCTGAGAGGGATGCAAACATTGTGCTCTTTGAAGTATGAAGATTTATAAGGTGTTTCTATTCCTAAAACATATGATGTTTCTCTAAAATGGGCTCGGATAAGAACTCTTTGAATTACTTTTTTTTTCCAGTATTGTTGTTACAGAATCACAGATTCATTTAGGTTGGAAAACATCTCAGGAATAATCTTGAACCCCAGATAGCACCATACACCACTGTATTCTACAGATTCATCGAGAACTTTTTTTTGTTTAAACCTGTATTATTTAGAACATACTTCTCAACATCAATTTTTATATTCCTCCTGACTGCCATTTCTGAGGATAGATTTTGTCTAAATGTTATTAGCTCTTTTCCTTCTGTAATTTTATTAAAATTATTTCTGAACTATTTTTGGAATACTGACAATTCTAGTCCATCAACAAAATAGAGACACATAAAACAATTGTCACTTTGCACCAATTAAAATCTGATATTTCCAGAGAGGAAGAAATGCAGAGAACAGAGTGCATGGCAGGCAGATCTTTAGGAAATCTGTTGATGCTATTAAAAATTTTTACTTTTACATTAGACAGTATACACTCACAACTGATACACTGGAGCTTAAATTTGTAATTATCTTTCCCTGGTTACGTACCATAATTACCACCATATTCTACCTATATAGTTTCCTTCTGGAGAGAAAAAGTTACCAATACCAATACAAAGCCACTAAAATAAACATACTTTGTCAAATACAACTCTCCGGCCTTAACAAATATTTTGGTAAGGTTTGTTACAAAGCAGTCTAACAACAACAAAACAAAACACCAAAAACCAACTCACAATTCCTGTGCTCTTTATTGGGTTTCATTAAGAAACAGAAGTAGGGCAACATTCGGATTCACTAACTCAAGTTAGAAATATGAGTTTGATCTTTCAGGTATTGACTAACTGCAAAATAGTTTCCATAGATGGCAAAACCAATGAACCCAATAACAGGCTTCTTTCCTAGATCTTTGCAAATAACACCACATTAGCATATCAAGCAGACAATAGAAGATTGCAGATTAGCTGCAGTTATCAACATGACTACATAAACATCTGAAGAACAATAAACAACTCATCTTACTTATTCAAACGAATCATTTCAATTTGCTCACCAGGATCTATATGGTCAGATAATCCTTTGGCCTTGTGGGCTACATAGAAGCATGCCTCCTATAATTTGCTTTAAGCTACAGCTGCTTCAAGAACATCCTCCAGCAGCACAATCACATTCTCTACCTTGACAATGTATGTCTTCTATTGAACTGTGGGAAAGGCATGCCATCCTGCAGGAAGGGCTCCCCTTGCATACATCCTCACAATTAAGCTGGTCTTTCTCGAAGCTGTTAAGCAACACATTTTGTTAAATGTCATACCAAGTGCATTCCATGAGATGGAATGTACGTGGTGTCCCTGCAGAAACCACATCCTCCCACCACAGCTGTAGATGTCAATGTTCCTTTGTAATCCTTCTTTGGAAGAAAGGACAGAGATATACAATCTTTCACAAAAGTAACTCTCCACGTACCAAAACAATGCCTTGATATTTTGCAATGTACTTGAAATGGACATTTACTCAGTTTCCCCATCTCAAAAGGCAGCAAAACAAAGTAGGTACCAAACAGTATCACATCTCCCTAGGAAAGTCTATTTATCATAAATATGTATCAGAACATATCAGTGACGTAGCCTGGGTGTCTGCATGTCTTTACATACAAACACTCAAACTCCATAAATGGCACCTTGAAGTCTAAACTATGTTAAAAGCATCCATATAGGTATTGAAAACTCTGCAAGATAGTCACTGTCTGTAAGCATTTGTAAAGTGCCAATTATTTACAACAAAAGCTTAACAACTTTTCTTCCAATAAAGCTTAAACACAGATGTAATTTGGCAAAGTCTTAATTTTGGCATAGTAACTTCACTTCAAAATTCACATGAAATCCAAAGTAAGCTTTCACAGGTAAAAGTATTTTATTTTAATTATACATTGTTTTTATTTAACTGGAGTTATTTTAGTTATGCTCAGTGATGTGACAGTTGTAATAAGCTAAAGTTAGGTGACAGGTATTTAAGAGAAAGAATATTTAAAAAGTAAAATAAAATTACTTCACATGGAAAGTGTATAAACCAAACTGTTTAAAGACACCTGCCAAATCTCAAGAAATGTCTCTTGAGATGGGAGATCTAATTCTCTTAAGATGTGCTCTACCTGATTTTCATTTGCAATGCAGTTCCACTAAATGTATAATTTTCTGAAGAGCTTAAATCTGACGAAGATCCCATTGCTACTGAAAGAAACAATCCCACCTCCTGTGTTCCCAGTGCTTCCTCTGCACCAGCACTGGTGCTTGTACAGTCACCCACCAAAGTGAAGGGCAAGTTATTCAGCTGAAATCAGTCTCCCCTAGAATGTGTTTTTCAGCTAGATGAAAGAATCAAGCTAGAGCATCAGGCTGCTAAAGAAGTGTTCCAGGAGTGGTCAGGAAAGGGTCAAAAAAGAAAGATACAGTGAACATGTTAGCATCCCTTTCACTGACAGCTTATTTTTAGACTAATTTAAGCCCTGCACAAAATGTATTAGCTAGCCAATTTGTGTTCTTCTCATGCATAGCAATCAGAACAAGATTTCACATCTTTTTCTTCTAATGAAAATGAAGAAGTTGAATCAATTTGCTTTTAACTCAGTCATACAGTAATCCAAAACTCACCAAAATCAGTGAGTTTCAGCTTAGACCTTTAATGACCTCGAGCGGTCATAATTTTTTACTTATGTTCTTATTTTATAATAATTTGTTTATTATAGTAATAATGTAATTTGTTAATTATGTTGTTATTGTTAATTTGTTACATCATTTACTTTTCTTGTCCTTTGTTTCTACAGAAATACTAGAAACAAGCACATGTTCATTCCTTTGACTCCCACACACTGGATTATAAGTAGCCCGCTGTCTGGTGGCAACAACTACTTCAACCAAGTACATAATACCCGCCTAATAAAAACGGTAACCTAAGAAAGAAATTCCTTCCAAGTTTTGAGAAGCAAGAAGAAACTTTTTCAGGCACCATGTAGAACTTCTCAGAATAGACAACGCAAATGCCTATTAAGGGGTGATGTGAGTGGCCTTGGAAAACAGTACCAAACAGAAGACTGAAGTATAAAACTACTTGTTCTGACACTTAAAACTACTGTGGTTTTAAGACCATTCCTCAAATATCTTTGTGTCCCTTAGACAACTTGTTGCGGACCAGAACGATAACGGCAACCGCAGGCTTTGCTACAATTTCCACATAGCCTGGAAGCTTAACTCTTTATCAAAACATTTGCCTATGTTAAAATACAGTATTTTCTAGATAGACAGAAATTATGTTCCCTTTATAAAAATACTCTGCTTTGAAATGCAAACTCTGACAGCAAAGCTTTCCCAGTTTTAATAAATATTTGAGAAAAAGTTAAACCACAGGAGAAATGCATGTCAAGAATGCAACAACATACAAAAAAGTCTCTCTAACAAGCCTGGGTTTTGTAAGAGTGTAACTACATTAATTTTCAAAACATTTAGGGTTTTCTGTAGTCTCATTTGAGTGGCCCATTGTTTAGCATTCCTCATCTTCCATCCATTAAACTTTCACTTACGACTACTTTATCACAGCCATCAGCACACTCTGTTGTTAAAAGTTCATATTAAAGGAAAAGATAGACACAGATACTGCAAGTTTACGTCAGAGAACAGAAACAGTTTCAGGAAAAAAATCAAGGCATAAGACTTGAAGATGACAGAATAAAGCCTTTAATTATTATCCATCAGATTATCTAAGCTAACTTCTTAGCGTGCAAGTAAGCATTTGGTTCTTCAAACTTTTCCCACAGTATTTTTGCCTCCGATCTTTACATGTATTTGCTAATACTACTTATGGGTAATTTGGTAGAAAACCCATCATCAAAGATGACATACATTCTGCAAAACATCATGTGCAAGGAGGACTTACTAGAGGGAAGGGTAGTCGGATCTCAGAAGTGTTTCAAATTCAGTACCCCTGTTAAAAGTAAGATGAGGTTCTTCAACTGCCAACTTTGACTTTCACTTAGAGATAGGCACTTCAGTAATCATTTTAGGAGAGCAACAGCACATCCATAACTGCAGAATTAGTAGGAAGAAATGCTATAAACAGCCTGCTCCTTTACACTATAACATTTTCCCATGTGTTTCCTTCTATGCATAGTCTCCGTCAATGCTGCTCTGAGTTACTGATACCTTTTCCGTCTTCGCTAGGCTCTCAGCTTTCTTGTCCCTGAAAGGCTACTCAATGCTAGCCATTGAGGTCTGGCACTTGCCCACACAAACAAGTACACTGTTCACACATTCCCATATTTCTTTGGGAGGCTGCTGAATAGAGTATCTCCATTACTTTTTCAACTGATGACAACTCAGATAACTGAATGGAACTTATGAGGCAGACATAATGAGAGTTAATTATATTCACATGATGCAACTGAATTTATGGTCACGCGAAACCTCAGTTACTGTAACAATTACACAGACCTAGCAAATCCTCATGCACAAGCAACAAGTATACCACAATGACATTAGAAGAGGTAAGACAGGACAAACGTGCACATTAGTATTACCCTAAGGCATATTCACATAAACCATGGCAAGGTGATCTCCCAAATCTTCTACATAAAATTAATTGCACGTATACAAAAGCATCATACCATCTTTATACATAGAGTTCTAGACTAGGATCTAATTATCTAAGAAACACACATGGTTATTCTGTTTCTCAGCAATAACTATTTCTTACTCTGAGTAGTTAACTATGTAAATTTGATCCTTTTAAGTATAGACAGAATCTAGTAAGATTCAAGATTGTCAATGCAAAATCTGTCATGTAAGTTTGTAATTTAGCTTAAAAGACCTAAACAAATGCCTCAAAATGGATGACATGGGTTTGAAATTTAACTGCTGAAGAAATTTCATTTTCTAAAAAAGTATCTTCACAGTCACCAGCTGAATCATCACCAATTAATGTTTATATTAATTAACCAATCCAGACATCATCTGTTATATTCAAGATTCCCCCTCCCATAATAACCATAAAGGAAACAGGCCAGTAAATGGAACAATCTCTAAGTGTATTTAGCTAGTGTATAGACAGTACAGATACCTTATCTTATGCCAAATATAATAAAGTGGAGATGAAGTAAAAAAAAAAACAAAAACCAAACGAAATACATGTGCTAAGTAATACAAAACACAAATGAACAACTTCATTATTCTATTTATTAAATGTTTGCAGGAGAGACTTTATAAACAAGCAAAGCTCTGCTATATATGCTGTTATTAATTGTCCTGGTTTTGTTCCCTTAATTGAGGTGCAGAAATTGCAAGTCATTGATATCTTTCAGGAATACATAAAAAGACTTTTGGATCCAGTCAAATGGCTATTTTATCCAAATTAAATAGAACTGCTTTCTTTCCCCTTTTCAAAATCCTGGAGTCACACAGAAGTGCAAAGCCTATGGTGAGGTACTGTACTCTCTACACCATACAATTTTGTCTGCAATAGAATGGCAGCACATGACATATTCAAAAGCACTGCAAGCAAGAACATGCACATCATGGTGAAATTAACATTCCCAGGATCTGGCCCGGGGTTTAAACCACCAAGCAGACATGCTCTAGTTATATGCTGTAATGTTATACTGTTTGTTTTGATCACTACTGTACTTTCTCCACACCAAGTAATACAGTAATCCCAGAAGTAAAGGACTAATGTTTACCATTTATAGATCAGTACACAGCTGTGTAATCTCCTAAAAATTTACTGGAAAAACACATGCCCAAACATTATGTTTAGGAACATACACATTCTGTACACATCCCTGCACTAAGTCTTTCCCTCTCCTGTCATGAATTGCAAAAGGTAAAAATTTCTCAGGCAGCACATAAACACACCATTCACTGTTTTAATAATTCAAAAAACATTAAAAGAATATATTATTTTAATGTTTCAAACAAATGTTTTTTCTAAAGACGTTTTAATGTTAAATCAGAAAACTATTATGAAAAATATACAGTCAATAATGTAAAATCTGTTCAATAATAAATCATCTTAGCTGAAATCGTTTTCCAAAGCCATTCTGAAGGCACTGGAAGTTAAACACTTGAAAAGTGCTATTTACATTACACATGCCAACAAAAGCAATCATTGTCTTGTCTGGATAGCCGACAGCATTCTTGACACTGCAACAGGCCCATTATTGTACTAGCCCAAAGCTCCACCAATTTGAAGTAACAATGAAGTTTTAATGGAAGTTCCCCGGAATCTGCTTCTTGGTTTGTTGGATAGGTATCCTCCAGAAATATTTACAACATTAGCAGCACCTTTGTAAAACCTTACCCATCCAAAACATGACTTCTGGCAAAACATTTAATGCCTTATTTTCCACAAATGGAAACGTTTTTTTCCCTCACCTGTATGGAGACAAGTTCTATAGTTCTACACTGATGTAAATGTTAAATTCTGTCATTTCTACACATGTATGTGTAGGAAGAGGGAGGGTATGTTTGTTTTTAAATACAGCTAGCACAACCTGTCATACTTGCCAGACTCTAGAATTAGAAGGAACAGAAGGGGTTTTGAGAAGTGTTTTATTGCCAGTATGGGTTCCAAGTCGTGGATGTATCTACAGGCAAGTACATCTGTTGTATAGGTGTATATCTTTGGACTTCTACCAGCTTCCACTGCAGTTTAACACCAATTTATAGCAGAACTTACAGAGAAAAACAACAGAGATTCCATGAGTAACTCAAGCCAAGCCTCAAATAAGACTTTCAAAACAGTAATTACATGGTGCCAATTATGACAGTACTTCTTATATGAATACACTTTAACAATCCAAGAAGGGCTAGCCAAAGACTGTAAATACTTAGCCTTTATTCAGCAGTGTCTTTTAAAACACATATAAACCCAAAGGTCCAGCAGCTCTCAACATTTCAGATTGTTGCCCCTAACACTGTGAAAAAGATAGAGCTTTAGTTTGGAACTTAGTATTTTTGTCAAGAGAAATACACAGGACATTTAAAAAAAAAATCCCAATAGAAAATTATATGAGCAGAAGAATTAATGTTCTTCATAATGCACCATGACAAATCTAAACAAATAGCATTATATAAATAAGCACCCATGTTATCTGATATACAGAAATTATTGGTGCTGTCATATCCCTACACCAGAAGCATTCAGGCAGCTTCAACCATCCTTTCAATAATCATGAAGGGATGCTACAGAAACAAATGACAAATCCAGTTGTCCGTTTTTCTGATGGAGAACATACAACTGATTTTTAAAGGCATGATTTCAGGGTAATTTTCATTTATGAATTGGAATATTTTAGAAAGTTAACACAACAGCAAAAAATGCCAAGTGACCAAAGTAAATAAAGTTAAAGGTATTTATATAACTTGAGCTGCTATAGATCTGACATTATCATTGAAGGTAATAATGCATAGGTCAGGGGTTTTTGTTGGTTTGGTGGGTTTTTTTTTCATTTGAAATGTGATTTGGTGGAGAAAAAGTTAAATTAAAACAGTCTTGTCACATTTTGCTGCTGACAGAATTTGCGTCAACTTTCCAAATAATGTTGCTTTTCCAGTATTTGCTAATGTCTTCATTCAAAGTTTGGCCCACAAATCTGAAAGCAAGAACTTAAATTGCCATATTTTAGAAAACAAACAAACTAAATGCTACCACAATTATGTCTTCTGTTCAATGAAATCAGAAAGCCCCTGATGATTAGTTGAGCTGACATAACAAACTGAACCTGCCAGAACAATTAACCTGACTTATATGCTGTTCCTTGCAGCCATATTTCCTGAGGAATGCTCAAAGACAGATGAATTTCAACTTGGATAAGCTCTTCTGGCATTCTGTTCCTGTAGCTCTCTTTTATGAGTAGAGAACTCCCTCATCACATGACAGGTTTAAGACTGAAGATAAACAACTTCAGTGCATGAATGTATCCTCTCACCTGAGAAGAGCACATGCTGGAGTATATCTTCATGTCCTTAAGGACATAGGCACACATGGCTCCCAGGAAACGATGAAGCAATCTCATGCAAATGTCCTTGTAATCAATACTAGACAGATCACTTAAACTTTGCCAGGCACAAAATCCTGAATCTAACACAATTCTACTTGGAATTCTCAGGCTTTATGTAATTACAAAAATAATTCAATAATTCCCTATTAACTGGGACAACCAAGATCTCAAACTATTTTTTCTTAGTTACGAAACAGAGGAGCTTGGAGAAAAGCTGTATCATGTCAATTCTGTTTTTCAAGATTAATTCATCTGAAGTGAGATATTTTACAGCACGTTTATTCCTTAATAGTTGCAAAGTTGGCTCCAAAAATGCCCTCTTGTGGCACAGCAGAACCCTGCAAAGGCTGCCCTCGGTTCTTTCAACTTGAATTTTTAAAACAAGAATGTATTACTTAGGGCTTATTCTGAAACTCAGATAGAAAAGCACATAAGCTAAACTAAAACTACAGATATTGTTCAGACTTTGAATTAATCTTTCAATGCAGTTTTCTCTATGTGTTTCTTTCATTTTCCTTTTTTTAGAGTGCTAGCATAAGTAGCAAAAACATCTGGTCCCTCCTGTAAATCTCAGCATAATCAAGTTCCTGGGGAAAGTTGTCTTGGGAACAGAGCACTGTCACTTAGGCAGAATCCTGAAAGAGGAATCTTTGTGCTGTTTGAAATCTTGTATTAAAGAATATGTGTAAAACCAATTTTACTGGGAAAGTATCTGTGCACTTTGCCATTTCCAACAACAGGTAACAACTTGCAATGTTGCCTGACCCTCATCCCCACAGACTACTAATTCTCTGAGGTATACCACTGAACATAAGAGGAACAAGCCACAAACACCTACTCAGCAGATTTGTTGTCCCAAGGAGCAAAATTAGCACAGTAAACATTCTCCTGTTAATAGAAGTGTGACTGTGATGACTTTGATTCCCTTATTTGAAAGTGGAATCTTTTACACAGGTTTTATTTTTGCTGCTTCTTAAATCTTTGTCTGCCAAAATGACATTAACAGAGCAGTTCATTTGAAAGAAAAAAAAAAAAGAAAATAACCAAACAAACCAACCAACTCAAAACACTAGGAAAGCCTTTCAACTGAAGCCAAATCTCAAAGGGTCCTGAAATCGTGATGCCCAGTAAGGGAGTGGACTCACTCCCCCATCTTGGTTCTACAGTACAGCACAGTTAAGAGCACGTTCTTTAAAACAGCCCTCTCTGGGTTGGATCTAGCCAACCGATGGCAATTCAGGCCGTTGGCAGCCTGCCCGATTAGTCATGAGGACAGTCACTAACAGCTCCTCTCCCTCCTCCTGCTCCCCTGTAAACAGTCTGCTGTGAAAGGTGTTACTCTGTTTTTTCCAAACACGGCTCAAGGAGGAAACAATTGTTTGTAATCACAGGAATATCCTGTTTCAGCTGCCAGTTAACCTGTGACAACCCAGAGCATGGTGATATTTCGTCAATGCATGCTCATTACAAGCACCCCGACCAAGCTGGCAGTGGCATTCACAGCACATGAGAGCACATCTGAAAAGTGTGAAATATCTGAGAGAAAAAAACAAAACCACATTTTGGTCAAACAGGAAAACATTCAACCAATATTTTTACCTCAGTGCAATCATTAAAACCAAGTAAAACAAACCCCACACAACACTTCAACAACCTACTATTAACCCTCAGTCAAGCCCAACATTTCAGCTAGAATATTGAGACAGCCTTAGAAAACAGCAAAACGGTTTAATTCCTTGAGTATCTGAAACTCTTTTCAAACAGAAACTACCTATGTTTGGTGTACACAAAGGCATATTCAAAGTTTCCAATTGAAGTTTCAAGATCCAATTATTTTTTTAATACCTGCTATAAAAACCATGTCTTTTAAGATAAAGCTGTCATTTAATCCTTAGTGCAATCACGGTGTCATATCATCTGTAAGAGCTCAGAGCTAGACTGAAAGAAAATGAAACCTTTTTGACAAGTGTCACCAAGCTTTTTCTCAAAACTTGGTTTGCACATAGCCGAGATACAAATCTTGTTAAGAGTCAGATGCACACACCGTGGGCTTATTGGTATCCCCTATGTTTGTATCAGTCCATGCATCCCAGACATCACTTTAGGCAAAGGTCACAGCAATGCACACATCGCTGACACTGAACACATGAGTAGATGTCTTGGGACAAAGCCCAGTAAGCCATACTGCAAAGCTACTCAGTTCAGAAACCACACAAGATTATGACAAGCAAGTTTATCAACCCACCATGACAATATGGGAAACCAGTAGAATGCAAGAGATTTTTTACCATTTTGCTCATGCAGCCTTTCCTGTAAAGATTCTCAAAGATAAGAGAATCGAATCATTAAGGTACATTCTTAAAGGTGTACCAGTCCAACAGCCCTTTTCTCTCTAATACAACCAAGTTTTTCACTACTTTTGAAACTAATACATCACTCTTTCCTTTAAGAATTATCCCAGCTTATGTCTATTTTCTACAACCAAGCCTTGCTACCTAAAAGGAAAAGTTAACTACCAGACACTGAGTAAAACCAAGCCATAGGAAGATCTACAAGACCAGTTATCTGGTCAAGATCTCAACCTATCATCAAAGCTGCAGTCTTTCAGGCAGTTGTATAGAGTTCTCTTCCACTGCCTCCAAAATATAGGAAAAACATGTATCTGTGTACACACCCATATAAAAGGAGTGGAATGGGTTGGGGAACAAGACAAAAAGAAATTAACAAGTTTGCTTATTACCTGAGAACAGCTATTAAACCACACCTAAGCCTGGAAGAGAGAAATCTCTGATCAGTGGTATGCAGCCTTGAGAGCCGTCATCTTCAAGCAGTCTTCCTCAGGCCTTTCATAACAAAAACTCCTCTCTCCATAATTTAGCCCAGGTCACTAACCTGTGCTCTCCCAGGATGTCTGCAGCTCTCTTAGCCTCTCTCTCAGTCTTCTGATTCTAGAAGGAAATCCTCAATCTCTGTTCCCACCCACTTTGACTCAGCAAGTCTCCTCTCCAGGGCACCAGCCTACTCATTCAGGCAGAGAATACCATTTGCCAACCCCTACAGGAAATAACTCCTCATAATCCTTGAGCACTGGAACACTAAGAAGGTCTGTCCTTTAAAATTTCACTTCACTGTATGCATGTTTAAACAAACAGTATTGATTACACAGGTCACAAGTTTCTTAGTTTTCTTGAACCTTGGAGCACTTTCCAAACAGTTACAGTACCTACACCATCACTAGTATCAATGGTGTAAAAAGAAGGCAAGCATTCAGCTGTCTGTTGTAGTTCCCTTAGTTGTCTGTAGCTACTCTGAGCAATTAAGACAACAAACTATATGGGACATCCTTACACAATTTAACTTTTACAAGGCAGCTGTGACATTTAAGACAGCTTTCTGTAGCAGGCAATCAAAGGAGAAGCCTGTGGGGTTTTTTTACACATTATTATACACATTTGCACGTATATTATGAAATGCATACTAAGCAATAGCCCATTTGAGTGGGTTAGTCTGCCTTTCTTCCAATCAAATTGTTGCTTTCCGAAATAGAACATGTCTAAAACCTGTTTTTATTATAGTCTTTTTAAAGTTATTTCTAGAACTGAACTGTAACTCTAAAGCTGGCTTTTGTGTCCTGTAGAAACTGTTTTCAACGCTGGAGACAGAGGGAAGTATCAATCTAAGAGCCAGAAATCTTTAAAGGACATGTCTCTGCTGTCATATTTCAGATTAAGTGCAAACTCCTTCCTCTAATTGTTAGACCCGTTGACAAAAATGTAGCCATCTTAAAAAAAAAAATTAAAGCTTCAATGTAAGAGTTAGCCTAGTCTATCTGAATATTGAGTTAGTGATGAAAGTCTACCCCAATCAATGGTAAAGGTCCACACTTTAAAAAAGAAAGAAAATTAAGAGAACAACATCTACAAGCTAAAAGTTTACTGCAAATCTGACTGACCTTTTAAGAGCTCAAATGGTGTAAATTCCAGGAGAGACAGCAGAATCGCTCCTACCATTTTCCAAAGCTTTAGAAAAAGAGATTAAACTTTTTTTCCTAGCATCAAGAAAAACACCCAATACAGAAATATTTTCTCAAAGCCATCTGTCTCAATAGCAGAATATTTATAACAACGTCTTATGAAGATGGCAATTCCTCGTCACTCTGATTTATTGATGCAGTACGAGATACAAAAAAAACTTCCACCAGACAGTCTTTGACCTGCTTGAGCTTCAAGAACACTACTTGCAGGGGGAAGAAAGAAGCTGTTAGCTACATCATTATAAATATATTTTAATATAAATGCACTTTGACACAAATTAATCAGGTAGAAGGAATAACTTCACTGTGCAAATCTTCCAAGAGTTCTTCATCTTTCCTAAAGAAAGCAAGCCATTAGGAAAGCAATTGCTATTTCAGACAAAATGGCAGGGAAAACATCCCATAATATTAATTATTTCAGGGTTTTTTTTTACATATAGCACTTAAAATTCCAGAGGTTTGTGACTGTTTTTCCCCTAATAGCAGGTAAGTATAAAGATGCAAGACTGTATCAGGAACTTTTCAAAATGTAAGCACACATGATTATTTCAACACACCACCACCACACAAACACCTCCTGTCACATCAGAAACTGCACATTTTAACATCACCCTCAATAATTTAACTTGTCCGTAACATATGGTGATAAAAGTAAATCTCTAAACTGCTTTCAGAAGTTTATTTAATATTTTCACTTCTGGGCAGGCAGAGAGAAATATTTCTTCCTCTTATTCAGTTAGTTAACAGCTATGTCAGAAGCTGGGTAAACTCCTAGGAACACACTTAAGCTTCTTTTCAATTTTTCAATTTATAACCCACTAGGAACGGAAAAGCAAATTTATATGGTTCCATATGAAAACCAGTATTTGAAAACAGAAAATGAAATCATGACTTACAATTTAGAATTATGTGAAGCACTGAAAAAAAAGTGCTTAAATAACCTATTTTTATCACATACTAATAAGAGACATTTTATTTTAGCTTATTTGAGAAGTGACGTGCAAACGGGATCCACACATTCAATGCCACAATTTAAATTGTTTTTTGACCTGCACTCCAGATCACCAAGCATTAATTTCCAGAAGCAGTGATGTGGCATGAAGTATCCACTAAAGAAAAATCCAAACTATTACACAAACAACTACAAGTAAGAAAAACTATTTCAATTATTAAGCAGAGTGTATTTCATAGATAGAAGACATTTATGAAGACAACAAATGATAATTTTTAATGAGCCTTTAATTCCCCATAAAAAGTATTTTTTGTAGTACTATTAGACAGAAACTGGTTTTTGTCTACCTCATAAACACTTAAAAGCTTCCAGGAAGGTTGTTTTTTCTCAGAATAATCCATTCCTATGTGGCAGGTTTAGATATTTCCCAAACACTTTTTCACTGCTTTTGAAATAGAACTCAACCTAAAGAAAGCCACAAGCACACCACCATCAACTGAGCTGAGAACACAGGGGCTTTCCCAACAACACCTTCCACTCTTAATTCTTCACACCAGTACTCTTCACAGACAATAGCAACCTGAATTCACACCTTCTTTTCATTTCTACTCACTTTCCTGGTAGACAAGGCTTACAGTGCAATTTAACTGTTTCACTACAAACTTCAATAGCCAAAATAAATGCAATGTCAAGTCAATTAGCATAGAAGCTGCTGAGACAAAACACAAAAATTACTAATACAGTAGAGTTTATAATATATTTGTAGAGGTTAACAATCTCTCAGAGTTCTGTACTACTGCAGAATCAAGAAACCCTGCAACAAAATACTTTAAAACTTCGTTAAATCAATCAAACATATGCTTGATTTATTTTATATTTTCACCTACATGTTTTAAAAATACCACTAAGAACAGTATTCTCTGCAAGTTTCTCCAACTGAGTTTCACCCAAAACCATTACACAGACCCGATAACAAGTCGAAAAAATGTTTGGTATCATTAATGGGATTCCTGAAAGATGAGATGAAAGAAAAAGAAGTTAATTTTTCATTAACATTCTAGGGAAAACAAAAAGTACTGATGCCAAACCTTTTTCTTAAACAGACTCACTTGGAATTATCGCAGTTTATTCAGCTTATCAATATAATTTCTTATTGTCCTTCTAACCTTAGAAATCTTAACAGTTCATCAGAAATGAACCATCTGAAATTTTCCTTCTAAGGGAAACACAAGCCATATTCACTAACCAGCATTATCTAAAAAACTTGCATTTTTTCCCATTTCCACACATAAAAAGGGAAAAGGCCTACCAAGCACTTCATCATAATTAAAGAAACCACTAAGAAATTAGCTGTATGACAGCCTAAACATAAATGTACAAGACTTCTCATCTACCCGCACAAAGTTCTCTTCTGTACGTCCATAATTCAAAAATTCTTGTAGCCTTACTACTCAAATTACTTAAAAGCACAATCTACAGACACTTCTTTTTAAGATTTGAGGCAATGCTTAATTTGACCTTCCAAAACCAGTTTACTTGAGCTTCTCCTGTCTGCCTACCACAGTGACATAGGAACAGCCCACTGGTAATGAGAGACACCCCTCACATTGCTAACAGTAGTTCCCCTATTAAATCCATCGAGGAAGGTGAGCTGTAAACAAAAAAGCAATCAACTCCCCTCTCTCTGACTGTTACTCTTCTTGTGAGGAAAGAGAAAAGTCCCATTATCCATACACAGAATCTTCAGTTTTCCTCCTTGTTTTCTCTGTTTAGGCCATCTTATTTATCAGGTACCACTGAATTGTTTACTTGCAACTATTTTCAACCAATACTTTCTGACACTCACCTCACCACTGAATTTTACATCCTGTCCACCACTCATTCAACAGTTTATGCTCTCCAGCGAGTTCTCCCTCACCAAGGCAAACATCTAACATTGTAACTCCTGATCTTGAGAAAAATACAAAGAAAATATTCCCACTGCTGCTTTACAAACCAGTGAAAATTACATACAATGAATCACACTCACTAGCATAGTTTTATCTGCAGGTGTGTTTAAACATTCTGCTGAAACAGAGCTAACAGATTTATTATTCTAGGTATTAGGATAAGCCCTATTCCTTTTCCTTTGATCCAAAGTAGGCATTGAACTCAGGCACTAAGAGCTTGAGTAACATACATTTAAAACACCTAAAAATTGACTTAAAATGACACCTATTTTAAAACAAAACATACATTTGCTCTTTGCCCTCTGATTTACACTGCTTGATAAATGGTGCCTTTAGCTTTTCACTGCTCTCCATTACATCAATACCCTTAATCACAGTGAGCCTTCTGCCTAGAAAAGAGACAGAAACAAATGCAAAAGCTGAGAACTGGGTAAACATGAAAGATAAGTGAAAGTTGCTGCTTAAGCATTTTGCTAGCTTCAAGATGACAGCTAAAGCGTGACACCGAAACAAACAGCAGCTTGCAAAGAGACAGTAGCTCTACCTTTTTTCAGATGAAATAAAGTAGAAAATGAACAGCATCTTTTCTTAGTCATATTTGACAATCAGTGTCTATACAGAACTCCTTGGGGAAAAAAAAAAAAAAAAATCACCTGCATGTTGCAGAATCAACATGTATGTTTCAAAACACTCAGTAACCTGCTCCTAGTTCAGGATATTTGGCCTCTAGGAAGTAAATTAAAATATAATAAAATTCTTCACTTGATAGCTCTATTACTGAAATGTTTCATTTCAGTAGTGTATCCAAATCTTGGTTTAAAAGTTTTGGTGGGATAGGTTGTACATTTTACTAAACTAAAGATAAAACTTTTAAAGATGCAGATAAGCAACAAGGAAAACAAATGTTTAAACAGAAAACTTCAGGAAGAAAAGCACATACCTACTATGGATTGGTAACAGGCTTTTGTACCTGTCTAGACAAGTCAGACATTCTTGCCAAGTACTATGTGGTAGACAGTTAAAAAGAAATGGGTTGGGCACTTAACCAGATTCTTCTTGGATTTTAACATCTTTTAATTGAAAAGCTGATTTTTTTATTAAAGTTCTTCTTCTCAGGACAACATCTCAGAGGAGTCCTTGTAAAACTGTCTAATAATGTGGCAGTAAAAGACAATTAAACTACTAATAAAATGAAGTTTTAGCCCCATCCTTTACTGTTATCCAAGCCCTGGTCACAGCAACATAAACAAAAAAAACAAACAAAAACAATTTTAAAAGCACATCCAGGAGGCAAAGACCAAACAAATTAGATGTAATAGTAAATTAGAATGTACACTCATACCATATGGAATTGAATATGATACTAAGTAAATGTGACACCACATGATTCAAGTTCATCTTTGCAGGGATGCAGTATGACAGTACTGAAGCAGTATACTTAATCTGCCCCACTGAAATGTAAATATTTGAGATGATGGCAAACTTTGATCAGTACTGAGGTGAAAACTCATTCTCATATAATCCATCAGCAGCAAACAGAATGATGGCAAAATGCAGAGCATAGAACTTGGAAGAAAAACCTGCATCCATGTGCTTCACAGCACACACTACTCTTCACCAAAGCACTTGCTAAGATTCTTTAGTATTGCCTGACTCACTTGGAAAAGGAACTTTTTTGCTCTATTATAGAATATTAAAAAAACCCAACTGTGTTGCATGATATATTTGCCTGCAGGTAGGCAATTCTTTTAACTAGGTCCATTTGTTAGAGAGCTTAATTAGCTGATAGATTGAAGCAGCCTTCTTCAACAAAATGTATAGTATTGATATCAAGATCCTTATGTCCTAAATTTTTGAGATTCTCTCTTTGCTGGTAGATAACAGATAACAGAAGAAAATTAGAAATGTTGAATACATTTTCTGTTTCCTCATCTGATGTGGTAGACCTATTGCACACTTCTAAAAGCAGACTGAAATGTAATACAAGATTATGAAAATTCTTTTTAAGACTATTGTACTACCCAGTACAACTGTATTTATTTGTAATCTTTATAGTTGAGAAAAACTTCCAGGAATATTGAAACTCTCACTGCAATACACTGCTTCCTAAAACATACACACATTTCACCTGCACACAGGCTCAGTGAACACTAAAGTGGCCACTATGTGAGGAAAGAGGCTCAATAAGCGAAGTTTTTCTGAGACATTCATGTTAAAGAAGCTAGCAGGTGTACTGAAGAAAATGTGGACACTGGCAGCTCTGGAGAACCAGTTCATGTCCCTGTTTCTGAGCTACAGCACAGGCAAGCCACATAACCCCAGCCAGAACAAAAGAATGTTACCCTGTTTCCCAGACAACTTTGATTTTCAGAAGTGTTCAACACTCAAAATAATGTCTCTCAAGTTAATGGGAATCATGCTTTAAATCTATGTTACCCTTGGTGGTCTCCTTTAGGAAGACAAAAATCAGTTTTCCAACATGGGTATATTTTGGAACAGCAAACAAGGACTGACAAATCAAGTGCTTTTTGGTGCAGACTTGCTTTAAAAACAAACAAGTCCCATCACTTCCCCTTACACACTGCCCCCCTCCGAGGAATGTACACAAGGTTCCTCCTCATTCACATACATCACTGAATCAAATCACACATATTTTCCCGGTGCACACTTCCAAGCCCGCTCTTCCAGAGGCCATTCTGCAATTCAGGCAATACAAAGTACTCGTTTTGTCATCTGCAATCACCAACAATCTCTGTCCAAGTACAAATCTATCAGCATTTACTTCACTCTTTAATGAGTGATCTCTCATTTTAACTATCATCAAAAAGGGACCTTTAATTGTTTCCCCAACCGCGAATGGAACACAGCTACTGTATCTGTGCAGTGGGTCCAACATTTCCAGCTCAGTTCTGTTCACAATCCAGGAGAACAGAAATTATTAAACAGCCTGTCTGATCAAGCCGAGCTGGAGGAACAAGCATAAGAGGAGAGGCACAGATAAACTCGTACAAGTAATACTATTAACTGTTACTGTAGGCAATTTTTGTTTCCCTTTGCACAATGGAACTGTCTCTCACCAGAAGTCAGAGACCAGCACGAACAGCTCCGCTGCCACCGCGGCCCAGCAGAGGGCGCTGCCGGCCGCCCGCGCCGCGCGGCCCGGGGGCGGCTCCGGGGCAGTTTCCCGCCCGCCCGGCTCCCCACGGGAACCACCTCCAGGAGCCACCTCCAGCCTTTCCCTTCCACTGCGCCATTTCACAGCCTTTGCTACCCCCGTACAAATTCCCTCAGTGAAGTCTAGTTCCCCTCCAGGGCAACTCTTCATTGAATTCCAGTAACCGGTCACGACCTACGGTTTGCTGCACGTGGTGCCTCCCAAGATCTACCCAACTCAGTTTTACCCGCTGCCACGGAACTAGCACAGCCTGCTTTCCCTAAGTTTCCCTATGACATTCTACAGCACAAAGTCCTTTCATTTTGCCAGAGGCTATCCTCAAATTAGCTAGTGATGGTGTAAATGTCTTCATTTTTGGTTAGCGGCGTTTTCCTGGGGTTCCCACTTCATCATTTTTATCCTGCTTCAGAAACTCCACACAAACTGGTTAGACACAGAAACAGCAGGGTAAGTACTTCATAGACCAGCTCTTCACAGAAGGATTTCATGTTGATTTATATGCTTTATACACTAATTTAGATCTTTTATCTAAGCATGGGTTCAGGAACCACAAAGGACATGATCTATATTGAAGATTGTGAAGGACATCACTACTTCTTACTCACAGTAGTTAAGTGCTCCAGTGCTTCATCTACAGCAATAACCATCACAGAAAACAGAGCAAGGGAAAAAAAAAAAAGAAGTATTTACAGCTGGCCACGAAATGCATACAGTAAGTAGTGCTTTAGCCCACCTAAATAGCCAGCAGAAAGTCAGTCTTCAACATTCTACTAGCAGTGGGGAAGACAGGAATTTCTTCAGTGCAGCAGAAACCTGTTGATTTATTAATGAGATTATAAAACAAACTTCTCAGCTAATTGAAAAGACTGAACTCAATAATACAGATGGTCTCTTCCACTTTAGGCTTCTGTAATAAAGCAATAATTTATTGAGTATCATCTATAGTGCACGCCAGTTGAACCTGAGCTCTTGCATCGTTTTCTGCAACGTGGTATCCAAATGCATGTTTGACACAGCAGAATCAAAGTTACAAAGGCAGACCTCAATTTGGTGTTCATCAACTTCTGTGTTCTTTGCTTGTCTACTCTTTCCAAATACCTGAAACACATTTCGTGTGTATTTTGTGCATACAGTAAAAGCTAAATGAAAGAATTAAAGAATGATAGTTGCAAACAGTTACAGACTACTGCTATAAACAATGGCCGTTTTGTTTCTGGTATGTCCCCTGTTACCTGAAGATGCAGCCAAGCTGGACTAACATCTGATCTCAGAAATAAACAAACAAAAGGGTTAACATTGTTTTGTTCTTAATTTTAGGCTATAATTTGAACTCAATATTACCTTTGAGATGTGCAGTATCATTACAGCTTTCTAAGCCTCTAGAGCAGCCATTCACTTTTTTTAACGTACTTTAATATAAGCCAGTTAGGTATTTGATACTGCAAGAATGGATCCTTGCACATAAAGACTCATCTCCATCTTTTAAAGCTATGAGAAGGTAATAAAAACATTCCAGACTTTCAAAGTTTTCCATCCTCCCCAAGACTTTTGGGTAATCGGAAAATAATAATAAGCAAATGGAAAATAAAGCTTAAACTATAACACAGACACGTGCTGGTTTTCCATCAGTCCCTATCCTCCCTGCATGTCACAGGTCCTTCCCCAAAACCAGTCTGTCAACCACACTTACCACCTCACATCAGCAACCCAACTACCAGAAGTAAACCAGAGCAAGCCTTGTTAAGTCCTCATTCAATTTCACATACACTCAGCAACAACATCCTTTCTGCAGTGCCTCTAACATAACAAACAAAATGTATTTGAAAAATAGCATAAAAAACCAAACCAAACAAAAAGATGGAAAAGAGCAGCACCAGCTGTTCTCAGCACTCAAGAGTGAGAAAATTTAACATCCAGGATACTTTCAGGCAAATAAACATCCAGTCCTATGATCATGCCTAAATCAATATTCCCTGTTAAAACAGATCGAAGGTTGGCACACCAAGCAAATCAAACACTCAACTTTTTCTGCTTTAAAAAAAAAAAAAAAAAAAAAATTCAATGGCTGTTTTAACACATTTTTGTCATTCAAAGAGGAAATAAATCACATTGACTAAAAAAAATGTAACAGTTCATCAGTAACAGTGACCAACTTGCAACCTTTCTAAATTATTATCTATATTGAGTGTAGCTGATTAAGGCACGTCTTTATTTGACTATGAGTAACAAAGTTGCTAAGGCTACACCTATGTGGAAAGTCATAACATTGTATTAAAAGTTATTCCACTTTCTCCTTAGGACAAGATATTTAAATTGAAAATAAGCTGCAAAATTTTCATAAAAAGACCAAATGGAGATCAGGAAAAAAAACCCTAATATATATGCAACTTATTTAATGCTTCATTTAGTGATTTTAGGATAAAAGGCAGAACTGTTTGCCACTATCAAGAGAACCTGAAGAATAATCGGAACAAAGAAAGTCTTTCTGGAAGACACGGATGTGCATAAATGGGAAGAACTAAAACATAACTTCATACATGGCTTCCTAATATAAATTATAGTCCTAGAAGTCAAAGCACTAAAGGAAAACAAGGATCTGGACGTATCAGGCAATTCACGGCACTCACACATGCTGTCAGTGTGTGTGTCCTCCCTAAACAGGCAAACAAGCCAAAATTCAGAAAGCTCAAATTTTTAGAGCCAAGAAATCATTTTTGTTGTCTGAAAGTCTCACAAAAGTTCATTCCAGCATGTTCAATTCACATGCAACAAAGATGACTTCATATTGGAAGAGGTGCAAAGAAGAACTACAGAATAATCAAACACATGGAGAGCCCTTTTAAAAGAGCTGGACAAAGAACCCAGCTTATTTAGCTTAGCAAAACAAGACTAAGAGAGGATGTCTTATACATCAATACTCATAAAACCTTCTTGAGTAAATAACCAAAGAGAAAACAGTCCCTCTTAAACTACAAAACAGCACTGACATGAAAAACAAACAAACAAAACTCCACAAAACCACAAGCATTATAAACCAGAACAGTTAACTTGGGAAGTTTCTATCCATCAGAAGTGGAATTCTGGAAATTTTTCGAAGTCCTGCCATGTGGAAGTGAGTGAAAAGCTTACCTGGCCTTGACCTTGAAACTGATGAACTTATAAACCTTTGGTTTACTATAAGGTGCTTCAAGGTTGTCCAAAATGTTGGAGAAAGTAATAAAGACATGGAATGGACAGAAATTAATTCTATTTTTTAGAAAAAGACAGCTCACATCCAGTGTTTTATCTAACATTCTGATTCCTGCTGTACCAGAAATCAGTTATGTGAGGCTAACCATTATACATATAAAGAAAAGAGTCTGATACTTTCTGCTACATTAAATTATCATAAACAGAAATATTCCTGTAACAGCAACCACTCCTGTAAGCTGAGAGCTCCTATGTGGTGGAAGCAACACGGAAGAAATGAACAGAGCAGTGAGATACAGAAATCTTCGTCTAAGGATGCTGACGTTTACAGGAGCACAAGAGGAGCTCAATATGTTCATAGAAGAAAAACTGAGACATTCCACTTGGCTCAGGAAGCCTCTGAGCTGAAAATAGAGAGCCTAGAGCAGTGCTGAGGAAGTATCACTGATGAAGAGGATACTATATCTGGCGATTCTTTGGTGGGAAGCAGCACAGCTGAACAGATTTATGTCAGAAAATTGCTGTTGCTCCTTACAAAACTTTGCTTGGCTAAAGACGGTCGAGTTTATCCAATTGCTCTGTAAAGCATGTGCTCCGTTGCGTATTTCATGTCCTGCAGCAATTCCAGTTCAAGAATGCTATTAGCATAAGTTATGACAATGCACTACACACAACTATAATTTAACAGATCAGAAATTAAAAGTTTTGTAATTGCTTGACAAAACAAGACATGAGAAGAGTCTTCCAAATAAAGCAGCTGGGAAGAGGAATTTAAGCTGGTCTACAATTGCACCAGGGAGCTCCTGGAAAGGACAGAAAAAACAATAGATGCAATCCTACAAATAAGCAAGAAGTTTGTGTTAATGTGTGCGTCTAAAGGAGCTGTTTATATTACACTGACAGACTGTACAGTCACCTATGAAACCAGAAGAACTTTTATTCCTTTCTTTCAACACACTGGTGACAGTCAATAGGTGGCTGTCACTCTCCAATGCCATGCTGCTATATTCTATTCATGACTCGAGGGCTAAACTAACAGCGCAGTCCAGCACTACAAGAAATTCCCTGGTTCAGCCAGTGACCAAAGGGCCAATATCATTCTGAAGTTTGATCTTTACTAACACCCTCATTTGACAGAGCTTTTGGGGTATGCTCTACAGGCATTTCAAAACCAGACATCTGTGACAGTTGCTGAGCAGTTATAGGGGACTGAAGTTAACGACCTGAGATAACCATCACTCCAGAACTAAAGCAATAAGGTTCAGTGTTTTCCAACCCTTTTCTGTTAATTTGTTTGAATCTGCCATGCATTCAGATTTCCAAAGGAAAATGCCAAGACACTGTGAGACACAGCTATATACACAGGGTGTACTGGTTTTACTGATTTTATTAAATCAGCTACTTTTACACTAATATTTACATTTGTAAAAGCTTTATATATGTCAGATTTGAAAGAAGCTTTCTTAATTATCCTATTTTACTGCAATGTATTTGCACCTTATAGATTAAAAGAGCCTTAACAGTCAGCACATCTCAAGTTTATAGCTGCTCTCTCTAAATAAAATATACTACGTAAAAAATAAAGCAGCCACCACCAGCCCAGGCAAAGCAATTTCATCTGTTCATCCTCGTCTCTGGGGAATAAAAACTGAAACTTCCCAATGCTGCATCCACGGAAAAAAAGGAAAAAAAAAAATAAATCCAAAACACCCAACAACCCCAATCACCTCCAACCGCAACAGGCGCTTGGCAATGCAACGCTCCACCTGCCACAAGCCGCACTTTAAACACCGGGAAGGGAGGGGAAAGAAGTAACAAAAACCGAAGAGCCGGCTCCGGGGAAACCTGTTGCCAGCCGCGGAGAGCGCGGCGCGGACAACTTGCCCCGTCCGCCGCCGCACACCGCACACCTCGCTGTCACTTTGCCTCGTGTTATGAGTTACAGGGGCGGCCGTGGCGCGTGGGGGGGAAGGGGGCAGGAGGGGCAAGCGGCCTGAGGCGGCCCCGGGCGGTTACTCACTCGATGAAGTAGCTGGCGCCCTCCTCTGAGAAACCCTCCTCCCATCCGCGGGGCAGATCTGCGAGGGGGAGCGGGAGAGAAAGAAAAGCGGGGAAGGAGGGTGAGAACTTCGCACCCCCCCCCCCCCCCGAGGCGCCTGAGCAGCCGCAGGGCGGGCGGGGAGCAGGGGCAGCGGCGCGGGGCTGCCTCCCGCCCGCCACGGGCACCCACCTGAGCGCAGCATGTGGCCGGAGTTGACGGGCTCCCCGGTGCGAGGATGCAGCCAGGTGGTGCTGCGGGTCAGGTCGCTGGGAGGGAGAGGCGGAAAACGTGCACCTGTTAGTGACTGCGAGCGGCGGCGGGAGCGCAGCCATCCATCCCCCCACCCCGACCCCGCATCCGTTCCCCCGGCCCCGCGACGCTCCCTTACTCGATGAAGAAGACGCGCCCGTCCTTGCAGACGCCGTAGGACCAGTGCTCAGGTAGCGCGTCCCGCCCCAGCGCCGCCGCCAT
>WBNH01001920.1:0-63957 GCA_013401255.1 Urocolius indicus
CATTCTTTTTTATTTATTTAAAGAGTAGACAAATCAACAGCTTTTCTTTGGAAAATAATATTTTTTTCGATCAGACTTTAGTCGAAAGTAGAAGGCTTAGGGCTTTGTATCTAATCTTGTCTTTATTTTTCCTCCTCCCTCTTTTTCCGGACAGAAGAGGGAGTGTACTGAGGCATAGAATAACCTGAGCGAGGAGAAGTTGAAAATATTCATATTTGTCGTTGTAATTTAGATGATTCAGCTCAAACTTGGACTCTGGTGAATATCACCTTGGGTTTAGAGGGAAGTATTTGGGTGGCGAAGAGAAACAGGACCATACACCAACACCTTTAAACCAAAATTGTGGTCTACCCAGTCTTCTCCTTTCTCCTTAGTCTTTCTTTTAAAAACGTTCATCAGCATATGCCTCATTTCCAATGCAACAAATGTAAATATACTTTTCCCTGCACAGAATTTTAAGTGAATGTCCAATAGTTTCGAGGGCGGTTTAAGTCAGCCTAACAGATGCAAACAGTCTTGGAGCTGGAGTGGCATCTTTCAGTGCCCTAAAAAGATTTTCCATGGGCAACAAAGAAAACTGTCACACCTTTTCCCATCACCGCTTTAATTTATGCTCAGTCGCCAAGTTTTTTTCATATTGATTTCATAATCACTTTAAGGCAGAACACTTAAAATAAAAAAGAGCCTTGAAAAGGAAGGTCTTACAGGGCCAGAGCCAATATGGTGAAAGTGGGGGAGAGAGCCAGGACTGTAAAGGTTGTTTTGTAAAGTGGGGTTTTTATTATGCACCGACTCTCTCCGCATTTACTTAACTCTTCACGGGCTGTTGAGTAGGTTAACACCCTTAAAGGCCTCTTTCATGTCCAATACCTCGTTTGTTTGTAGAGGAAAATGCGTCTTTAACACATTTCCACTGGGCAAAGATTTAGATTTGGTTTGTTGTGTTTTTTTTAACCCCAACATAAGGAATAACCCAAAGAAAACTCAACCCTTTCAAGTCTTTTATCATTCCCATAAAAATATTTATTAAAGAGGCCGAAGATCCCCTAGCCTCGTAACAGGAGAATAAAAAAGTGAGATCTCTTCGAATGTGCACCAGAAGCCCCAGGCAGGTTTTTGGATGGTTCTTCACCACACACTCACAAATGGGAGGTTACGTTTGTGTGTGTGTATGTGTGTACACACAGATACCCATTCACCCCTACCTATGTAATGACAGACGCATTGTTACAATACCCATGCGACTTTGTTTAGCCGGCAAAGCCCAATAGGTCGTCTGATGTTTGTGCTCTTTGTCTACTTCTTTGTGCACTTTTTAAGCAAGTACAGATGGGTCGTGAAACATATATGTTAATTTATCTATGAGTATATAGATAGAAATCTACAGTTAAACATACACAAATTCGGTATAAAAAAACGTTTTTTTACCTTTGTGCATGCAGCTGTAGAGTGGGGATACACTTCTCTCTAGATTAGTTGTTTGTCTGTCTATCCTTCTATGTAACTGCTGATCTAAGTCCCCAGATGAGAAGAAGCACATATTTAAACGGCAAAGAAAGTGATGATCATCCTGCATTTCGTGGAGTAGGGGCAGGGTGGCCGTGGGATTTCTCCAGAGCACTTGAGTTGTACAGGAGTACTTGTGTTTTAGCTCCTTACTTTTAAACATTGTTTCTGGGCAAGTCACATAACAAAGCAAAAGCTGTATGATCTCTTTATGGGTTTCTGTATCTGATTTCTGTCTTTCTTTCTTTCTTTCCTTTCCCCACCCCACCCCCTCATTACTTAAGAGCTCAGTGGAGGCCCAGTGTGGACTTGTACTGAACGGGCAAGGAGGTGTGATAAGAAGAGGTAAGAGGTTACAAATCTTTGCGTCTATCAATTTTTGTAAACATAAAAGCCTCTCCATCTCTCTCTCTTTCCCTCCCCCATTGTTTAATGTAGTTTGGATTTACTGCCGAAACGGTGATAATTTGACAGCAGTACGCTCAAACTATCTTAGAGACCTTCGCATTTCACAGGCCATTGGCACTTTCCAAATGATCTTTTCCTCGGTAGCTCTCGGATGCTCCCGCTAAAGCCAGACTCGTTTTATCATTCCCCATTTAACCAAGCTGATCTGTGATAGTTTGAGAAACGTGGTGCCTGGCACAGGGCTGTTCAGTCACCAGTTTTATCTGGTGTGGGGAAAGAAAATAGCTTTTTTGGAAATGTGTTTTCAGGAGCGCTATGAACCGGTGTGAGACTCGCTTTCGAGTGGCACTTCGTTCGATAACCATCTGTCAATGCAAATACTTAACGTCGAAGTTATAGAAAAGATTTGGAACTCCTGTTAAATACTTATTTCATTTGCAAAATCGCAGAGTTCTGGGGAGTTTGTTTGTGCCGTCATTTAGTCTGAAACAAAAGTAGTCTAAAGGCCTAACGTAGGAACAAAACTCTTAAAATATTAAACATCTCCTTTCATTCACGGTAGGAAACGAGTAATGTAGCCAGAGAGAAGATGCTTAGTAACACTCACTCTCTTGGAATGCGCATTTCTTGTCCCATTACTGCCTTTCCTTATTCACTATACCCACTATGAAACAACAGATATTTAGGAAATATCTTAGGCAATGTGATGTTGTGGAAAAGAACTGACTTTAGCTATTGCTTCCCTATACAAACTTTACGCTGAAACAATAGCCGTACAGATCTAGAGTGGGTGGAGATGGAGAGTTACAACCGCAGGAGGAGAGCCTTCGGCGGAATGCCCTTCCTCTCACCTACTCAGGTCAGGGTTTGCCCGGGCTCTTCCGCAGGGCGGACGGAGGGAGCCGTGAGGCGGCACAGGACGGGGACGGCGGTGGGGCTGTGGTGCTGAAGGGACAGCTCCGCTGCGCTCCGGCTCAGCCCCGGCGCGGCTCCTGGCCCGTGGACGACGCGAGGGGAGAGCGAGCGGCGGGACTGGCGACAGGGAGAGGGGATTGGGGACAGGCAGAGGGCGGGAGGGGGACGACACGTACGCCGAATGCGCCGGCCTCTCCCCAGGCACCGCTGGTGGGAGGCTGTGGGGAGAGCTGGCAGTGCTGCGGGCTGGCAAACTCCTCGGCCGAGTCGCACCGACGGTATCTGTACCGGCCCAGCATTTTGCCTTTCGGATTTGAGCGGATTTTCATTATCCTTAGGAAAAGGGATAATTCTTTCCATCTTTATCCTAGAGCTGACCTCCGGGAAGCAAAGATCGTTAGCTGAAAGAAAGACAGAGTGCTCTCATCAGCTGGGATCTGTGCCTGTTTTGTTTAACTGGGGTTCTCATTTCCCAGCTGAAAAGTGGCTCAAATCTCATCACAGCTCAATTTCAATTTATCCAGCTCTCTAGCTCCCGTTAAGAAGATTCCAATTACCTGTGCAGATGACTGTAGTCAAGCCTCTCTCTTTCCCTCTTTCTCTTCTGTTTTAAAGCTATCAAATGATTCAAGGCTGTAAAGATGGGTAGTAAAGGAAATTCAGCACGAAAACGCAAGATTTTCTCTACCCTGATCTAAGTGCTGAACTGCTATCTATCTCTTGGCACATTCAGGGGAGGTATCAAAGGCGAGAGTATAAGTTTCAAATATATATTAAAAATACATAATAAATATTTTGTCCGACTTCAAAAAAAGCGATAGGTGTTAGTAGTAATCAAAACATCCCGAGCCTAAGCGCTGTACAGTATCCCATATAAATAAATCACAAGCTTTTTCTAGTAATACATCAATAAGAATATATTAACTCGAGAGTAGCTTCCCTAATATTTTAACATCTCCTGTCAGAGATTTATTTTATTTTTGTCACTAATAAATGCATTTATTTTCTAAAGGGTTCCTTTTTGGTGTTTTACATGTAATAGCAGGAAGAAAAGGCAGAAACAGGAAGGAAGGAAGGAAGGAAGGAAGGAAGGAAGGAAGGAAGGAAGGNAGAAAGAAAAACTTCCCATATACTTTCCCAGAGGACCACAGCATATCCTAGTCTTCTTCCAAAAATGAAATCTCTAAAAAGCATCATGGCTTGCAGTCCTTGTATTAATACTGATGAGTGACAAACATCACAAACACAGCTCTTCCCTGCTTCTCTCTCTGCCATTGCACATATCAATTGCCTTCTAGATTGTTTAGTGCAGTGATTTGGTGTTTGCTTTTAATGAGGCACGGAAAGGAAAAGATTTTTGCAAGGCTTAGGTGCTGGTGAACTAATTACTAGCTAGAGAAAATATTTGCCACTGATTCCAGGGCAGAGATCCCCATGCTATCACTTTCAGTTAATGGTGTGCAGGATTTAGCCCGGAGCTTCCCTGCTCTAACCATCAGAACCAATAATCTTTACTTTTCCTACTGCTCGTGTATCGATAGCTTCTCTAGCCTCAGGCAGCGGCTTTGATATGTTAATATTTCTGAGTACCAAATTCTGCAGAGATCATATTAATGTTGTACATACAGAGTGGAGCTTTGCCTTAAAGTTGAATATTCAGATCGCTCTTTTCAAAAGAAATCACTTGAAGAAATGAAGCTTCTATTTACAGGAGTCGTCTGTGTTTTTTAATCATTAAAAAAATCCCTCCCCCCTTATACTTTCCTATTAATCGTCTCAGGCTTTTATTACATATACATTCCCTTTTAATTCCACTCTAGGTTGCCATTTTAAAAGCAGAATAACCTGGTTCCTGTTTGATTTTTTTCCTCCTCTCTCTTTCTTTTTCTTTCACTCTCCTTTATTCTTTTTCTTTTTGGGGATTTCTTTTTAAAATGCCCTCCAAGCCCCCTTCCACTCCCATCTCTTCCCCATCCCTCGGACATGAAGTGTATGCAGGCTTGATGTCCTCACCTCCATATATTTGGATTAAAAAGACAACACAGTGACATTTGGCCTGCATCGTTTTATGAAATCGAGATGGCAAACTCCAAAAAAAGCTCTTGTTTCTCTTTGTGATCATCCATCGTTCCTGCCCCAGGCTAATTTCAGAAGCTTAAATACTGCTATCGCCTCTGGGCCATGAAGAGAGAAGGGCCAACCTATCGGCAATAGCTCTTTTTCGATTGCCCTTGGCAACGTAAAATACAAACTACTTTGAATCAAAACATTTTTGGAGAATTAATATGATCTGAACTCTGCACGTTTTAAGAGATCTTGAGTTTGTCAAATCGCTTAGAGGTGACTGACATCCGAACGCATTGATGCCTAACTAGGCACCACTCTCAGATCTTATTTGATTAAAAATAAAATAATTATTTTTAAAAAGAAGAAAAGGAGAAGGGAAAAAATAAATCAAAAATAAACAAACAAACAAACAAAACCCACAAAAACATACTCTCTTCATAAAAGCCCGAGCATCAGTCACTAATCAAGTCTACCAATAAAATCCGGGGAAAGACGCTCCCCTTTCTCGCCTCTGCGTTTTATGTACTTAGTTGTGGTATCGTCTCTCATTTGAAAGGCACTCGCTGAGCCTTGATCCTCTCCTCCTTTCTAATTTTAATTTTTGACACTCGAAACTGCCGCCTAATGATTCAGTCATTAAGGACGAGACTTCGGGCAAGAGGTTGGAGGAGGCGGCTGAAGGCAGAGGTCGAGGACTGTGCACTCCTCCCCAGGAGAATCTTTCTCCCCGATACTTTCTGTGCAACTGACATGAAAAAAAAAGAAAAAAAAAAAAAAAGGAAAAAAAAAAGAAAAGAATCGGGGGGCTGGTGTGTTACCCACTCCCCGCGGTGTCATTCATGCACCCTGGGATGTAGGAAAGGGCAGAGGGGAACATCCCCCTGCATCTTGCTCTTCCAAATCAGTTGGAGTCACTCGGTGGGCGCCCACCGTTCTGAAGGCTGCACAAAGAATCCCTCGAGGCTCCCCAGTGCCTTCCTCACCAAAGTCCCGCTGTGACCGGCCCCGGGGCAGGCAGAGACGGACACGGCGGATCTCCTTGCCCGCCTGGCAGCTCCGGGCCTGCGGCGGACGTGGGGTGTGATGCCCGCTGCTGAACTATCTTCTCGCACCCAGCCGGGAGCCCACAGACTGCAGGGCAGATGCCCTCCTTGCCTTCCCTTTGTTGTCCTCTTCCTTCCCTTTTCCCGGCTCTTCTGAACCTTACAAGAGCCTCGAGACACTTGTAACAGCTCATCATTGTGTGCGAATCGTAATGTACAGTCATTAGCACTGTTGTCTTTTTCTCTTCTTTTCTATTCCAAGGGCCAATTTAAATCGCATTAAGTTCCTAAATAGCTGGCTTAATTAATGGCTCTCGCGGCTCCAGCTGAGATAATCTCCAAGTGACTAAAGCCAAATCAGTCGGCGACTTTCAGCTCCCGGGGAGTTTCAGGCTGGGGAAGGGGACGAAGGGAGCTGAGCCGGCGAATTACAATGGGCTCTGCCCGGACACCGGGCGCTTTGCCGTGCCGGAAAGGGACGGAGCAAGCATCAGTTGAGGAGCTCTCACCAGCCTTCTTCAGGAGAAGTTTTAGTAAGAAACGTGAAGTTAGAGTTTGGGTGCTTTTGTTTTCATTGAGGGCTTGTTTGGGGGTTTCGGTGGTTTGCTTTCACCCACTTTCACTGTCTGGGCAGCTCCTCTCTCCTGCTGGTGTAGAGGTCGTGTCTTAGGCGTTTTCTGTCTCTGCTCCATTCTGATCTGTGAACTGTGGTGGTTCCACACAGTCCCAGCTTGGCCTTCTTCAGTGGAGTTTTCAGAGCCACACACACATGAGATGCACAGTGTGCAGACCAGTCATCAGCATCCCACAAACTCAGGCATATGTGCAAGGAGTAAAGGATGAAAAAAGCACAACACACGTGAACACACAACACATAGTCATTTCACACAGCACACACAGTCTGACAGTGCCTTGAGTAGGGATCACGGGTCCCCTTCTTCAGATAACATTTGATCTGCCACACACAGAGCTCACTCGTGGGACACCACAGACAGAGCATCAATGCTTACCACACCTTCACACATACAACCTACATGTCACACAGCCCAAGCCTTCATCCTGCAACCGCATTGGAACCAACACAGGTTCATGCACACTGTCCAACAAAGTGCACCTGTTTTCCCAAATCACTACCCCTGAGAGGACCCAGAGAGACATTGAAAAGTGCTAATGAGTTCCTATGGCTTGTGCACACGAGAGAGGACTGATGAATACATCTTGTCTTTTGGCTCTGATTTGGATTGTATCCTTCACCCCAGGAGCTGTGAGAGTGCGCCTGTATCAGTGCTGACAGACCTCAATTACGGAGGGCTGGTCCTGAGAGCTTGAGATTTGACAATCCCTTGTATGTTCATGCAGTCCTTAAAGTTGAGGTGCTGTAACAATCCTCCTTAGTCCATTATTCTCTTTTCTACCATATCTTTCTTCCCCCAAACTATTTTTAAACAATATTTAAACTCTTAACACTTTTAATAGCCTTGAAAACACTATGTAGTGGAGACCGATCTTAAAAACTGCTGACCATCCACTCAGTCCTACTGAATTTCTCTAATCCATATCTTTAGAAAAATTGTCATATGCATATAAATGTGTCTATCTTTCCTTAGCATGAATTTTGTAGTGAGGGATGCTATCTCAGAATTGTTTCTTTTCATGGAATGATCTGGTTTACATGACTACTTATACTATGCAATTTGTTAACTTACATGAAAATAAAACAATATCTAACATTAAAAAAGAAGCAAAACAGTACTTGCTATTTTTCCTGACAAAAGTAGATGAGTTTTAGAATTTGGGGTATTTTGTTCCTGTGAGTAATGACTAGATCATGTGAGGATAATTTGGAGAACATTTTAAATTGTTTATAAATCTTTGTGGGCTGAATATGGGATTAAATAGTAATGGTAAAATATAAGGCTAACTGCTTGTTTAGATTTGCTACTTGCTAGGGGGAAAAAAAAGGTAGAGAGAGCAGCCTTTCATGTCTTAATTTTATAGCATGCTGTAAACTTTGCAGAATTTCAGAACATAGCAGAAAATTTACTATAAGCTGAAGACTCCTGCTAACAACACCTGTAGATATAAATAATAGACTAATAAAAAGCATAGCATGCTATTAATATTTTAAGTAAGATTAATCTAGAGACACTCAGTCATGCTTATACTTAATAATGTACATAAAACCAGAAATATGTGCATATCCTGAAAACCAAAATAAACAGTACTTCAGTACTGTTGTCACCAGTATCTTACAATGTTTACTTCCATAACTGTATGATATTTATGAGTGAATCTTGGAGAAAGGTACTACCAGGTCTTGAAATAAAATAAAAACCCCATCATATTGCAGCTGTTGCTATTAACAAATAAGAAATGATCTTGCAGAGTGTAAGGATATGTGTTTCTATACAAAATTATAGACAGACATTTTAAAAATTGCTCATATATAAAGTGTAAAAAACATCAGGTGGCATCAATAGATATTTCTTTTTCTCACATCTGATAAAGCAATATTACTTATGAAAAGCATAAATGAAAAAAATATGGGTTTTAATCAATGAAAAGATGCACAAATATCTAACTCTGAGAGTCCAGACACTTGCATTTCAACTGATACCCAAGTACCTAACTAAATCATAATAATCATTGCACTCCAGCCACCCTGTTGTTCTCTTCATCTATACAAAGGGAAGTCTACAATCAAACCAGACCAAACTCTTTTTGCATTGTGCATTTTGGAGGCTTTCATTGCATTGACAAGACTGTTGGGTTAAAGTATGTCTCCATTGTTTTTGCTGCTGTCATCTACACAACCCATCATCAGCTTGTGTTGGCATTTGGTACTGACTTGTGTTATTTGATGAGGAGACAGGAATAAGGAAGGGAAAATGCTCCTCCAATGTTTGCTGTGACTACCTTTTTTAGTATCATATAGTGTAACTTTTGTTCATTCTAGGCTTGGGAAACAAAGCAAAAGCACAGTTCACACAAAGGATCATGTTGTGTTGAATAAGAACCTGTCAGCTAGAAGGAAAAGGACTGGGCCCCAAAAGTCCACTAGCAAAAATGAATGTAGTCTTTTGTTATTCTTCTCCCTTAGACCCTTTGACAATATAGAATATAATAGAATTATAGAATGATTTGGGTTCAAAGAAATCTTTAAATATCATCTGGTCAAAATCCTCTGAGGTAAGCAATAACGTCTTCAACTAGATTAGGAAATATATAATCTGAAATTATTCAGTAGCTGAGGTGATTTAGTATATGGTAGTTTTGGGTCCCAGGTTTTGTGTCCAAATGTGGTCTGCTGCACAAACCATATCTCTTCCTCACCCATCTTTTTCCTCTCAAATAATCATATTTGTTGAAATTAACACAAAGATGACAGATCAGAGGCTAAAATCCTGTCATGAATAAAGAACAAGTGATTGAATAGAGCTGGATAAAAAAGAAGCCCTCAAGAAAGGTTTGTGTGCCTGAAAACTTCCCTTTTTTTCATAAATCTATCAGTTGTAATATAAAAGATATTTTGTATTTGTCTAAATCTTGTCTTGATTGTGTCTTCAGACTTCTGTGACTGTAAGAGCACAACTATCACATCTCTAACACGGTATCTTATGGCAACAGATGATGTCAGACCAGACCACATAATCATTTCCCTGTGGGAATAAACAGTTTTCCTAAAAAGAGTGTTTTTAACATTCACAAGCCTATTTAACATGGTACCATGAGCATGAAATCGCTGAGGCAATCTGCTGGATGATCCTACCAGTTATCTCACCTTCTGCCTGCTCTGATTTTCTTCTTCCTAGCCTTGCAATTATAGAATCATAGAACTATAGAATTGTAGGAGTTGGAGGGACCTTTGGAGATAATCTAGCAGGTAACTAGTCAGGGAACGATGGCCACAGTTTTCTCTTCTTCAGATACACCGGTGGGCACATTACTTTGTTGTGGCTGTGTGTGTGGCTCTTCATCTGATGAACTGAGGGGTACTTATGCATCCCAGCACCAGAAGCTAGCCTGTAAAGTTTTTTAAAACAAGTGAAAACTGTCAAGAGGAACAGAGACCTTCAGGTTTAACTGCTATACTCATGAGAGACGTTATTATCATTCTATTTTTGAGGACGTTTTCTTCTGCTTCTTCAACTTATGTTGTTAGCATCTCACCTCTCAAGTACCCTGTAATGACAAGACCAGCTCAGCAGCTGAACAGGGACTGACTTCTCCAACAGCAGCTACAGCAGCATTGGGTTGACAGCAAAGAAATCTGGGTTTTGCCACTGCTGTTTAGCATAACAAAACATATCCCGTCCTCTCCCTGTTGAGCTGCATTTCTTCACAAAATCATTTGTCCACTGTAACGCATCATCAGAATATGGGGAAGGGAACACATTAAAGTGTGTTTGCTTGTCAAGAAATCTAACTCCTCATCTTTCAGTGTGGCTGCACTTATCCTTTTCTTTCTCTTTCCAGTAGCCCTCCTTCTGTTTATTGTCATCTCTTTTTCTCTTTAACGTCTAGACTTCATCCATCCCTACTCCAAGGTGGTGTTGTAAGAGATCTGTGCCTTCCAAACTGCACACAGTTTGTGACAAAGACATAGATAGCTTCATCTAGAAAGCACCACACTGCTCTCTATTGCTGTGTCAGTGAATAATTAATGTAGTGAAATAGTTAGACATAACATTTTTTTACCTTTTTGTAATTTGAAACTTATTCTCCATGTTTCTGGAAAGCAAATTACTTCAACTTGTTGTTTTCTTTTACTTTTTTAACCCATACTTGGTTTACCTGAAGTTGTTTTGTTTAAGATCACATTGCATAGGCATAATATTTTTAAACATATTTTTACTGTAAACAACCTTCTACTAAATAGTAATGAGAAGTGTTCCAGTAAATTGTGGTTAGAGTAGGAGCAGCTGCAGGGTAACAGGTTTTTGGATTAAGGAACAATTATTTATCTGGCATAAATAGTGCACATACTGGCTTAACCTGGCAAGAAGATAAACTATGACACTGATTTCAGTACAGTCTAACTCATTATAAAATTTACAGACTTATTGAAGTAAATAAATATGTACACATTGCTAATGTTTTCTTGACACACACATATGTACACGTGTATATAAGTACTATGTGGCAGGAAATGCCAAACAAACAAATCTACCCAGTGTTAACACTCTTCACAAATGTACCTGACAGACCAGAAGTCTGAAAACGTTGATTGAAAATATTTATAGGTTTCTGTGCAGCCCTGTGTCAGATATGAAGAAAAAGAAAAATAAAAAAAAAAAACAAAAACCCAAACACCAAAACAACAACCAACCAAAATTATTTCAGACATGTGGCACCAGATTTCTCTATTTGAACATATGAGCTCAGGATTTTAAGTTTGAGCTGTGCAAAAATGAACTTAGGTGCCCTTGATGTGCCTATATGTTTGGTGATTTGCCTCTATATTCTGTCTGAGAAGTGGACATTAATATCTATCCTGTAGCATAATTAGAAAAATCATAAAATATCCTGGTGTACCAAGTCACGATCTTACCCATCTGGGATTTATACCAGGAGATGTTCTTTTCTGGTTTTGCTGTCAGCAGAAGTGTTTAAATGTACCTTCAAGAACTGAAATATTTGGAAAGGAATTCTGTTTGCCTTATGTAAGCAAGTTTCATCCTTTAGTTATATTCCTCTGTCTCTGTTAAAACTTGAATATAGTCATCTTAATTTTAGAGGGCATTACATGTGGAAGAAAATAAATATATCAGGATCTTGTCTAAAGGGAACTATTCTATTCTATTCTATTCTATTCTATTCTATTCTATTCTATTCTGTTCTATTCTATTCTGTTCTATTCTATTCTATTCTATTCTATTCCATTCCATTCCATTCCATTCCATTCCATTCCATTCCATTCCATTCCATTCCATTCTTCCACATTACAGATTTTAGATTACAAATGAAAATGTTTAAGTATCATAAAATGGACTCTTGCAGTGAGAAAAGAATAAGGTGTTCAGAGGAAAGTAGAAATTATCATAGTTAGAAAAATACAATATCTTTCCTTTAAACATGAACGTTGCGCACAAATTCATTCTGCCCATTCATTGTTCTCACAGAAACCATCTGAACTCCTAGTAGTGCATTGAATTATGTGATGTGTTATATCACTGTCATATGCAGTTTATTCTTCTTTTTCTCATCTTTCTCTCAGGGAAGAATTGTGCGTGGCAGTGATAAAATTTTTTATTGTAGTGAGGTTGGTAAAGGCAGGTCAAAGAAGGGTGTTTTGCACTTAGTAATAGATTAGGTGCAAGACTTTAAGATTTCTTTTTTTCCCTGGAGTTTGTATTATCCTCTTGGATCAACTGCGGAGAAAGTTTTTTCTCTTGCTGTCTCACATACTAACTTTAAGTTAAAAGCTCTATTTTGCCTGAGGAGTTATTGATCCCAGTCCTCATTGAAATATTTGGTGATCATTCAGCAGTTTTAGACCTAGGCCAAGTAATTGCCACTTTCAAGAAAGAAACAATTCCAGAACTAACCTGAGATAAATTGATATAGCTCAATATATTTCAATCATTAACATGAGCTGAGGTTTTGACCTAGCTTTAGACGGAGTGTATAAGAGTTCAAAGCTGTGGAAAGCTGTTCTGGCTGCAAATCACTGCAAATCTATAAAACTGTTGAATTTTTGATATCCTAAACACTGCTATGAGAGTTAACATGAACATTTCTCATTAGAACCAATGTCCTAACTTTTTTAACCAATTGCATTTTAAAAAATTCTGAGTGATACCTGAATCTGGTTCAGTCTTAGGTAGTTAATCATAATAAATACAAGAATCTTTCAGTGATAATATGTAATTTTTACTAAGCTTGAAATCACATGGTGTCAAATAGCTATAATGATCTAGTTTGAGTGTAAAGCTTATGACATCCAATAATTAACTTTTCCCAGACTGGAATTTCAATCTATTCTTCTTTCTCAAAGACTAAAAAACACACACTCCTAAAAATCCCCAAACCAAGCCAATAGCAATAAAAACAACTACAAGTATACAAAAGATTTGTTCTTCATGACTGAATTTGTCAAAACATGGAATATAACTTCTCCATTGCTCTAACATTTCCTTTCTTCTGTAGGTGGCACCTGTGTTGTTAACCCCACCGACTTGTTCTGCTCGGTTCCTGGTCGCTTATCTCTACTTAGCTCCACTTCAAAGTACAAAGTGACCATTGCAGAGGTGAAGAGGCGTCTTTCACCACCAGAATGTCTCAATGCTTCTCTCTTAGGAGGTATTTTGAGAAGGTAAGTTGAAGGTGAGAAGAACAAGTCCAAGACAGTGCTGTAATTTTTGTGATTTTCTTTTAGACAAAGAGGTTTTGTTCTCTTTCCCCACCTGAATAGGTGGTCACAGCTTGGAAAAACAAGGAAGGAGATTAATTAGGAGTGAACATTGTTTCTAGGGAAATTTTCAATAAATAATAATAAGAAGATCATGTTGAAATTTTTCACAGAATGTTTACACTTTTTCAATTAACTGATTATTTTTTTCAGCCCCTTGATTCAGTTACTCATCAGAGATGGATATATATTACTTTGCCTTGTGTTGAATGAAAAAAATACTCTCAATATGTGAAAAATTTCACAAATCTGAGTTCTTGTTGAGGATTTATTTCAAAGTAAATTGTTTTACCAAATGTAGTTACAACCTGGAAAGAGTAGTAGCAGAGAGGAGGTGGCAGCCTGTGCCTCACATTGCAAGTAGAAAACAAAGAAGCAACTGTAATTCAGACAGACATATGTAAGTCACAGTGTCCCTGAGGCATGAGCTACCTGAATGCTGTTTGATCAAAACTAGCTGGAAAGGCATAGGCTATTTCACTGCTGTCACCGAAGGCCACACTGATTCACAGAATCACAGAATCTTAAGGGTTGGAAGGGACCTTGAAAGATTATCTAGTTCAATCCCCCTGCCAGAACAGGACCAACTAGAGTAGGTCACACAGAAACTCATCCAGGTGGGTTTTGTATCCCATATTTATATTGAAAGTAATTTCAACCTCTCTGCTGTATTTTAAGATATGTAGTAGTCCAAGAGCTGTCTTGAGCCGTCTTTCAGAGTAAGGACTATAGATCACAACACTGGCTCCATTTACCTGCCTCCATAGGCATTGAAATCCAAAGTCTGCATCCACAGAAATTTTCCTCTGTTACTGCCTCACCTTGGAGAGAGCTTCAGCTAATAGTCACAGAAGCACTCACTTTAAATACCTATACCACAGGCTTCATCAATACCAGTGTAAGCTAGTAAAAATGTAAGGGCACCAGCCTGAACATGAGGACTCATTTCACTCTTCTGATAAAATGAGAGAATGATCCCCGTGAGTTTTTGATCTGGATCAAATACTACTCTTCCAAATCAGCACTGGGCATGGTTCAGGAGTTAGTAAAAGCCAGGGACTAGTCCCAGAGAGCAATTTGGATGTCCCAATTTTGTTTTATGAAATTAGAGAATGTGAATGAATAGATTTGGTCAGGCCATAGCTGTAGTTGTCACAACTTGATAACAAACTCAAATACTTTGTAGTTGACCAGTGCAGATGTAGCAAAATTGAATCTTGTTCATGATTAGCCTGGGACCTGTCAGGGTTATGTTTGCATCCTGTCAGCGGTCACTGTTAAGGTATTTGCCTAACTAGCTTTTCTTCAGAATTGTTCTCAGAAGACATTTCTTGATACACTATATGAGCAAAGTTGTGGTAAATCTCAGTGCGTAAAAATGACCATCCAAATGGTGACATTTCAAGTTTAGTGCCTTCCTCTGACTAAAAGAACTTGAATCTATACTTCAAAACATCTAGTTAGGCACTCTTAGGACTAAGTGATTAGTTATTCTAAGCTGAGAGACCCTTAATCTCATTTGGGGCTAATTAAATATTTATTGAACAAAAGCAAAGGTATAACTGTACTGATGACTATTATCTAATGGCCAGGTAGTTCATTTGGGATGGGAGAGATCTGGTTTCCAGCCACTGCTCTATTCAATGTTTAAGCATTAGTTATTCACTGCCAACTGGCTGCTGTATTCATCTAAAAGACACAGGTTAAAATTCCCTCAGGCTTAGGAAGAAATTAAACCCACGTCTACTGAATAAATGGATGTCTCAAATGTTTCAGACACCAAGGTACTGCAGAAAAAGTAGGTGAAGAATGCACCAGGAACCATTTTGTATGAATAAAGTAATGAAGACATTTGGAATAGGGGCATAGACGACAAGTGATGGCTGGTATTTTAGCTTCAGCATTTCCTACTGCCTTATCTTTCTTCCTCGTAAAGTACCCAGGTCTCTACATAAGTTTAGAGGGATAGCTAGAGGTGAGTTCCATATAGATGTCACTATTTGAGCAGCCATCTGGCTTCTTTTTATAGTCAGATGTAAGAAGTGAGAAAAGTCTCCTCATTCTAGACGTGTTTAATATAGTCCTACAAGAGCATGTTTCTCTCTTAATTGTCTTTGGAGTCTGGAATGACTAAATCAGATATAACTGCATTGTCAATATTTCTACTCAGCCATTGCAATTCCAGGCTCTGTGCCCAAATCAGAACCATGGGTTCCACTGATGTCATTAGTGCAGGCATTGCCCCACATATTTGTCAATATGATGTGTACGGTTTCTAGATTTACATTAACATAGTAAAAAAGGGACAGAATAAAGACAAGTTTCTCTCTCCTATTGTTCTCTGTTGATAGAGCAAAATCCAAGAATGGAGGACGCTGCTTGCGAGAAAAATTAGACAGACTGGGACTGAATTTGCCTGCAGGAAGAAGAAAAGCAGCAAATGTCACACTCTTGACTTCCTTGGTAGAAGGTAGGGTTTACAATACTGCAATAAAATTTAAACATAATTAAAATGTTTCCTTGTATAAAGCACTTTTTCAACCACAGTGTTAAATATCATAATCTATATTTTGTACAGAGAGGAGAAATTACTTGCCTAAAGCCACACACATAGCAAGTGGCAAAATGGAGGTTCACTCTGAGACATCTTGGCTTCCAGCAATTGTTTTGGTTTTACACGTTCCTCAGCATTGATCTGTGCTTTTTGTGCAGGGATCTGACTTACAAATCGATGATCCAAGTATTCTTCTGAGAGAGACAAACGTCTTATACCAACTCTATACGTAGATATGTTTATCTTCTTATTTTTTAAAAAAACCTAACTTGTGAATTTCCTGGACTTGATCCAAAAATGTGGTTTGTTTTTTTTTCTCCCATAAGAAGGCATAATATTTAGACAAGTCTTTTCCCCCTACACATAAATGAATGAAATCTGTTTTCAGATAAGCTCTAGACAGGCCCAGGAGATACTTTCTTGGCCTTTATTTGTTGTTTAAATATCATTCACCAAATACTGCCAGTCTCTTCAAACCTTCAGTTGGGAGTTGCAGGTTCAAACCCCTCAGGCAAAGGGAAGAAACTCTACCTGAATCTCTTCTATTCTGGGTGAATCCACTAAGTACTCAGTTTGTTGCCTGGCTGTGAGTAGCAGCCCTGGGAATTTCAGATCCCTTCTCCTTGATGTTGAGAGCACTGAGCTCATCCTAAAGGTCAACACCTTCTAGGATCATAACCTTAAAAGTCTATATAGATGTAGGCAAGTAGGCTGAGGTCTCAGCACACATTACCACAAAATCACAGAAGTACAGAAAGGTTGAGGCTAGAAGAGACCTCTGGTGATCTTCTAGTCCAACCTTCCATCTCAAAGCAGGATCAATTAGAAGAGGTTTCTCAGGAACTTGTCTAATGGGGTTTTTATTATCTCAAAGGACAGACACTCCACAAGACAGAAATAGTGCTGAATCTGCAACAGTGGAGGTTTTCACCAACTAAGAGAAGTCACTAAGGTTCTCAGGGGCCGCTAAGCACACAGAACAACAATGAGGCTGCTCTGAAATACAGATGTGTCTTTTTGTAATAAAGAGAAAGTAATAATTGAGTTGCAGTCTTAGAAAATGTGCCAGTTTAGAGCAATAAGAGCTGTTCCTGACCTCACCGTCCTTCATGCATCTTAGATCCTAGGAGGGAAGAACAGCCAGAGATATATGACCAGTTATTCCTTCCTTAGAAGAACAGAGAGAGTGAGGAAGCCCTCTTTCAACTGCTGTCTTGACATCGATGGCAAAGTATCTTTACTGTAAATCAGAATTAGATTCCTTTTTCTGAGGCATGGAGCTGTGTTTGCCTTCCTGCCCTTTACTCAAAGCCGATGGAAAACCTATTACCAAGCCTATGGTATGCCTTTTGTTCTTGGACTGCCTGATGTCCTAAAGTCCTAATGATATATACTGATAAGACTAAACTCACTTTGACAGACAACTCTTTGCCTAGACAAGCTAAACATGATTTTTTTCCATAGGAATTTTTAATAAAGCCTTCATCATGTACATTAACATTCCTACAGAACAAATAAAGCTCATCTTCTACCTTTGTACCAGTCCTTGGTCAAACTTGGCAGTGCTCATTGAATTCTTTGTGGTATAAACTGTCTTACCTTTGTACATGCAGATAGTACTTCCAAGTGATATTAACTCATAGTATTGTTTCTGCAAGGAAAGCCATCCCTCAATGGCTTCTGCTACTAGAGGAGTCAGAAATGAAAAGACTTATTCTGGATTTTAGAAGACATGGAGAAAACATTGATTTCTTTTTCTCTGTGATGTTAATACATAAATTAATATAATTATTTATTAGTCTTACTAAATCTCTAAATAACAGGTGTGCTATGGAATTCTCATAAGGACCTTGGATTGTGACACTCTCAATTCATAGAATCATAGAATGGTAGGGTTGGAAGGGACCTTTGGAGATCACGAAGTCCAACCCCCCTGCAGAAGCCTTCAGATGGTTCTAGGTTTATTATTATGAGACTACACAGTCTTTAATGTATCAAATGTTTTAATATCCTTGTAAGGTAAGAATATATTCAGCCTCTGTTTGAAG
Source organism: Urocolius indicus (assembly GCA_013401255.1). Lineage (NCBI taxonomy): Eukaryota > Metazoa > Chordata > Aves > Coliiformes > Coliidae > Urocolius > Urocolius indicus. Next base: position 17,953 of record WBNH01001920.1, read on the forward strand.
TTCAGAACTAGTCAAAATGGTTTTATGAAAGGTAGGTCCCATTTGGCTAACCTAATCTCCTTCTACAACAAGGTGATCCACTTAGTGGATCAAGGAAAGGCCATTGTCGTGATCTTCCTGGACTTTAGTAAAGCCTTCAACACAGACTCTCTCAACATTGTCCTGGAGAAATTGGCTGCTCATGGCTTGGATGGACAAACTATGTTGGGTGGAAAACTGGCTGATGGCCAGGCCCAGAGAGTGGTAGGGAACAAGGTTAAATACAGTTGTTGGCTGGTCATCAGTGGTGTTTCTCAGGGCTCAGTACTGGGGGCTGTTCTGTTTAACATCTTTATCAGTGATCTGGATGAGGGGATAGAGGACAGACTCAGTCTGCTTGCAGCCAACATGAAGCTGTGCAGGAGCGTAGAAGGCTCTTTAGAGGTCCCTGGACAGGCTGGAATGGTGGGTCAAGGACAACTATATGAAGTTCAACAAAGCCAAGTTCTGTCCCCACACTTGGCGCACAACAACCCACAACACTTGGGAATGTGTGCCTGGAAAACTGTCTGATGGAAAAGGACTTGAGGGTGTTGATCAATAGCTGGCTAAATATGAGCCAGCAGCATGCCAAGGTGGCCAAGAAAGCTGATAGTATTCTGGCTTGTATCAACATCAATGTGGCAGCAGAACCAGGGAAGTAATTGTCCTTCCATCCTCAGTGCTGGTAAGGTCACATTTCAAGAGCTATGTTCAGTGTTGGGCCTCTCACTACAAGACATCTTGGTGCTGGACCATGTCCAGAAACAGGTAACAAAGCTGAGGAAGGGTCTGGAGCACAAGTCTGATGAGAAGTGGCTGAGGGATCTGGGGGTGTTAAATCTGGAGAAGAGGAGGTTGAGAGAAGACATGATCACTCTCTACAATTACCTGAAAGGAGATTGTAGTGAGGTGGGGATCAGTCTCTTCTCTTCAGTAATGAATGACAGAACAAGAGGAAACAGCCTCAAGTTGTACAGGGGAGGTTTAGATTGGAGCTGAGGAAGAACTTTTTCCCTGAGAGGGTTGTTAGACCCTGTCCCAGGCTGCCCAGGGAGATGGTGGAGTCCTCATCCCTGGAGCTATTGCAAAGCCTCGTAGCTGAGCTTGGCAGGTTGAGGGGACGGATTGGATTAGATTTTAAAGATCTTTTCTAACCAAACTGATTCTATGACTCTATGATAAGAAAAGCCAAAATTAGTTGTGTCGTGATTAAGTACATTGACCAAAGCTGTTTCAAAAATCTCTGGCAACACTGAGACTTGTCTTCCTCTAAAACAGACTAAAATCATGGCGGTTTAGGGACTACTGTGAAGTTCTACAGAGGAACTGAAGTGAATTTCTAGGCTGTAGTGATCATTTAAAGATCCAGGCTTTATGAAAATTATTTGGTGGTCCCTTTTTCTCTGCAAACATGTTTATTTTGGGGCTCAATATGACTGCTAGGTCTTCACTACTATTCTTGTTTTGTTTGTATTATATCTTTAGTGTCTTTAGTAGGGACTTCTGAGGCCCAAATTAGGAATTGTTTGACAGATCAGTTCTGGTTTTCAAGTTGTCATCCACATAAAGCAGCACAATGAGTGGCAAGACAGACTGGGAGAATGAAGTCGGTCTTGCCAAGACTCTCCATAGCAGTGTGGTACATAGTTTTGCACAACCTATAGGCGAGGAATGCCCTCTAGTGCCTACATGAGATGAAGGGACAGGTCATTTTCCTCACCAGCTCTAAAAGGAAAAATCCTGCATCTTAGTTAACACAATAAAGGCTTCTCCATTAACGACTAGTATTGTCGAGGATAAGCCTTACTCCTGCCTTCCCAGTGGCAGCAAGAAAGGATGTAAGAAGGGGGTAGATGTCCCCAGCTGTTTGAACAGGTCACTTATAAGGAAGAGATGGAGCATCAATGTGATTGTCAGGGCAGATAAAAGCAATGCACGAATGATTTCTAAACCATCAGGTTGGGTTGTTTTTAATTAAAAAAAAAAAAGCACCAAAACCCCTGAAAGAGCATTTACATAAACACTGGAATTTATTTTCCTGTCAAAGCTAATTAATACACTAAACTTCCTAGACATAGAATTGACAGCTTTCATCATCTCAGGACCAAAACTCTTGAGAAAAATAGGTCAGCATTTACTTTTTTCACCCTGTTATCAACTGTTACACTTCTCCTCACCAGCCTTTGTTTAAATATCCTTTCACTTGTTCCTTCTCCCTTCTCATCTTACAAATAGAAAAAACTTTCCTTCCACCTCCTGCCTGTCCCTCCTCTCCGTGAGTAACATTTCTGCTGGGTAGAGCATTCAGAGGAAGCAAAGCTGAGGAGAAAGTAGGAGGTTCAGATGCTCAGTGTCCCTCTCCTGGGACACAACTTCTGCCTTCACTCTGTGTAGGAACATGTCTCACTCTTGCTGGACCCAGGAGACATGCATGCTGCTCCTTGCACCTGCCCACAGAAGCCTGTCAAGGTACACAATTGGTCTCTCCACTGAAGCTTTCTAGAGCTGTCTCTGCTAATTCAGCTTCAGCAACTGTCCTTTTCCATAATGCAAAGCTCTCTGGTCAATTGTCAGATTATGCAGGAAAGGCAACACTGCTTCTAGATGTAAAATCTTGTGCTCGATTTAAGGAGAAAAAGTGAACAACTCCGACACCCGTTCTTTGTCTTTGCAGGAGAAAAGAGTACTGGGGATTCTGCACATAAGGAGATTTGATTTTAGATTGAAAAAAGGCAAGTGGCTATAAAAGCCAAGGAGTTTAGGGGCTTCTACCTTCAGTATGACTCCTTGACATACAAAATATCAAGGCAGAAGCTGGCAAATCTAAAGTGAAAGAAAAGAGAGCAGTTCACTCACATTTCCACATTTTCCCCTAGAATAAATACTTGTCCAAATTATGATATGGAAAAAGAAAGAACTTCTTTTATGACATTTTGTAGAGACTACTTTCCCCCACCAAGAAAATTTATTTGCTACTGTGCTGTAATACAAGGAACAAAAAGTTATGTGTTTGGAAGTATGACAAAATCCATTTCTAAATACTTCAGCATTTGGTTCTAGTTCAAAACAAGATCTTTACTCAAAAATGAGATATGAGAAATCATGTTCTGCAGAGGCTTTTCATATCTAGCTTTCTATTTTTATTTAGAACTTAACGTTGTTATTTAGAGTGCCTGATCCTTGTATCATATGGTAATGTGTGCTTATAAATACATATGCCTACTTATAATGTGCATTCCTAATACACATCAGCTTCCCATTTCCATTAAAAACAAATTTTAGAAACACATTTTAAGAATTTGTAGTTTTATTTTTCACAAGAGGTAGATTTGTATGTACCTTTCTACTTCTATTTGTATGCACAATTTTACCTATGTGTATCCACAAGCAGATAAACCATTTTGGTTCATTTTACTCATGATTTTCTCTCTTCATATACCAGTAGCATTCGATCACAGCCCCAGTTTAATGTAAAATAATCAAGTTTTATAGTCTTGTATAGCTTTCTCAGGTCATCAAAACAGTTGAATATAATCTTCTGAGTTTCAGTAAATAATACATATATCTTTGAAAATATAAGTTTTAACAGTAGTTCGTATTTTCATTCTCTTTCTTTTTGACATTAAATGAAAGCATACAAATCTCAGTCACTTTGTTATTGACCATACTAAACAGATGTCTACATTCCATCACATAAAGTTTTGTTATTTTGAAGAAACCAACACTTTTCCAATGGCTAAATGCTTCAATGCTTTTCTGACTACATTCCTCACATTGTTACTTGGATCTGACTGAGAACAGGATAGAGCTGTATGGAGAATTGTAATTCCACTTGATGGGAGCTTCAACGAGCTTTACTTTTCTTTCTACGCTCACATGAAAATAAATATATCGAGTTTTTAATCAAGTTTGGTTGAAAAGCAAAACCTCGTACTCTTTTGCAGTTATTTATCTTTATCTAAGGAAGACTGAAAATGTAACTGAAATAGAATTTTTTAAGTACCTCTACAGAAATGCATCAGTTATGTTTTAAATTTGTACCCTTTCTCATCCATGAAGAAGTCCGGGATAGACATTTTAAATACAAAACTGTCAGTCAGGTTTATGCTTGTTCATTCTGACTCACTGTTAACATACAACTAAAATCCATTTTGAATTCATTGAATTTTTTTTTAATCTTCCAGAAGCTTTTTCTCCTTTCAACTTAGAGACAGTGGTTGCTTGTTTAATTCTTATTCTTTTTAGACATATTGGAAATCATGTTCAAAAAATCCAAGCAATATAGAAAAACAGATTATTTTGAGTATAATCTTCAGTATTTTTATGTAAATTGGGTTACAGCTGTAAGAGTTGTTATTCACTGGTGTCAGAAAATTCACTGGGAGTAGTGCAAGTATTTTACTAGTAGCTGAGTTCAGTTCAGGCAGATAAATGCCCAACATAGTATTTGCCTGTGAAAACAAAAAATATTTTTATGGTAAAAACTCTTACTTATAGAAGAGGAGATTTTAATCTGAGAAGGTGGACAACAGAGTCTGGAATAGAGGTCAGCACACATAGGTCCTTATGCCTCATGCTGCCCCTGGCACAGGACCGTGCTATCATGGAAGTTTCTATCTTCCTTGGCTTGGCAGGGTCTATGTGGAGCAGACTGAATCTTGTTGGGGATGGGATTCATCCCAATATCTCTACTATAGCTGTATCTGTCCTCTCATGTCACATTGTAGTCAATAGGGAAAAATCAACACTTCTGGGTGATTAAAAATTAAATGATATTAAATTAATAATTAAACATTTTATTAAGTTGCTCAGAAAAGTTGTGGAATCTCTATTGTTAAAAGTATTCAAGATTAAGCTTGAAAAGTCCATGAACAACCAAATCTAAGACCATTTTTTTCAGCAAAAGGTTATCTCCTGAGTTCCTTTCTAACCTGAACTTTTCTGTGATTCCTCTGATTCAATTTTACCTTCTGGTTTAGTATGGGATGACATATGTTTTCAAGTGTTTGTTCATCTCCATTGATTAGAAAGTATTCTATCAGATCAATATTGCCATTTAATTAGATTATTTCCACTGCACATGTTCTGAAATGGAAGGGTTACAGATCCTACATCCCTCCTAACTGTTCATCTGGAGTACCCGCCTGGTCTGCAAAGAGCAAAAACCCCACAACACTCTACCCCCAAAACTATTCTGGAGCACATATCTGTTAGTCATTCATGCAGATATGCTTCAACATATACTTCTGATAGGTGACCTATTTCTACCTTTTACAATATGATGAGAGCAAGTGTCTTGTGGAAGTGCCTATTACCCAGCAGGGAAAGACTAACTTAGGCACAGATGTTCACATGCCAGGCAGCTGTATTTGATCAGATAAATTGCACACCAAGGTTGACAGAATCACAGCACACAGGCCAGAGTGTTCAGTAAACCCTAAAATAAGTTCCTGAGTTCTCTAAGCTAGTGGAGAGGGATGGGTTCTTTCAGAGCTGTTTGACACCCAGCATAGAGTTGGGTTATAATGTCCAGTTTCTATAGTGAGGTAGAGAGGTGCTGAGTTCCCACTTCTGTCCCAGACTTCTCAGAAGGCTTAGTCAAGCCATGTACAACCTTTGCTTTGATTTCTCCATCTGTAAAACAGCAACTGTGATGTTCATTATCATCTCTTTTTATTTTGTCTGGTCAATTTTGATTGCAATGTTTTTGGAAACAAGATTGTTTCTTGTACTCTGCTCTGGGGTCTACTCATCTTTAGTGTGGGACACTTGTTCTGTGACTGCTGGCTTCACCCCTAAGCAAATATTCTGAAATGTACATTATGCCCACCGCTCTTCCCTGAGGTAGAAGGCTGTTCTTCCTTTGGAGATAGAGAACTGAAGCAATAAAGGCTGAATCTCAGCTCTTCAGAGTGATTTATTCCTACACTTTACTAATTTCCATGCCTTAAATATCAATGACAAACTCAGCTAACAAACTTAAGCAGTTGCCCAGTGTTCACTGGTGGCAAGGAGGGAACTAAACTCAAATGCCTTGAATTAGTATTTTCTCGTGAGAGGAATGATCTCCCTATCTTCTGACTGGCACCATCTGATGACTAAGCATGAACAGACCAAATGAGCTGAAATCTGTAACTGAGGTTGGGAATGAATATCTACAGAAGTGATCTGGTTTTGTATTTGGTTGTTTGGAGGTTTTTTTGGTGTTTTTTTTTTTTTTAAAGAGTGGGTGAATTCCTGTAATAGTAGTAGTAATAATAATAATAACAATAATAATAACCCCTGTAAAAACTCACTGACCCATTTTGTCTGCCCACAGGGGAAGCATTACACTTGGCCAGAGATTTCGGCTACACCTGTGAAACAGAGTTCCCTGCCAAGGCGGTAGGAGAGCACATTGCCAGACAGCACATGGAACAGAAAGAGCAGACAGCAAGGAAAAAGATGATCCTAGCAACAAAGTAAGAAGGGAGGGGAAACAAAAAGAGAAATCTGTCTGTCACTTCTCCATTTTGGATCTGGGGGCTGTGGGAGGGAGGAGTGGGAGTGTGGAGCTGCGATTGCGTTGACTGCTATCATAACAGCACTCACTGACAGCAAGTGAGAGAAATCACTTTAGAGATGGTGTAAGGGGAACTTTATTTGCTGCAGTGAGGTTTTTGTCACTATGCTCTCATCACCTGCAGTTAAGGAGGCACACACATCTTAGATGCTTGGTTTAGATGAGAGGAAGGGACATTATTACAGGGTAAGATCTATGCAACACCAACTGGCTTTGTCTCCTGTTTGTGTGTGTGAGCAGGAAATCTAAGCTTATACTGAAGTTACTGTGAGATAATTATCACTAGTCTGCTGGGAGAGAGCTGGTTTGCAGAGGGACAGAACCTCTCTGGATGGAAATTGCAAAAGTTCCCCTGAAGCCAAGGGCACTGGAACAATGTACACCATCAGGGGAGATTTGTTCAAGTCATTAAAGACACACAGAGACACCTGACTTTGCTCTAAACAAGCTGCTTGCCTCCCTGGAGCAGTAACATCATGTTAGGATAACATTTCACCTACATTAATTAGCTTTGATGAGAAAGGAATTAGTCTTCATGAGCCATGGGAAACAGGAATAAATAGTCTGCATGGAATAATACAGACCTGCGCTAGCTGTGTGGTATGCCTGCTTGGAGTAGCATTGAACACATTCATATTCTTCCAATGCTTACTGTGGTGCTACACAGTAAAGGTGCAGGATAGTGGAAGGTAGAAATCCAACTTCAAAAACCACCATCCCAGAGCTGGAAATATTTGGAAGTTATCCAGGCTGGAATATATACAACAGAGAGAAATTGGTCTGGAATAGGGAAGAAGGCTGACCAGCAACAGAATTGTCCTTCATATACCAGTGTCCTTGGGCTTTTTGTGTCTATCTGTGAAGAACAGGATTCCATGCCTCATGTCACTTTTGGTTGTCATGTCTTTGCCCTGAAGGTGACCCAGATGTGAAAAATCTCAGCCTTTTGAATCCTGTGAATGTAACCAGTCATCTTTCCCTAGGTTGATAAGCAGGGCATCATGTGGCTCAAGGGGCATTTGCTGGTTGGGAAAATGATGTCACACCTCACACATCATAGTTCTAAGTTTCTTGTAGATTAAAAATAATAATATAAGTGGAATGTCATCTCATTCTTACCTATGTCCACTTTTAAGGGATTTTAGAAACACTAGAAAAAAAAAAAAACAGCTGGCAAAAATTATCTCCTCTCTGCAAGTTGTGTCTCCCCATTACTATAGAGCCCATTAACAATCTGCCCCCTTCACTATATTGCATTGATGGGCTGCACAACCTAAATAAGACTTAAGACTGCAAATCTTCCCAGCTGGAGGATTTTCCCCATCTGTAAAGTGCTATACAGCCATAATGATACAAATCTTCCCCGTTATTTCCTGCCTCTAGTGAGAGATCATATTACCACACCTTGTAAAAATCAGTAGGTAGCTGATATAGTCGTACATTCAAAGGCTGTCCCACTAGGGACACAAAGAGTCTCACCACTCCATACCTACTTTCTTACCCTCCTTTACCACTGAAATGGGGAATCATGTGCATGCATTACTCCCAACTCCCATGAACTTTGGACTTGTCTTCTGTTACTCTGCACTTCCAAGGAACAAAATGACATTTTCTCCCCCTCTCCTCAGTTAAAAACACCAACAAATAGATCAGAGAGGTCTGTTAATAGTATAAAGATAGCCCATACCCTACTGCAGTCAGAGTGCCTGTAACAGGGACAGATGTGTGCTACTGCTGCCCTCTCCTGCCTGGAAGGAGAACACTGATTCAACAGACCAGTCCTGTCCAGGTACTACAGGAGACACATGTTCATGATGTAATATTAGCATGGTATTTCCTAGCCATGCTTCCATGTGTCTGACTGTGTGTACTCTAGTCATTTATCGGGAGTTTCAGTTATTCATTAGGCATACATAAGCTCTAGGTTTCTAATTTCAGTGATTTCACAGCTGTCTTGTCTCATAGGCTTGTGAGCTACGATACCAGAGAAAAATGGTGGATTGCTATATTGCCATCAAAATCAACACAGAAATTCCAAGGTGGTAAAGTCATTTTTGCCATACTTTGCCTATGGAAAGATTTGGAGCACCATTGCCTGCTTGTATTGCTATTGTCCGCTCTCGAACATAGAAAGAAGCTCATATAAGACCTGCCATTGGCAGGATTAGTGAGATCTTCCACATGTGGGATCTTGAGGAAGAATAAGGGGAAAGAGCAAAATTATTTCCACAGTTCCTGGTATATAGGTGAAATTCCATTTTGGATTCAGATATCCAACTTAATGGCTTGGTTCAGCTGCCCAAACATAGACACTTACTGCCATTTGAGATGAACTGCTTGCTTATCCAGTTTGCTTAGCAGATAATGCTCCAGAAGCACACAAGTCTTTTTTTACTATGTTCTATCTGACAGTTATTATGGATGTCTTGGGTACTGTGATGTCTATGTGTGTGTAACTAAATAGAGCCCTTGATGCCTATAATGCAGAAGCATCCAGTGTCGAGTAGGAGCTCTCAGTTTTAGTAAGGGCATCCATAGCTTGTGATGCCTCAACAGAAGTACTTCAGCTACCATGCACTGAACTGTAAGCCATGAGCCAGTGAAATCTGAAGACTACTACTTTAGATGCCAATAGCCCTTTTTAAAATATAGAAGCCATAGACCTGAACATAACACAGTCTTCACTGCCCTATCCAACCCTACCTGGTCTAAGGCTATAATACAGTGAATGTAATACAGTGAATGAAATGAGGTCTATTTTCTCTCATGAAACAAATCATATTCATTGTGTTAAACTATCTGACCTCCCAAAACTGCCTCTTGGAAACAGTCTCTTTCATTTGTTATCTCAGGAGTTGCCCAGGACAGTACTAGTCGATGCAACAAGGTGGTGCAGTGGCCCCTAAGACAGCATAATCATCTTTCTTTGTTTTTTTAAAGTCACAGCCCAACTCAGTAAATAACTGTCAGGCCTTCTCGCTGTCACTACTCCAGGTGATATTTTATTGGTAGGGGAGGTTCTAAGACATTACTTTGCCTAGAAAGCCCCTTAAAAAAAAAAAAAAAAAAAGAAAAGTAGGTTACTGCTTTTTACAGGTTTTCATGTATAATAAAAAAGTTTTTTCTTTCAACCTGCCAACATCCAGTAAAGACTTTTGACATGTGAAGATAGAAGGGAACTTAATTGCACACTTGGTTCTGACACTTTCCTTTGTCAAAATATAAGAACTTTTAAGATGAACTTTTCCAACAGGTAGAAAGTAGAGGTTGGAGGAAGGAGAGAAGAGCAGTGCTGACAGGGCCGACTGGGGATAGGAGATTGTTTAGAAGCCAAAATGACTGACTGTTTTCAGCTGTTGAAAGGAACTGTTTTTCCTCTAAGGACCTGATTCATTAAAACTGTATGCTGCATTTACATATATTTCTGCTGAACACCTCTCTTTGCCTGAGAGGCTAAGAAGATGCTGTCTTTTCAAGCCGTTGGTGTCTAGGTCCATACAGATGACAAGTGTTTACAGAAATCAGGCTTAAATAAAGTCCAGCAGCACAGCAGGAAAGAGTTTTGTGCATCTTCTCTCCTCTTACTCTCCTTATAAGAGCTGTGGTATTCAAAACCTATGTCCATAATGTTCAGAACAGTGATATAATGAAGGGTAAAAACTGGTTGGTATAGTTTCCTTGCTTGTAACTCAACAATGGAGGACCTTGTGAAGGCTGAGTTTACTCACTTATTTTCCAATATGTTCCTGTCTCAAAGGACAAGAGTTACAAGGTAATAAAGAAGAGCTTGAATTTTATCTAGGACCAGATGTGCAAAGTGTTCTAACAGAAAGCATGGACTGCAGAGACGGTTTTTAGTACTAGAAAAGTGGCTTCAGGCACAGTGATTGCATTTATGCTAACAAAGTTATGCACACACTGAGTCATCAAATTGCAAGTACCCCTATGATTAAAGTGTCAGAGTGGGTCCTTGAACCCTCCCAAGTATCTTCTGCACATGTTCTGAAAGAACCCACACCAGAGTTCATCCTCAGGAAGACACTCTGTTTAAGAGACTAGATGAGCCTGACGATATGGACCTTATCAGATGGTGATAATTTGCACGAGGGTATGAGACCGACCCCTGGTGGCTGTGTGTACTAGGTTACACATAGTCACCGTGACCAGCATTTATTAGGCAGTCCAACTGAGTGTCCTGATTGTCTGGTGGGTTTCTTGCCCTCTTGATCTCACATTAAGTACATAAATTTCCAATACAGTTAATGTAGAATGATACTCTCATTTAGAGAAGTCCTGAGAGAGAGATTCAAACACTTCTCATTTTTTAATAACTGTTGAAAGTAAATGATGTGTCTATTCATTCATGGTCCAGACAGTACTCATCTGAGGACATGCACTAAATGGAGATGATTTGGTTTCTCTTTTAAAAAGTACATTGGTAGAACATGTCTAGGCTAATTTGCAAACTGATCCAATACAATCATACCACACAGCCGAAAATACCTTATTTTCATGTCTCTCTTGGTGTTAGGTCCTATATAGAAGTATACCAGGGGATAATTGTAATCCCAAGCTGCTAAAGCACTCTGAGAAACCTGAAGGAAGGTCTCATAAGGGGAGGGAAGACAGCAAGACTACTCATCTTTTCCAAAGTCTTTGGACTAATATGTTGGTGGGACACCAGGCAAGACAGAGCCTGAGTTCCCATTTCAAGGTGCCAAACTGGGGTCCCAGGTCTTACCTACTGAAAGCATGTGTTGCTCAAGAAACCATCATCAAGAAAAAGTGGAGATTATGGGATTTTCCTCACTGATCTGTCTGTTATGTAGGAACTTGCATTTGAGTGAGTCACTGAGCTCCTCCTACACTCACTGGAAAGACAGAGGCACTATTAGGCTTCAGGACCTCTGTATTGTTGTAGACAACTACTATAGGCTACCTGATACATAGTAGGAATGTAAAACAATTTAATTAGTCTTTCATTAAGAAATTCAAACAGCACTGCTGGAAGGAAGGTAGCATTTTCCTTCAGAACTCCTAGTGCTCCATTTGTCTTAAGAGCTGGGGGTCAAGAAGGCAAGGACAAAATAGCCAGGACTTCTACTTGCAGATAAACCAGTACACAGAAGCACACGTATAAGTAGTGATGTATTTACACAAAGTAATCCATAATAAAGTAGTTCATAATTTTCTTTAACCATAACCCTTGCTTCTAACATGAGTGAGCTAAGCCAGACTTAACACTAACAAACTTTGTCCAACTCAGGAGAGAAATCACATTTTCAAATGTCCACATTAATACAGTTTCAGAAGGAAAGTATTCCTATACAAATTATTCTGATTGTTACTGGCTCTGAGAATTTGGGACAAGTCAGCAAGAGAGAGATTTGTTTGTTTTTACTTTTCTTAACAATAGCTCTGGTAAACATTTCTGTTATGAATGAGGCAACAGTGTGATGGGAATCAGCTTTATGAAAAAGATTACACCTGTCTTATTTAAGGATTTCTACTTCCCTTCTAGACAAATATGTAAAGAGTTCCAAGACCTTCTAAGTCAAGACAGATCACCCCTCGGATCCTCCAGACCAACTCCAATATTAGACCTCGACATCCAGAGACATTTAACACATTTCAGGTATGATTTTGAAAGAGGGATATTTAGCTAAAATCCATAGTTCCAATAAAAAAGTATTTGTAACATTATAATGGTACTTGTTCCCTTACCTAGAAGATTATAATGTCTGTAATCCCTCTGTTATCTACCTATTGAAAATGCATGTTTGTCCAGAAACATAGTTCAGTCTAATTGCATTCACCCTCTTTCTAGGACCACAGTTTGAGTTTGAGTAAGCAGTTTTTTCCATCTGCTGGGCAAATCTCCCCATCTGACCCTAAAGATGTCTTGCTCTAGATGTGAGATAAATTACAAATCAAGTGTCATGGTTTTGCCCAGCCAGCAATGAAGCATCGTGACAGTCTCTTCCTCAGTGCCCCCCGTCCAGCCTCTCCTTTGTTAGGATGGTGGAGGCCCCAGCGAGATGGGAGGGATAAAGATAACCAAGTATGTTGTGGATTGAGACAAGGACAGGGAGGACTCGCTGCCAATTACAGTTCTGGGCAAAACAGGCTCCAGTACTTGACTTAGAGAGGAAAGTAGGAAAGTTTATTCTACTACCTACAAGAAACAGAACAGAACAAAAAGCAAAAAGAGTAGGGTGATTGAAAAAATTACAACCTTCCCCCATCCCTCCTTTCTTCCCAGGCCCAGCTCACTGCTCCTGATATCTCTACCTCCTCCCGACTGAACAGCTCAGGGAGACAGGGAATGGGGGATGTGGTCAGTCTCTCACAGATGGGCTCTGCTGCTTCTCTCTTCTCAGATGAGGACGACTCCTCACATTCTTCCCCTGCTCTGATCCAGGGTCTCTCACAAAGGACACAGTCCTTAATGAATATCTCTGTTGTGGGTTCTTCCCCACAGTTGCTGATTCTGCAGATACAAAGTCCCTCCCACAGGACATGGCCTTTTCTGGCCATAGTATTAATGGACTTCTTTGGTGTGGATTCTTCCCCACAGTTACAGCTTTCATGAATATGGGGTCGCTCACATAGGGTCTTTAATGAAGAAAATCACTGTCCCTAATGTGAAGTCTTCAATGAAGTGAGTCACTGCCCCTGATGTGGGGTCTTTAATGAAATGCAAGCAAATCTCAGCTTCACCAGTCCTCTCTGCAGGACACAGAGAAGTCTCTGCTCTAGCACACCTCCTCCTCTCTTCCCTCACTGACATTAGGATCCTCATAGTTGCTTCCCTCTCTCTTCCCACTCCTTGCACCATCACCAGCCAGAAAAAAAAAAGAAGAGACAGCAAAAGGAAGGAACAGGAAAAACCCTCCTCTTCCAGTTTCTTCTTAAAATGTGATCATGGATGTGTCTAATTGGCTCAGCCCTAGAAGTGAGTCTGGCTCAGAGCTGGGGAGAGTGTCGAGCAACTTCTTACAGGAGCCATATTTACAGCCCCTTCCCCATTACCAGAAACGGCTGTCATGTGAAACCATGACACCAAGTAGAAAGCCCAGAAAAGTAGAAACTCAAGTTCAGAGTCGAAATTCAAATGTAGATGAATCGAAGTAACACTAAAAGCAGGAACAATTAAGCTTCATCCTTACCAATCCTCTAAATAGTTCGAGCATCCTTTTTATGCAAATGAAACCATTTGACATCATCTTACCACAACCATACTATTAACTCTTCAACCTCCAAAGCAGACTGACCTCAAAGTACACTACCTGTTGGATCAGCCTTACTACACTAACTCCTGGACCACGTCCTGGAAAGGTCTGGGAGAATACAAACTGACTCAGACTAAAGAGCCTGAGATTGATAATATATTTAGACTCGGTTCCTGGGCCCATGTCCTGGCAGTATTAATTTTATGGGTATAGATAGCCTAAGAAGATGTTATAAAGACAAGAACCCATAGTACATGTATGCAAAGTCCAAAATTCATCAGAACTTTATCCCAATTATAGAGAAAAGTGTGTAGACAGTTCGAGATCAGAAAGATTTATTAGTCCAGGAGTTGCTGTGCAATTTCAAATTTTTTTGCTTTAGGCTATGTGTTGGAGACAGTGAAATGGGAACTTCCAAAGGGCCACTTTGAAACAGTGAGGTCATCTAAGATATCTATCAAAGCTAAATGTGATGAAACGTCCTAAAGGTGCTCTTGTCTTTGCTGAGACCACAGACAGGAATATGTGATTAGCTGATGCTACAGATTTTTCTTTACTATTAGCTGATACCTGAAAAAAGCAACATGTAAAAGCCATTCCAGAGAGCTGTTTACAGATCATAATATCAAGCAGGTTCATTAGGTGTATAAAGCCTTAGAATGTAGTTGCATGTTCTTTAGCACAGTCAGATGAGCTATTTTTCATTCATATTTTCATTCATTTCATTCATAGACAACTTTTGTGCCCCAGCACCCCAATATCCTTTAGTTCTTAAGATTCCAATAGAGCATGAGGCACTCAATAACCAGGTGATGTGGTATCTGACATTTAGTCTCTCAATTTTGAACAAAATCCAAAATATCCACTATCTTACTTCTTCTATCCAGCTGTTGAAGCGTGGAGAGAGGCAAGAATAATGCCTGGCTCACAAATGCACACATTCCTTTTTACTCTTAGACATAACTATGTGCATCTTGTATGGATACAAACACCTAGACAGTCCCACTTCTATTTTCATCCAGTGATGTATACAAACATACACATACCACTTACATGTAGTCTTTCCCTTATACACACACTCCAAAACACCTATTTGCACACCGGAGGCACATTTATTCATTTATATCGGATACTTATAGAAGGATTTTAATGGGCCTGTGGGAAAATATAATAATTCCCCATTACACACACACACAGAGTAAACATGATACAAGGTAGTTAATCCGCAAGGATTCCCATGTTTAAAGGAGAAATAGCAGTCAGGACAAAATGCCAAAGGCTCAAGCTACAAACACTGTCAACTGGTACAGCTCCCATCTTTCTTCTTCTGCTGCATTTCAGTAACATGGAGTACAAAGCTTCTGTAGGCATCTCCGGGATCATTCAGTATTTACTTTCATGCCTGCCATAGGCAGTAAGTGTTGGACCAAAGGTGGGCATCTAGAAAAGCACAGGTCTTTATCCTACACAGATGCCTGCTGAGCTTAAATCAGATAGCCTTCTTTTTGCTTGGGGAATGATGAGTAATGCCAGACCCAGAGGCTGAGCTGAGACCATACTACTCTTCCATCTCCTGTAGATAAGTTGAGATCAGATTCAACTTCTCACGAGGACTTCTAAGTCTACTCATCTAGATATTGATGCCTCCATTTCAGCTAGATATGTATCTTCTGTTGTAGTCTCTAGGGATTTTGTCTGTATAGCCTGTGAAATTTGCATTACTACTAAAGCAGAGACATCTACATTAGTGTGATTTGAATTTCTCTCTAAACAACATTGACTGAACAGATCTCCACGTGAACATAAGCTTAGCCAACCAAGTGTACACACTAGACACATATTGTAAATAGTTAAATCTAGTGTGAGTAAAAGAATCACTATTCCCATCCTCTAAATCTAGCTGCCTTTACAGCTAGGTCATCTAAACCACTCCTACCACTACTATTTTGAGATTAAATATCACAGAAGACACTTGAGTTGGTCTCAGGTGTCAGAGAAGGTGCAAGAACACAATTCACCATGCTTTAGAGGAACATTAACTATTTTTGAGTCAAATTCTCAACACAGAGTGTTTCTGACAGATCACTTGGTTTCTCTGTCTTGCTCTGAGGGATGGGCCTCAGACTGAACCAACTTCTGTCACAGGAAATTTACACCTGATCAGTTGGGGATAAGAGAAGAGGAAAAAATTCTGAGTACCTCAACACACAAAGTCTTTGTAACCCACAAGCAATATCCTGACTGCTGTCTGAGGCATAGCACAGCCTCCCACTGATCATAAACACAAATAGCTGCTTGTCATTATACACCATTCTCAAATTATTTCATAAAAAGCTGTTAAAAGAATCTGCCTAACGTAAAGCACGTACCAAACACTGAGAATTTAAATATTTGAAATTCAATGGCCTCCATATCCCTGATCATTGGTCCCATCTACAACCAAATTTCCAGAAGCTCATATTGTCCTCATTTATTACAATGAAATGAACACAATTACCACGTATCTATACCTCAAGAGCTTTGCAACTGTATACCAGAGATGGAGTTGACTTTCATAGATCAATCATTATCAAATACTCTGATGACATCTACCACAGTTAAAGTCTAAAATTAGACTGTCTTGATAAGTGCCTTTTCCTGATTATACACATTAAATTAATGTTTATTATTACCAAAATAGCTAAGAGCTGTCGATGCTTCACAAATAGGTCTTGCAGAGAAGAAATTAATCTAAAGCAGTAACTCCTTACAGACATAACAAAACTTTCAACGTGCTTTTTCAATAGTGAAAATTTCACCTATATTTCTATCTGTATTACAAAACTGTGGGCTCTCTCACAATAGATTCTCTATCTCTAGATTGAAATGGAGCCAAAATATTACCTTTGGCAAGGACAAGTCATACTCTTTCTGACAAGGTTTTGCAAAAGCTTTTTAGCATAAATATAGCATGTTTTTCTGTCATTACCCAGTATGAACTGATTTTTGATCATGAGAAATCTCACACAGTTTAATATAGATTTAATATAACAAGAAGAGTTTCAGAAATTCTGTCTTGTCAACAATAATCAAGACAATAAAGAAAACACAAGGTGAAAAATTGGTATTTTATATATGCATCTATGTGTGTATATATATATGTACACACTTGTGCCATATGAAATCAGAAAGCCAAAGAGATTTTTTTTATGACCAGAAAAACTCAGAGGACTCACACAGATCTCTATCATTAGAACTAATCTGAAAGTAATGAAAGACTATATGAAAGAACTATAATATCTGATATCTACAGCCTTGGAGTAAAGCAGTTTTCTTTATGAATAAATTATCCTACAGCAAGTAAGTGTAGAGTTATGGGCTCCACTTTTTCATGGTATTACTTGCTCAAGATTAATAACTAAGACCAGGGTTAACAGACTGGCACAGCTGATTGAAGAAGATTTTGCCATTTTCTCTGGTTTAAGTCTTCAAGCTCATACTTCTCTCTGAACTTTTTTTTGCTGAGTCCCAATTTATCAAGATCTGTAAACATCTGAAAAGACTTTAATACAGGATAGTCCCTATGAAGGGATCAAAATTGCTAGGTTTGCTCAAACTCCAAACTCAGAGTTCACACAAAGCATGAAAAATGGGAAATCTTCAAAACAGCTGCCAGTGAGCCAGAAAACTGATGAGTTTTGCACAGCTTTACCAGATACAAAAAGAAATAGAGGCTCTTCTACACCTTTTGCACAACCATGTTTGTACAGCTGCTCTCTGAGTTGTCCATCTGACCTGAACACAGAAAACTCAATGCTCCATTAATATTGTGTTTGACCGTGAACAGACCAATATTGTTTGAACGTGAAAATTCTGTAGACCTTCTCATTGGGGCAGGCCAGATTTCTAAACATATACATAACTTTGGGTTTAAGAAGAAGTGATATATTTTAGGACTACTCAAGCTGTCTTTCAGTTTTTTTATTCCTTCATGATAAATGCAGAGGAGCAAGTGAAATAGCCCTATGGGTTGTACCTCTCCTGAAAGCCTCCACTTGAGCTATCTTGTCCCCAGTTTCTGAAGGCAGAATCAGCATTAAGCCACAGGGCAAAGAAGAAAACCCTAGAAAAATCCATTTTCATTACTAAATGCTGAGATTTTTTGTCCAAATATATGAGTCTCTCTTTGTTGTCCTCTAAAGGCTTATGTGTGTAAATGAATTTATATGTCTAATACAATACAGACCAAAATCAATGTATCACTACTAGAAAAGAACTCAAAAGCTTCCACAACTTTAATGAGAGGAACCTATTTCTTTCACCCTTTCAATCAAAATGAAGTGAGCATCAGGAAAGGGAGAGCGAGAGAATGAAAGGGAAAGAAAGAACTAAAGAGATGGAAAAAAAGATGGGGAAAAGACTTTTGAGGAACTTTAGCTCTTTTTAAACGCCTTCTCTTCAAAGCAAAAGATGGGTGTAAACAAACCCATATATAAGGCTTTGAGAAAAAAACACCTTCAAAAAGCCAGGAAATGGTGAATCAGAGCAATCGTAACCTACAGCAGATGAAGACAAGCCTGCCTGGAGATTCCTAGAGCTGAGACACACTCTCAGAGACTAAGTGGTGCAGGTAGTTGTGATGGGAGATGATGAAGCCTTGGATAACCCCCAATACCCACAATCCTATCACTAGCTCAGTAGAGGTGAATGGTGATATTGAAGTCCAAGAGATTCTTCTACTAGATCTGGAACAATGTTAAACAGAACAACCTTGTATCAGAACAGCTTTGATGTTTTAAAAAAATCTCTGCAACAGCCTTTTTAGCTCTTCTCTAAGGAAAACTAGAGTTACCAGAAGACTCGCCAAAAATTGCCCACATTGTGTGCTGGGAAGGCAAAAAGCATGACACAAAAAGCTTACAAAGAGAAAAATTGCTGAGGTAGTATGCAGGAGATCACAGAACCACAGAATCACAGAATCTGAAGGCCTG
The DNA here is from genome assembly GCA_013401255.1 of Urocolius indicus. NCBI lineage: Eukaryota > Metazoa > Chordata > Aves > Coliiformes > Coliidae > Urocolius > Urocolius indicus. The sequence continues at coordinate 36,738 of WBNH01001920.1, forward strand.
GAAGGGACCTGAAAAGATCATCCAGTCCAATTGCCCTGCCAGAGCAGGACCTACTAGAGTATGTCACACAGGAACTCATTCAGGTGGGTTTTGAATGTCTCTAGAGACCTGTGTTTGTTTCTTGTCTTATACACGTAGACTTCTTGGTGTTATTAGCCAGCCTCTTAGACTCATTTTCTTCACTTGTAAAAGTGGATATAGGTATATATTTTACATCATCTTTTGAGACACTTGTGGCTGTAAGAATCTGTAGTGTTTGGAAAGTTCATATATATTACTAATACCATGCATCATACAGGGAAAGGTGAATGCTCATCAATTACAGTAGATAAATTTGACCTTTCCCTTCAAGATTACATTTCATCAAAATGCAAAATCACATTTACATCTTCTATTTTGTATATAAAAGATAAAAACAGCAAAATAGCAAAGGAAAAACTACTGTCCTGCAAAAGACACTTCTTTCAGTGCAGAAACTTCATAAAACTAGATAAAAAAATAATAGGCTCAGAGTACTAGATCTAGATAATCAAAGCAATCAGCAGCCTCCAAAATTGTTATGTGTTCCTAGCCATCCAGATGCTATGGAACACCCTTCCTATGAAGGAGTTTTGTTGTTGAGCTAGTCTCTGAGCCTGCAAGTGCTTTGGTATCACACTGACAAAGTGACACAAAAAGCTACAGGCAAGAAACCATAGACTTAGACTTTGGCAGCAGTAAGAAAGTAGCATCTTTCTTTCTGAAGCATAAAAGAGAGCAATGAAATCGGTTTTGAAGCTCAATATGTTTTTTAATTATGACAAAGAGATAAGCAGAAAACTTTGCTTGTGGGTTGCATTTATGGATGTTCCTTCATACTCCTCTTACACATTATTCTCTATTTTTTAAACTTCTTTGCTAATCAGGAGATAGAGCACCTGCTGTTATAATTTAAGTCACCTTGATTAACAGCAACAGCAATCTTCCTTTTGGATTCACTGACTGAAACAAGCCTCGTGTAGAGTGAAGCTTGTGGTAAAACACCTCTGGTGCCCTCTAGAGTTCCCTGATGTCCATGATCTCTCTCAATCTGGTTTTAGATTCAGCTAGCTGAGATGGACAAAACTGGTTCATAATGTCAAACAGTCAAAACACTGTTCCCTTCCTTTTTCCTTTTCTTTTTTTTTAAATTTATTTTTCTCAGGTCTTTACTTACCAAAAGTATTAGAATTCCTTCCTCTGGGATTTTTCCTTCACGCCTTTTCTCAGGGATTCCCTCTTTCCATAACAAGAGTTCAACCACCCTCTCCTGCTCTCCTGATGATCAAAATTCTTTTGGAAGGATGTGAATTTCTAATCTTTTCAATTATTTTTGTCTTGAGGCTTATGATACCGTATTCCCTTAAAGTCGCAACTTAAACAGTCAAGAGAACAGATGAGAATCTGACCTCTTCCTTTATCAATAACAAATAAGTTCCAAATTTATCAAGGAAAAAGCAAATATATTTTCATTAAAGATGGGGAAAAAAAACTTGGGAGACTTGTTTTGTTTTTCAGTCCAGCACTTAAGATTTCTTAAGTAATTTCTTAAATGTTTAAGGCACTCTTGCCTTTCCTCAAAAAAAAAATGCCATTCGCTCATTTTCTAATTACTAGGTTACAACATTGCATTGTCCATTGTCATCAGCACCTTTATAATGCTTCTTGGTCTTTGTCGTTTGAGGAGGGCAATGGAACTCAGCTACATTAGCTGCCTCACTGGAAAAAGTCTATGCATGGTAGCAAATTGGATGAATCTGATTCATTTCTCTGCCTTCTTATAGGGCAGAGATGTGAATATTGACTAAGTGAAAGGAGACAGTGAAAGGAGTTGGTGGCAACGTGGAGGACGTGCTCACTCATTTTCTAAAATATCCAGTCATCTTGGATCTGTGGTCTCACTGGTGTATTTGACTCCTCAGGGAGTAATGGACAGTAAGGCCACTTTTCATCTATAGTAGCCAGAAGCTTGTACATCTCTTTCTCATTAAAAAACAGAAAATTGTGGAGTTATCCCATGTTTTGTTTGGAGGCTATAACATGCTATGCTGGAAATATTTCTTGGCAAACACTTAGGAATTTTTGTGGATCATGTGCACCACAATGCCATGGTTTAATCTTTGGTCTGTAGCTCAGAATCACTTAATAACTAGAGTGTTGGACATTTTATGTATGTTCCTTGGGAAATTCTCCTACAGTGGAAAATCAGGTCCAAAATATGCAGAGTTGAAATGCAATATTTTGGAAATATGAGGCACTAGCTCTAGCATTCTGTCCTAGTTTGGGCTAGAATAGAGTTAATTCCTATGAGGAATTAAGAATATGTTCTTAAGACATTTGGTTATGAATTGAAAACAAACATGAGGGCCTACTTTGCAAGGAAACTTTTATATGTGATGTTTGCCACTGCAATCCTATAGACTACTTATCCCATACTATATGCTGGTCATGTTCCAAAGTTTACTTTGACTGTTAGTCTAACTTGTGTCGTGGTTAGGTTTGCTGACTTTCTGAAGTAAATTTATCACGATATAATTCTCTAGGCAACCTTCTCAGGACAGACCTTGAAATCAACAGAATAACCTCAGCATCAACATAGGCACCTATAATTTACAATATTGTTTCTTATCAATGAAGACATTCGAACCTTTTCCCTTTTTCTTTACAGCCATCAAAAGTCTTATTACACTTCATTATTTGTCGTCTGCCATATGTTTTAAATTTGAATAATCATGAAGTGGTTTTAATATTGAAAGTTCTGAGAAAGCCTGACCAATAAGTTCAAGTTTGCTTTTTCTTCATTATTATTGTTTTTTAAGTATTAATTTTAAAGGAGAATGAAAACGTTTAGTGCAGATGGCCTCTTCCCCCCCTACTGAGAGAGAACCTGTTTCTTTTGCCGCATGTCAGAGTTAAACCAGACTAGGGTATGGAGAAGTCCTTGAGGTAGTTGCCAAATGAAGAGTCCAAGCCTTCAGGCACACTTGGATCTTTTCGCTTTTAAGTAAGACCATCATTAAAACATGAGCAGACATAATTGCATCACAACACTGGGCAGAATTGCAGGCAGGTCTGGATGTCCTTAAGCATAAGGATTTATAATATGCTGGCCTGATGTTCATTGCCTTCTTTCTGCAACTCGCCATGTACAGTACTAAAATCTGAGATTTTAGCCTTGTCTTTTATAACAATAAAGTTACTAGTTTATAGGAGCTGCAATGAGATGCACTACAAAGCTAACAACACCCAAAGGCTACATTACGAAACCACTATATATAATTTTAGTCTTTTAAAGCCAAATGAAAGTATTACAATGAAATAAACTCATTTCATAAGTGTGGAGTGTACAAAAAAATTTTTCAGTTAGTCTGAAAACTCAGGCAACTAAATTTGACTTTCAGGAAATACATTTTAATGCTTTGCCATGAAACATCTATCTGTCATATCTGATTTAAATGTAAAATCAGATTTTCTACCCAACTTGAATCTTTCTTTCATCAGCAAAGGGAAATTATCCAACTTCCTTAGATTTGTTTAAAGTTTAACTTGCAGAGAAATAAAGTCCACCAAAATTAGAGCAAGGGGAATTACTGAAAAAAATGTAAGATAAAGTAGAAGATAATGTCTCTTGGCCTTTTCATGCTTATTATATAAAGTGAGGCTAAAAAAATACATCCTCACAGGAGTATGGCAAGGAGAGCTGGTCAGAATTTTTCTGTTTCTATCAACAAGATGGGAAAATTAATAGACTCTGCATATCCTCGTCTTTAGATAAGAAGGTATACATCAAGACCTGAAAGCAGAGTTATCAAGAGACTCTGCAATGCCATCTCACTTACAGAGGGTTGGCTTTTTTATAAGAAATACAATGCTATCTTGAAAAAAAAAACTGTTGTATTTGATGATTAGTGGTACATTACAGGCTAAATTGCTGCTTTAACAGGAAGCGGTTCTCCTGGAAGCCTTCTGCATTACCTGTGTTATTCAGACTTCTTGTTACAATGGGGCATCTCAAATAGTACCAAACATGCATTCTTATTCAGATTGATGTAGCCCTCAATGTAGACAGAAGAATGGTGCAGCTCAACATAAAGACAAACACATTTCATGTGCTAAATCATTCTCTGGACTTCTCTGCCTGTGCTGAATAAAGTCCCAGGGCTCAATTCCATTGCTTAAGCATTGGCATTTAGCGCCATGTGAGATACACAAGGGTAACCTGACTCACATTAAAACAGATAGGAGCAAGGTGGACTTAGTCCTCTATCATGTCTAGAAAATTTGTGGAGATATTCCAGAAGTTACAGAACAAATCACTGTAGACTCTTGTATATAGGAAACGACATTAAGTCCCCTTTGATGACAGTGGAAGTTTAAGCACTGTTGATGTACACAACTACATGCTGACACTTATGCTTATGTACTTTAAAATCAGATTTTGTCCTATTCTGGTGTTTTCTACACTCTTGTTCAGCATTTAAGTGTGGACTGGATGATCAGATAGTGAGGTAGATTGTTAAATGGTTGAAGGGAAGAAGGCAGAGAGTTCTGATCAATGGGGCAGGGAAAAGTTGGAGGCCCGTATCTAGTGGAGTCCCTCAGGGGTCAGTACTGGGACCAGAACTGTTCAATATATTCATTAATGATCCTGATGAGGGAACAAAGGGCACTGTCAGCATGTTTGTTGATGATACTAAGCTGGGGGAAGTGGCTGACACAACAGAAGGCTGTGCTGCTATCCAAGGAGACCTGGACATGCTAGAGAGTTGGACAGGGAGAAATCTAATGAAATTCAACAAGGGCATGTGTGGAGTCTTGCACCTGGGAAATAATAACCCCAAGTACCAGCATAGGTTGGGGGATGAACTGTTNCACTCCCAAGATTTAGGAGCCATCAGTCATCTAGTTAACATTACAAAGAAACAGACAACAGTCTTGAGATACAGATAACAGTCTTGAGATCAGCCAGCTGGTTAACACTACAAGGACACAGATAACAACAAAAATTCTTTGTCTTAATGGCTTGGACTCTATTCCTGCAAAAACAGCATCACTATTTCTTACAGCCAGAAGGTCAATGGCATCTGGAGGGATGTATTACAAGATGTGCAGGCAGTAGGTCGAGAGAGGTTCTCCTCTCCCTCTGCTCTGCCCTTATGAGTCTGCATCTGAAATATTGTGTCCAGTTCTGGGCCCCTCAGTTGAAGAAGGACAGGGAGCTGCTGGAGAGAGTTCAGCACAGGGCCACCAAGATGATGAAGTGAGTGGAGCATCTCCCTTATGATGAAAAGTTGAGGGAACTGAGGCTCTTTAGCATGAAGAGGAGACTGAGGGGTGACCTCATTAATGTTTACAAATACATAAAGGTTGGGTGTCAGGAGGATGGAGCCAGGCTGTTCTCAGTGATATCCAATGACAGGACAAGGGGTAAAGGGTACAAGCTGGAACATAAAACGTTCCAAAGAAATGTAAGGAAAAACTTCACTGTGAAGGTGACAGACCACTGGAATGGACTGCCCAGATGGACTGTGGAGTCTCCTTTTCTGAAGACATTCAAAACTCACATGGTCAAGTTCTTGTGTGACCTATTCTAGGTGGTGCTGCTCTGACAGGGGGTTTGGACGAGATGATCTTTTGAGGTCTATTCCAAACATTAAGATTCTGTGATTTAGAAGCATTAAAGTTTTCTATCCCTGTTTTTAGCCCTACAAATAATTTCTGAGACAATCTCTGTAAGTTTTCACTGTAATATTCCCCCTTTACTCTTCAGGGTGTATTGAGCTATCAAATGAACACAGTAGTATTCCTTTTTGCTCAAGATACAAAATGTTCAAAGAAAGCAGACTGGAAGATTTCTTTTCTATCCAATCCTTTGTTAAACTTACTGTTTGCATCCACTAGAAAAGAATGATTGCAGATATTGCCAGCTTTTCAAATAAATTAACTAGATTTTTTTGCATGCAAGATCATGAATATTTTATGTATGTCTTGGTATAAACAGTTTCCCAAATGAAGGCTCAGAAGATCACACAAGTAGCATAAAAATCACAAGATATAGTAATGATAATATTTGAATTTCCTCTTCCTTTCTGTTATTGTAAGCTCCATCATGTTTTCATTTCTCTGGACTTATTAAGACTAGAAATTATGACAAAATGCAAACAAAAAATCTTGAAATTACCCAATCCCTAAAAGGACTGGAAAGGCCTAAAAATATTTTCATCTATATGCTACTGCTGATCTTGTTTTAACTAGTGTTAAAAACATGACCATGATGGCAATGATTTTTATTTTCCTGGTATGTAAGGTTAAAAAAAAAAAGATATATATTTACCTCTTTTCAGTGATAAATGCAAAAGATTCAGATGCTACTACAATTCCAAACTTTAAGAGTTCAAATTTCAAGAGTTATTTTCCATTATTAATTGATGCCTGCAAAATAGTCCTAGTAAATATTTAATCATCATTTCCTTCTTATTACTAACTCAGGGTAAACATAAATTCCTGCTTTGAAAAATGCCTTGAGACAGATGGATAAACATTCTAAAAGCGAGTTATTTGTTATTAGCCTTTGGGAGACTTTTTATAAAAGACTAGGCTACTCCCAGTCTAAAATGGAGAGATATTTCCAAACTGAGCTCTCATTTTGGTTGAGACTCCCATATGTTTGATGTCTTCCCTAGGATACCAGCTTTCCTTGTAAACAGAGTTCCCATGTCCACCAGACAAAAAGATCACCCTAAAAGATATCTTGGACCCTTTTTCGGTTTTTGATACTTTACAGGTTTTTCATTTTGGATACTTTCAGCATCCTCGCAATTGTCCACATGCAGTATAATCTCCTTTACAGCTGGAAAGACTGAAAGTCCAACATGCAGATGAGAGGGATTCTCACTGAAGTGAAATGTTCCTGTTTCGGGCCCATGTGTGGTTCTCCACACTAGGACAGTGTTTACTGATGTGATGCCTAAGACATCAAGAAAGCTACTACAGAGACAAGATCTTAACTAGCACAGGATGGGGAGTAGTCACTGTTTGATCAGAATCACTGCAATATTTTATTGTGTTGTTTTTATTTCTCACACAAATCAATATTTATTTCTCACACAAATCAATATTTATTTCTCAAAAATGTCCACAAACTCAAAAATGAACTTCTATTCCTCTCATCTTCTTTCTGTCCTGAGTAGAACCGGAATAACTGAAATTGGTCTTTTAAAAACTGCAATGACATTCCAGTCTTTGAAATATTTTTTTTCATTTATGACTCTAAATGAAAACTAGTAATCTGAAAGATATAGGTGGGATTTTTTTTTTTCACTTACCAAAATTATAACAATGACAGTAACTTGGTTGCCCATACTAAGATGTGCAGTGCAGTTTTTCTCTGGCCTTTATGTGATCATCTTTTATTGTACACATAATATTTAGGCAGAGAGATTAAGTCAATTGCCTAAAAACTGATCTCTAGTGGCTTTTCTAATATCTTAGGGTAGATAAGACATCCTGACAGAGATGCTATCTAAAAGATGGGCCCTTTAGGAAATTCATGTTCTTTGTGATCTGCAGGTGGAAGCCGGTCTGGATGCCCAAACCATCTTAAGTGGCTGTAGATACATATGTGTCCCCTAAAATGTTCTTCTAAACTAGGATTAGATTAATCCACTATAGGTCTGCCTGGCAACCACACTAATACATCATTTCAGTAACTGTTAAGTGAGATGAATTACTGAAATTCAGCTACTTTGCTTTGCAGTGCAGAAAAGTGAGAAAAGTTCAGTGTTTTCTTCAAAAAAGCACCATATTTGGTCAAAAAATGCAGCCTGGTGAATCTATACTGGTAAATTCAACACCACCAGGGCAACGCCATTGGGACTTGGAGGTTTTTACTATTAATTGGTTATGATGGTCTGTGAATTTACCTTGGATGAATTAGCCCTGTGTGAATCATCTCCCATGAATTGTTTGGGCATCATCATTGGCTAGGAACTATTCCCAATAAGTAGTTTAGATTTTACCCTGTTGAATGTTTAGAGGGCTTAGCAGCACAGATATGGCCAAACCGTGCTAATTGTGCTGAGGGTCAGATATTGCACCCTCGACATTGCTTAATTTCCTACTACAGATGCAGTCATACATCCACATAGAGTAACCAGATCTCATTGAAGAGTGAATAAATCACGCAGAACTAATTTTATTTACCTGAAAAAGGGAAGTTGAACCTCCTGGGACTCAAAAAGAAGCAATGCTAGAGAGTCTAGGGCACATATCCTTTCTTGGCCTCTCTGAAGTCAACAACATGGTGTCAATCTGCATCGGCTTAGGATCCGTCTCACAGTGTTTCAGAACTGAGACTCCTACCAAAAACAACCTTTGAAGCTGTATGTAGTCTCCTCTTTGGCTCTACTTTTCTCTTTTCTGTTTCTCCCACAGGTAATAAATAGTTTGTGAAGCAAATCTTGAATTTCTCTATAGCAAAATGAGTGTACTGTAACCTGTTTGATGCATGTGAATGCATTTATATTTATATGTGTGTGTGTATTTCTTTTTCTGTCTCCTTCCCATTTGTAGTTTGATCACTCATGGTTTTGGAACTCCTGCAATATGTGCTGCCCTAAGCACTTTCCAAACTGTTCTCAGTGAAATGCTGAACTACTTGGAAAAGCACACATCGCACAAAAACGGAGGAGCGGCGGAATCCGGCCAAGGACACGCCAACTCGGAGAAAGCCCCCCTGCGGAAAACTTCAGAGGCTGCTGTGAAAGAGGGCAAAACAGAAAAGACAGACTAGCTACATCAAACAGAATCTATTTCAAGAGAGTCTTGCTGCTGATATTTTTTTTAAATATATATATCATTGAGGGTGATTTATCTCCGGTGGACCGAATCCAAAAAAAAGGGGGAAAAAGAAAAAAAAAAAGGAAAAATTAAAAAAAAAAAAGAAAGATTAAAACAGAGAGAAAGAGAGAGCGTGAGAGAGGAAAGTATTAACCCTAAGAACAGCAGTGTACAGTAATTGTGATGAAATTGTCACTTTTTTAAAATTTATGTTGCTCTAAACTACTTTTTTCGTGCACGTAGTATTTGATTGTTCTGAATGATACACTAACACTGTTTTTTATAAGCACTTCTGGACTTGGCTGAGGTGGCACATGAAATTTGAAGCACTTTCTTCTCTGTCAGCAGAGGTAGGGCCAGTGCATCAGTTGTAGGACGTGCAATTCCAGCATCTTGGCTTTGCTTGCATGTTGGATAGATTGAAAGAAAGGCTTCCTCTCATCCATCAGAAATGCCTAATCTACTCATCCTTGAGAAAACCAGATGGAAACCTGGCAAAAGAGGAATTCTTGGGTCATGGGACCAATGAACCATTCGGTGTTGGGAGCTGCTCTTCCCCACATGGGAATGTACAATAAAGCTGCACTGGAATGAGGCCAGAACCTGTTGGGAATTTGTCCTGACCATTCAAGCAGCAGTCATGGTATCTCTTGAGAAAAGAGCATGGCAGACTAAAATGAAAAACAAACCTTGCTAAAAAGAGCTCTGATTCCTTTGTGAACTCTAGATTGAATGACAACATGGGCTTCTTTTCTCTATCTTCTCAGCCCCTGGTCCCTCAACATTACAATCTGCCATACCTAGATCACTGTTCAACTGGATCAATGCAGGCAATTGGGAGTCACCTTTTGTGTTGCCTTGATGTTATGATGCTTTCTTTTCCTCAACAGATTGCTTCTGTAGCTTTTATTGTCTTTTGCAATCCAGCTGAGGTGCAGAGGTCTAACAGAATCCACTCACCAAAACTAAACTTAAGTAAAACCAAAATAACAGATAAAACAGATTAGCTTAGTCTACAGCAACTAAGTGGTTATAACCTTGCTAATGTACTTTTGAAATGTAACTTTGTCACCTACCACATCCTTATACAGAAAGCATTGGAGGTATAGTTTGAACTCAAACCACTTGAACTCAAGAAGCTTTTTCCAGCTACATTCTAACTTCTTCAACAAAATTTTTGTTCCATTCTTTTTCTTTTTTTTTCACTGACATCACTTTATTGACAAAGATAGGAAGGTCTGATATTACAAGGTGGGGTTGTGCTGTCCTCTAAACTCATTTTAAGATCAGCAGAACTAGTTCTTTTCTTTCAAGGGATAAATCATCTTGCTCTATGATAGGAAATAACAGTTGTCCACATATAAGTGAGCCATTTGAGATGTTTTAGGATATGTTAGACAGCCACAAAATGTTGACAGATATGACATGAAACCTATGGGAGAGCTGGACCATTTGCATGACGAGCTGGAGCATCTCAGTACCTATCAATGGCCACTTGACTTGCACACCAAGCATCTAGGACAGGTAGAAGGGATCATATAGAAGTGTCAGCCATTGTCCGTAAGTAACAGCTGGCACGTAACGGTGGCATTTTGCATTGTACATAATTGCAACTGGATTAATCGCTATCCTCTTCCTATGATCAGTGGAGATAAAAAGGCACTTACAGTACGCATTTTATCTCACCTCAAAGTAAGGATGAATCATACCCTGAGAGTGTGTACTTTTCTCATCTAGATATAAAAGAAGGCAAAGATAAAAGCACTTATACACACGTGTCTACATCATAGCTTTCGAGAACTAGTTAGCATGCATTACATCTTGAATGACCAGCTTTAAACTAAACCTAAGGACTATGACAAATATCTAAGGGCATTTACAGCCATGATCTAGGGAGTCAAACTAAATAAGATCAACATCACCTTCCAAATATGTGAAAGGAAACAGAGTGCTTATGGCATGATGTCCTTCCTCTTGAGGTCAGAAAGCACATTGCCATGATGGTAAGAAAACACGCTAGGAACGACTGAGGAAATCTACCAAAAATAATTTTAAAAAGAGATCATAGAATCATAGGGTCAAAAGGGACCTTTAGACATCATCTAGTCCAACCCCCTTGACAAAACAGGTCCACCTAAATCCTATAATTTTGCCCAGATTTGTCCTTGGTCATGGTAGATAAATAACTTAGATACTTACTTCAGTACTATCTAGGCACTCTCTATGCATTCAGGGAAATAGATGTATCTCCATGGGACTCCGCTTCCTTAACACACTAAGTAAAGTGTCTAAAAGAACTTAAACTTTACTGAATTATTTTTTTCACTCCAGTGCCTCTGGAGAAGTGCTAAAATCAAATAAATTATTCCCAGAGATGTCTTCAAGAGAAATATAGTGGAACTGTTCTAGAACATGAAATACTTGAGTGTGAAAGTAGCTAACTATCATTAAAAGTTAAAAGGAAACTCAATCTGTTTTTTCTATTGCCCAAACTAAGGGGGAGAAAAGGGACAGGAGGGGAATCAACAGCTTGAGTATGTCAGATATGCAGATTTGCCACATGAAAAAAGCAACGATTTATTTTTAAATTTGCATCTTTTGGTTTTATATAATCACTATGAGTCTCTGCTCTGCGGTCAACAAACTGATTTTGTCCTGGATTACCTTTTGATCTATTAATAAACTCGAGCAGTCTTGAAGTCTCAGAACTTCCAGTTTTTTACTTAGTGATCACTACGTATTTTTTATAAGGTTCAATACAGATCTAATTTAATCTGATTGAACTGCTATATATTATTACCATTAAGAGGATATCTGCATTTGCATCTCAAACTTACTGGTTTATTTCTTTATACTATTAGCACACTTTAAAAATAAAATTATTTTTAAAAGACATCTGGAAGTTTGTTGACATTCACAGGCTCTCATTTTTATTTCCAATTGTACTTAAGAATTTTATGGAGAGAAAATACAATTATTACTTTTCTGCTGAACAACCTATTAGAACAGTTTGGTGTCAAAATTCCTTTGGTTTTTGAAATCAGAACTTTCAGTGTGCTTTTAAGCAATGAATTCACTGATGTTCCTATTAAAACCCCAGCCTAAGTTCTCATTTATTTATACCTGTACAAAATTCCTATGTTGTCTTTTTAAAAAATATTTTCTTAGTCCTTGTGTCTACAGAATTATTATCATCTTAAAACACATTCATGAATTAGATCAGCCTGAAGGAAGGACATGGTTCGAAGCTAGTGAGTGCTCACTGGTTTAAAATTCAAGTATATTTGTACCTTTTAGAAAGTTCATGAAATTCAGTATCTCATTCAGGTAAAAAATATCAAAGTACAGGAAAATATTCAAACTTCCATGGCCCGAGGCAATGAATCCTTATAATTTTTTAAATCCCAAAAATAGAATCATAGAATGGTATGGGTTGGAAGGGACCTCTAGAGATCATCTAGTCCTACCTCCTTGGTAAAGTAGATTAAAAAACAGATTCATAGCTCAAGTTCTGTCTATTTGGATCCTGTTGTACTTCAGCCCATTGCTCAGCTTTGCATACATATGCATTACTCTCTTCGCACCACAAATCTCTCAACACTTGTAGGTCTCTGAACTTACTTCTTATAGTAAGTCCAAATACATTTAACTCACAAAGACCAGATGTTGATACTTGGATTTATTTGCAATTTACTCATGAGGTAAACATAGTGTCTAACCTCCTGCCTTTCTCTCTAGAGCAAGATGTTTCTTACTGTGAGTACAAATTGCTAACGTGTTAACTAAGTTTAGAAGGTAAGTCTCCAGCAGAGCTAGGAGTGACATTCTCATCGCCAATCTCTGGCCTAAGATTTGGATCTCTGTTCACACAGTCTTCCATTAGTACCATTATATGTCAGAGATGTATAGCAAAGGGAGGGAGAACTTTATTCAGATGATGAGAACTGAAACAGCATTCCTATAGCCTATAAAGGGAAATACAAACAAGCAGTGATGACCCTGACACCTACAACTGAAGACTGTAAAGAATTTTGTCCTTCGTGCTGCCACCTTAACTCCTTCTAGGTGCCATTCTGTTGTCTTGGAGAACTGGCACAAGGAGTGAATTTGGACCTTTAATTTACTTCTTTTTTTTTAAAAGATAAACTCCAACATTCACTGGGAAAAGACTTCAGCTCTCCAAATCAACAAGGAATCTGCTCTTTGAAGCTTCTCTTTAACTTTTCATAAAAACAATAAAGTCTGCTACAAAGCAGACACAATGTACAGTCCTTCCAAATCCTGGACCTCTGTGTAAATATTTCCCCAGCTCATCTCTTCCTTTGAACGTGACTTAGTGGCACAGCTGCGGCTCACAATTTTGCAGCCAGGCTCAAGAAGGGCTGCTTTATTGTCCTAAGAGCCAACTTTTCTAACTGCTTTTTGGTTGTTTGTTTGTTTGTTTGTTTGTTTGTTTCCTAATACCAACAAGCAGTTTTTGTTCTTAGATGTCTTAGGTATTCAAAAGGGCTGCTGATGAATTCCAAGGTCATTTGAATTTTGTTTATCCTTTGGAGAGTTAGTTCTGCTGTTCTAATTATTTTTTAAGGACAAGAAAAAATAACATTAATAGAAGACACAAGCCTGCGACACAAGGAAGAATCAATAAACATAATTATACGGGAACTGTGTTTATAAAAATATCCTCTGCTTCTGCCCTTGTTACAAGTTCAACAAGACTTCAAGTTACAGCTGTGTGGGGAATGGGGGAGGAAGATAAAGTCATTTTCCTTTGCCAGGTGAAGGTCATTTAGAAAAGTCTGATTTTTTTTATTGCTGTTGTTTAGTTTTCTTTATTTTGTACAATTAATTCTGTTCTGTACAGCAGCTGTTGTGATTGTATTTAAATGTGAGTGCGCACTTGGTCACCAACAAAAAAAAATGCCCTATTTATTAGTTTTGGGTTTTGGCTTATTTTGGGATTTTTTTTCTTTCCACTTAATTTATAATTCAGTGGTGAAAAACATAACCTTTTATATTTCTATTTCCTATACAAGCTACCTGTTTTACATGAGTCTATGAAGATAATGACCACATTTGATCAAACATTTCACGGCAATAAAATCTATGTTGACTTAACCCCGATTTGTCTGGTGCTTGGAAATAATTTCCATCTCTGGATAAATAGAGATGAACAAACCTGTCTAGGAACAAAATCTACAACATTACAGGACCTAGAATTTCCATCTCATAGATATGACACACAAAGAAGAGCAAAAACAATAATACTATTCCCATATAACAGCAACAAAATCAGTTTATACAGAGATTAAATTTGGGATTTCTCCAACTTAATTGCAGCTGTATTAAATATTTACTTCATCTGGAATAAAGATTTAATGCTTGTTGCAACAAAGGCAATTTGTACTGTCCTAACGCAGGAATCCAATGCTGAGATGACTTGCCTTAGGTTAGTCTCTTTCAATTGACATCAGAGTAAAAGTGCTATAAATTGTATTCCCGATCCACTGACAACGGATGTAATCTAGAAAACCTACTAACCCTAGACACTTAATATTTAGATGACCAGGCTAATTTGAGATATATGCCATCAGCATTGCCTATGATTTGCATGGAAAGGCTGGCAATCAGATCCACATCACCACAGTCTCTAATTATTTAACCTTCTCCCTGAAAGTACATCAGTTCATTGCCAAGTCCTACTTCCAGCAATGGTTTGGGTTTATTGTCAATGCTCCCACTCCTAGATATACTTAGTTTCAAAACTATTTGGGAGTCTGATCAGAACCCTTCTTTCTGTGTTGGTTCAGTGTTTGCAGAAATTATGTGATGAGTAATTCTAGACAATGACACATGAAGAGCAAAGATGCAAAGGCAGAAACTTCAGAAGGATTTCAAGTGAAAAAGGAAATGGTTTTGGAGGCAGTTCCCACATGTTTCAACTTGATTTATCCAACCCCTACCCTCTGTTTCCTAAAAATAATTAATAGTACCCCTTTAATTTTCTGAGAAATATAATTTCCCAGGTGATATAGTGAAATCCTCTGATAAGTTCTGCATATGCTCTTCTCCAAAGTCAGAGGAAAATAGTGACAAATTCAGCAGTATTTTAAATACAGTCATATGAGAGGTTACCTCTGCTGTCTCTCACTTTGGTGTGGAAATTTTCCACTCCATTAAAACAAAAAGAAGATAAACCTGCTGAGATTTGCAGAAATGCAGTGCCAAAATACATGTCAATATGCACAAGCAGCCTCTAATTTGTAGACATTACAACATACAAGAAGATGAAAAGGAAAATGTAATAGAAAAAATCCATCTCTGCTGGATTTTATATGTAAACTTCATACAGGGAGCTTAGGCAAATCTGCATTCAAAGTAAATGACCAGGAAAAAAAAAGGACAAAATCTGTAAAATGCTGAGTGTCCTAACTCCCAGAATTAGCAGAATTTATGAAGTATATATGGTATTACTTGTCCATGTGTTCAACAACAGAACTCCCACTTATGGTAGATAAGCTGAGTGTTCCCTTATACTTCACTGAAAAATAGCAAGTTTCTAGGTGGGTATCAAAAGTCTAATCTAATCAAATGTCTAACCTCTTAATGGCTATTTAGATTCATCTTTCTGTAGAAAAGACACCCCAAAAAAATCAGTGGGGACTTCAGAACTTAATGGAAAGGGTGTTATGTTCTGGGCCAGCTTTATTTTGTTTAATTGTTTGTTTTTTTAACAGAGTGGTTAAATTAGTGGTATATAGATGCAGTTTCTGAAGAAATTCACAATGACAAGCTTTTGGAGAAAGGATTACTAGAAATACATCACAGAGTTCTGCTCATTTAGGATCTAGCGCACTAGGTAGATCCATACAAACATAATCAAGACGCAATTTGCTGTCATTTTATACCACAGACATACTGGAGGCATGATTCAATCATTTATATATAAACTTCAAGTGATATTTTAAACAGTCCTGTCTACCTGACTTCTCACTGCTTCTATAGAAGTATCAAGGTCTCACAGCTTCACTATATCTGTCAATCCCTTGTGTACATCTTGGATCAAAACAACCTGAAGTAATATTAAACATTGTCTTTCAAGAAGCAGACATGTACAGTACAGTTGATATGCACAGTAGTACCACTTTGATTCAGTAGACCACATGTAGGCATCTGCTGCCATTCCACTAGTCCAGGAGTATTTGCATAGTGTCCATCTGCCACTGCAGAAGAGAATGGACTTCCCACAGATCCCCATAGATCCATCTCAGCAATGTATATAAATACCTGATGGAGAGAGTAGACAAGATAGAACCAGACTCTGCTCAGTAAGGTCCAGTGACAGATCAAGAGTTGAAATTGATTGAAATACAAAAAAACTCCATTAAAATACAATGAAACTTGTTTTACTAGGAAGTTATTTGAATTCTGGACAAGGTTGATCAGGGAAATTGTGGAAACTCCCTCCTTGAAGATACATGGTCATGAGCAATGTGCTTAAGACAACATTGCTATGAGTTGCACAGCTGGACTAGATGACCTTGAGGTGCCCTTTCCAAACTTAGATAGACTTTGTGAATCCTTTGTGCTCAGTTTGGTTTACTATATACAGGGCCTAATCATTTTTTAGATAAGTAAAATCTGCCTAGTCTGTATGCAGTATTGCAAAGAGGACATTCTATGATTCTATGACATGTCATGCTTTCCAACCTCATCCTGATTCCTTATATGATCTAGACCATAAATGCATGAAACTGAGAAAAGAGTAGCTGTCTTGCCTCTAATTATGTCTTGGCATCTGTGCCATTACAAGCCAACATCCTGCTGACACGCTAACAGCCTCATCACCTTGTTAAACTCCAGGTTGGATGGAGATTTGAACAACCTGGTCTAGTGGAAGGTGTCCCTGCCCATGGCAGGGGGGTTGGAATGAAATGAGCTTTAATCTCCCTTCTAGCCCAAACCATTTTATGATTAGATCTAAAGCCTGGGACTGGACAAATAATGGCAAAAGGATGAGTACTACTACTCTTACCACCTAGAGCTATCTAGTTTTTACATGCGTTTTTTTAATTAATTAATGCATTTAACACAAATATTAATGAACCAGTCTGGGTCATCATTATGGCCAGCTAAATTAAAAAGTTATCAATGTACCAAATCTTTGCTAATTACAATGCAGTACAAAGCTAATAACAAAACTACACAGAAAATTAGGAAGGGTCAGTAGAGAGCATATTAGTGGAACTGGATACTCTGTGAATACACTAACAGAAGCATGTCAAGATATTATTGCTTTATTTGTCAAACTTGGATCTGGGAAGTAAGTGAGAAAACTTTCCCTTGAAAATTGTTTATGATATGAAAATTAAACATGAAAGACAAACAAGCAGGGAAAAAAGCACCAGGGGAAAAAAAAATGCACAATAAACTAGGGAAATATAAGCTGTATCAGGAGCACAACTTAAAAAGAAAAAGAATTATTTTTATTCAAATTGAAAGAGATCAAGAGGAAATTTCTCTCTTTTTACTAGTGGCTATTAAAACTTAAAGTAGAAATGCTGTGTAACAAAACCACTTTTGAAAACTACATTAGAAGAATACAATGCTTGTGGAAGCATCAGGTGTTCTGAGTAAGCAAAAAAACAATTACACTTCCTTACCAAGCCAAATATGCTACGGTAGCAGAGAGCACTGTGGACCTAGTCATTTTGGAGCAGAATGAAGAGATATATGACTGACTTTTGTCTACTTTTCATTGTTATCACAACAGTAGTTTTTAATTCACTTGAATCTGCCTTTCAGTGAGCCCCAAACAAAACCACAGCTTTGCACAGGTCTCCAATTTTAGGCATAGAAGTCAAATATCTATTTAGACTAGTTGTTTAGAGTGTCTCCTTTGATGTCAGAGGAAGCCTAGCTTGACTAAATACTGAACTTTTAAGTTGAAAGAAAAAAAAAACACTGAACTCACCTTCAGTTAAGATTAAATGATCACCATTTGTTCAGCTCAGGATTTAATTGCTGTCCTTGAAGCAACACTTGTAGCAGCTTGTATCTGTAGTCCATTCTGTCCTCCAATTTTGCATGTTCAATTTGCCCAACAGACTGGGTAATTATTTCAATAGCAGTTTGGTAACTGGTATTACACTCTCTGATCCAGATTCTTTGCTATTATTAATCTACTTAGCTAAACTCAAAGTTGCTGTCTTGAGAAAAAAGAATCAGATCACCTCAGAAACAGCTGGCACACAGACATGTGCAAGAATTTGACAATCAACAAGCTTGTAGCAAAAACTACACCAGTAGTTCACCATGAAGTTCAGAATTTTTTGTTGTTGTTGTTTGATTGGTTGAGTTTGGTTAATTAGCACTGATAAATGATACTTGGACTGATCTCTGGTCTTGAGGTGACTATCGTGGTCTAGCCATACCTGTGCAATTAAACTTTAGCCACAAACCACACAAGATTTGGTCCCTAGCTTGTGCTTCAATGGTGTTTGCACTAGGAAGTGATGGATTCCCTTCTTTGCAAGATGGTCTAGATGGTCTTTCAGCTATTTCAAGCAACAAAATCGGTATTTGAGGCAGTGAATATATTTTGTTCTGTATTTATTAGTACATATGCTTGTAGCTCTGTGTACTTTTTCTTATTAATTGCCTGCCAAAACTTTAGTTGAATGCTATTCAGTACTCATTCAATTAGGATGATAGGAAATATATTTTTACTATCCAATTCAGCTGCTGTTAGTATTTTCTGGGTAGCTTCTCTTGGGAGTCTGTGATCTCAGTTTTCGTAAGTAGCTTCTTACCACTATCTGCTCCTTTACAGTAGCTGACTATGTTACATTACACAAAATGTTCCTACCAGTCACTTCTGACACACACATAATCTCAAACTTCTTGCAAAGTGCAGTAAAGACAGATTGCCCTGAGGAAGATCACAGAATCACAGAATCTTAAAGGTTGGAAAGGACCTCGAAAGATCATCTTGTCCAACATTAAAAGCTTTCCATAAAATGCCTACACATAGTTTAAATCAGACAAAAGTGTCACTGCAACTACCAACCCAGACCATGTGGTAAGAGAGACAAATATGAAGTCAAAGCCAGAAGAAAGCAACAATTCATTATCATCAATGAGTTTTTTCTTATCTCCTCTAAATGCAAATTCAAATAGAACTTCTTACTTTCTGGCTTTCACCCCACAAAGAGAAATGATCCCTTTTATTTTCCAGTATTGTACTACATCCTACTTATTACTTGGGGCTACGGCTCTATTCAGCCTTTACTTGAGTCAATTAAAAAAAAATCCCCATGAATATCAGTTGGACCAGGATTAATTCCAGAGAACTCCATTTATTTGAAGTATTTCACCCCTTATTCTGTAGGATTTCTTGTTTTCCTCATCACAAATGTGAAATTTGCAGAGTAATACAGTATGACTTTTTCCCTTCAAAAGAGACATCTGCATCCAGACTGCAAAATAGGGAATGTTTCTGACTTGTGTTACAGTTTTTCCTCCAAGCTCGGGAAACTGTTAGTCCAAGCCAAAACTTTGCCAGGATCTGTTCTAGTAGTGTAAGAGTATGGGAAAGCGGTAGAGATTGCAGGCAGTGCTCAAGCTGTTTATTCTTTTAATATTCCTCAATGATTCCCCAAAACTCCCATTCTCAAAACAACCACAGAAAAACTGGATTCTCTTCAGCCCCCAGAAACCCAAGTGACCATTCCAAAACATCCCCTGTCTCACCAAAAATACTGTCCTACAGTCACAGTATGCATATACTACACAGCTGAGCAGCATTCAACTTGCTTCTAGGAGGAACACCATGTTTCACAAGAGTCCATATATAAATACTAATGTCCAAATTTCAATTTGTGACACTTGTACTTTTTAGATGTGCGGGTTATCCACATAGACTTCATGTTTTTTAAGACAAATACAGTTTTCTGTATTTCAGTTTCTGCTCTGCAGAGAATGTGTAAGATTCATGTAAGTAGTTGTTCTGATTCCATACCCATGTCAAGGGGACAAGGTGGTACAAGGAGTGGAAATGCTTTGCAGGCTTTTTAGATTTTTATTTTCCTTACACCTAACACCTTCTCATTTTTAAAGGTCCATTTTGAAATCATGGAAAGACACTTGTTTTCATTTGACTTCTAGGGTCACAAAATCTCAAGAATAGGAAAAATATTATTCTGTGACTGGTGATTAAAAGAGAACAAGGCAAATTAGGATTGCACTTCAATGAAAAAGCAGGTGTGGGCCAAGGTCATGCACACGGAAGCCATTAAGTAGGGTCGTGAGAGGGAACCATTCTGAATTTCAGTCCTCTCTCCATAACACTAATAATGTTCCTTTTTTTATATCCCATGTTTTTTAAAGGATATTTCCATTTTATGTTTTCACTGAACTTTAACAGATTCACCATAAACTTAGAACAAACTCTGATTGCCTGAGATTTAAAAAAAAAAAAAAAAATTGAAACAAGATTGGTCATTTGGGGAACTGTGAAACTACTTTTCTTATTTTGACTTGATAAAACGCAGTCTGAGGCCCCTGAAACAAAAGTCAGATAAATCTTAATTATCTAGTAGGAGAAAAAATGTAAAAGTAGAACTTCAATAATAAAGACCAATGTTGGCAAAATGACAGTGATTTTGTGAGCCTTTCTTAACCATCATTACATTTTTAGGAAAGTATTCCTAAACTGCATAAACAAAACTGATTTTCAAAGCACGAATGCTTGAAATTTTTTGTAAAGTAGGTTCTCTTTCGGTAGATAAAGCAAATCATTAGATCGAATCATAGAATCGATTAGTTAGGAAAGACCTTTAAGATCATTGAGTCCAACCATTAACATAGCACTGCCACATCTACACTAAACCATGTTGATGTTTCTTTCAAATCTGGAGGTGCAAGAAAAGCTAAAATTTAAATTTTCTAGTTTCTCATTTTGATACTGGAGAAAACAGAGCTGTTGAAATGATTCATTTACACTTCTTGTTCCTTTTAGGTAAGAAACATTGATTTTTCTTGTGCTTGTGCATTTATAATAGTGAAAACAATGATATACAATTACTTTAGGATTACAACTCTAAGTTGCAGTTTTACATTAATATTCATATTATGTTCTATCACTAGAATGAATATTGCATGGAAGGCAGTGAGGATCTAGTCAACGTAATTAGAACAAGTTATGTGTAATTTTTAAAATAATATCTGAACTACGTGCTATGAGTCTAACTGACACAAAATAGCTCATATGTCAGTCTCTAAACCAGGTGGCTATATCTGATCTGTATCCGATCTGTATCCTGGGAGCAATATCTGCTCTTTTCCCGACTCCCATACTATGCCTCGGAGCTGCCTGAAATTGCTAACATGGGCTAAAACCATGCCATGATCCTATTAACCATTGAACAATAAGGAAAATGACTATCCAGAAATGTTCCTTGTCACTGTTTTATTTATTAACCTATGAGGGAAGGGAAGGGAAGGGAAGGGAAGGGAAGGGAAGGGAAGGGAAGGGACTTTAATTCCCTTGAAACCACAGCTAATGAGAATTTTAGCTTATGACCTTGCTATTAGTTGAGGTAAAGACCTTTATGGACATAGGGAAGTATGAGAGGAAACTGAAGGGAGAAACCAGGAAATTATTTGATTCTGGATATAGTATGAGCAATTTTGTGAGCCTGCAACACATTTCCCCTATAGATGTGGTTTCCTGACTTTATTATGTCTCCTTTCGTGTACCCAGAATGTTTTAACTCCCTAAAGCATTGCCTATGGTCATAATATCTGTGCACCTACTTCCAGAAGGCAAGTTAAGATAGTAGAGGAATTTTAAAAGGAAGTGAGGATGGTGCTGGAGGAAAAAAAAAATATTCTCACATCAGATAACAAGCCAGGTCTTAATATTTCTTCTCTTCTTTAAAAATGATTAACTCTCTCCTGTCATGAAATTTAAATGCTGTATCTTGTTCTACAGGATATATCCTAAAATATGAAGAGTGTATTTCTTCGTATAAATATAACTTAAACCTTGTATACAAACAGTTTATGTCCATATAAACATAGCTGAATTTAATAAAAATGGAATCTTTTAACTTTATGTCATATTAAACATCCAACAAAACTGAGGCCTCAGTTTAATGACAGTAGTTTCCCCATCTTTGATTATGTGGCTCTATTTAAGTACAGGAGCTTTTGTTTGGGAATGGGAACAATAAGGAAATAAAAATTAAAAGCTTTATTCAGATGAACAAGCCAGCTCTAAATTCAAATGTCAACATCCCAGCTGAGGAAACTGAAAGATGTCCTTATGTGTTTAGTTTACAATTTTTAAGGAAACAAGTTTAGCAACTTTTCTGTTTGTTTTGCTTGGCTTCTAGGAGGAAGTGGTTTTAAAAAGGATTCATTTACTTTCAAAAGGTGGATGTAGAGAGGAAGGATAATCCTGCAGCTGTGACAGCAGCTCTTGGAACTCCCTAGAACCCACTTTGTGTTATAAAGGATAAATCATCCAGTGGGAGATAATGCATAAAGTCTTCGGTTTAATATTGTTTCACTTAACTCCTGTTTTTCCTTTCAATCATGGTAAGCTATGAAGCTAGCACTCAGGATCCCTGGGCAAAAGCAGTTTTTAGTCCTAAGACAAGGAGACACAAGTCAGCAGCATGAAGCAATCCAAGCTCATACAAAGGGACAGTAAGACCTGAGCAAGACTTTGCACTCTCTGTTGTAGAGGGCTAAGCACTTATCTGAAGTTCATAACCTTTGCTTTAACTTGAGCACCTACATCAGAGCAAAATAAAGATTAAGATATATTGATACGATAAAGAAGATCTGAAACACTGTCCTTTTTTAACCTGGGAGATCTGATTGTCATTCCTGCTCCAGAAAGTTGGGAGTATGTAGAACAATTCTGAAGAGGAGACACCAAAGCTACATCTCAGTGTTTGGTGAGGCATTCTATCACAATGCCTCAAGGTCCGAGTCCTTGCTGACAGCATATCTCCAACCTTCTTGTCAAGAAGAAAGTAGTACTTGTTCAAGCAGGACTTTAGCCATCAATGTGCACTTACAGTCCAGAAAGCCAGCTACATTCTGAGCTGCATGACTTTTGAGTCCTGCTCTCACAGACTGGTGGCCACAGATAGATGAGTGACATCAGAGCTCATTTTCTATCATGATTAGAAAAATCAGTGTTTTCAGTTTTGGGCCCCTCACTACAAGAAAGACATTGAGATACTGTCCAAAAAAGAGCAAACTAAGCTGGTCAATGCTTATAAATCCCTAAAGGGTGGATGCGGAGATGATGAGGCCAGTTTTTTTTTTCTGTGGTGTCCAGCGCCAGGACAAGGGGTAACAGGCATATACTGGAACACAGCAAGTGCTAGTGACACAGGAGTAGAAACTTGTTTGGTGATGAGGTGAGGGAGCAATGGCCCAGGCTGCACAGGGAGAGTATCTCCTTCTCAGGAGGTTTCCAAACCCATCTGGACACGTTCCTGTGCCCCCGATCGAGGGAAACCTTTCTTTAGCAAAGAGTTGGGCTGGATGAGGTCTAGAGGTCCCTTCTAATCCCAGCTATTCTGTGATTCTGTGACAGGAGGAAATGGTCTCAAGTTTCACCAGAGGAGGTTTAGATGGGATAGTAGGAAAAATGTTTTCACCAGAAGGGTTGTAAAGCCTGGGCATAGGTTGCCCAGGGCAGTGGTGAAGAACCCCTCCCAGGAGGGATTCCAAAGCTGTATAAATGTGACCTTGAGGGACATGGTTTAGTGGCAACCGTGACAGTGTTGGGTTAATAGTTGGACTTGATGCTCTTAAAGGTCTTTTACAACCTGAACAATCCTATGATTCTATGAAATACAACAATTGAAATTGTTTCTCCAAATAAAGAAGAGTTCTACTAAACATAACTATCTGGCTTTACTGGTTGGGTTCAGGCATCTATTACTAGTCCAAAATAAACTTTCATGTTTTGTATCATGAGTTTAATTTGTACCTTACTTACTCTTCATATTTGAGAATACTCTCTTCCTAAAAAAAAATAACAAAATACTGAGATGTTGTTTTAGAATTTCTTCTCTAAACCCCTAGTCTCTTAAGTTTCCTCCTTTCTGCAGTTTTCTAGATAGTTGATTTTATAGTTGCTGCTAAAAAGAAATATCACCGTGTCCTCTCTCTCAACTGGAAATATTTACCCAGGATATCAACAATGTCTCCTTGTGGTTAGGACTGGGATTTCCATAGGGTTGCTTCTGATTGTCCTAAACTTGTAGTCATTTATGCTTTGCAATTCCTCACCAGATGTAGAAGTGAAAGAGAGAAAAACCAAAGTTTTCTGCAAAGGCAGCAGAAATGCCCCCCAGAAAACTAACAAAATATCTTCAAATATAATACAAATTACTCAGATTTTCCTAGGGGAAAAAAAAAAAAGCCATCTAAAGCATTCCCTGACTTTGCCAAACATCATTATAAGTATGCTCTTAGAAATGGGAGAGAGATGGAGGCAACTAGCCAACTGGTAGGATTTCTATCTTGTGACTCTTAGATTGGCCATTCATTATCATGTCTTTCTGATGAAGAGGTTTTTTACTATGTTCCTGTATAAATGGTCAGGAATCACAGGAAAGACTCTGATATCTTCCAGAAATATATATCTGTCCCCTCTTTTCACAGGTGGGCAATACCGATGGTTGAAATGACCACAGCAGTCTTTTCTGGCCTGCTTGTTCATATGCATGGTTATTAGGATGTTTTGGAGAACTCTTCAGGGAAACCATTTCAAATTTTCTCTGTACAAATTGGATCTACAGTGATAGGGCAAGGAGTAATGTTTTCAACTTGAAAGAGGGGAGATTCAGACTTGACATTTTTGACAAAGAGAGTGGTAAGGCATTGGCCCAAGTTGCCCAGAGAGGTGGTAGATGCCTCATCCCTGGAAACATTGCAAGTCAGGCTGAACGGGGCTCTGAGCAACCTGATCTAATTGAAGATGTCCCTGTCTATGGCAGGGGACAGATTAGGTGACCTTTAAAGTCACTAAATAGTTCCAACCCAAACTATTCTATGAAAAACCCTGCTTGAGCCAGTAGATGTGAAAGGGAAACTAGATTTGACAACAAAGAAGGTAGGAAGTTGGATTTATTTTAAGATATGAGTATTTTTCTCATAGAAAAGATATAAAATGCTCACAAAATCAATGATTTTTGTAAATCAATGAATAAGCAGGCAGTAAATTTAAGCTATAGTTTAAGATACCTATGATGCTATATGTTTTTTTTATTATGAAGAAACTTTATTATTAAAAAAAATGAATTATGAAATATTTGTGAGAACATAGGGAAAACAGAGTGTCAGGAAGAAAAAAAAAAAGTGTTATTTAACACGGAAAAGTAGCAATAGCATCTAAAAAGCCTAGATTTTGTGTCGACTGTCAGAAGCTGCCTTTACCGCGAGCAGCAGAGGGCGCTGAGATAAATGATTTTAAACTCTTACCGACAATCCGGATTTGCCAGTAACTGGCTACAGAGTGGGTATGTACTTAATTATAGCGATTTAAAAGGCAGATTGAAAGCCTGTTTCTGAAACAGTATGTTGACTAAATAAAGGAAAAGTTTAAAAAATTCTTTTTTGAAAAAAGAGAATCCAATAAACATCGTGTGAAACGAGTGAAGAACAATTTGTTGAATTGAAATTGGGGAATTTGTTGGGTTGTTTCTGGGTTTTTTTTTCTGGCTTCTCATAAACGTGGCCATCACACTCTTGCAGGTAACCGACATCTCGTTGCGATAATTCGGATATTTGACCCAGGCTACACACTACATTTAAAAGTGCATAGGGAGTTAAAAAAAAAAAAAAATTATTCTAATGGTAATGTAGAAGTTCAAGCACTGAACGGTCTGAGAACAAATAGGCGTTAAGTAAGAGCCTGCAGCTTCATCATCCTAACTCAGGAAACACTGAGATCAGCAGCATTTCTAGCGGAGGAACTGTTGGGCAACTCGCAGCCGTGCGTGTAACGGTGGGGGGAGGCAGTAGGTTTGGCAAGAAGGAGCTGCTGCAGAAGGGGAACCCCCATCAGAGGGCGCCGGTGCCCCGCTCAACGCCGCCCGGTCTCCGCTCCCGGGGTCCACTGCCCGGCATCGCGCCGGCCGGGACGGTGCGGAGCGAAGGGGAGGGTTTCCCTCTCATCCCACGGCTGGGTGAAAAGATATCTTCTTATTTTATTTAAGGAAATAGTTCTTTTTAGGTAGAAAATATTGTTTCTCTATCACAGCTGTCAGGCTGAGGCTGCAGCTCACCGCTGGAAAAGCCGGAGTTTTAGTTGTGTGTGAAATTTCGCATGCCCCAAAACTGCCGGAAAACGTCTTGTTTCCCCCTTTCCCCCTCTTTTTTTTTTTTTTTTTTTTTTTTTTGAGTTTCAACATTTAACCTGCAATAAATACTTGTCTCACTTTTTGGATCCATATTTTGAGTCTAAACGGGTGAAAGCATCTCTTTGAAACAGAGAAATTAAACTCAAGGAAGATGCGGGGGTGGAGGGGGGACGGAACGGAGGCATGTGGAAAAAAGAGCACAAAAATGCGAAAAGCTTTTGTTCAATTAAATTTTCTAAATGATCACTGATGTCACAATTGTCGATGTTTTGCAAGTGCTATGTCCTAACAGTGGGATTTAAAAGTAAAAATTCACTGTCTTTACTGTGATAGTAGCAAAGAACCAACGATCGCCAAGTCTATTTTAGCTTCTTTTTCTTTCTCCCCTCCCCCAGCACACAGGGCGTATTTAATTCAGAGTGCTACGATACTGTAAAGCATTAGCTGTCAAGAAGCACATTCGCTCTGCCCTGTGACAGCCTTCCAGGACATGACTCAAAGACTTTCAGAAAAGTGATGGCAAACTGTCTCTTTATGAGCCTGGTATTTTTCTAAGAGGGTCATTTAGATCTCTAGGTGCAGGAGAGAGTGGAGGGGGTAGGGCTGGATGGGTCTCTCTGCAAGTCCACATCATACAGCAAGTCAACAGCATACAGTCTTTCTCTTTTTTTTTTTTCCATCATTTTTTACACTATTGCTTCAGTTGAAATGGTTTGTCCAACCCAGGCAAAGATGTACTCTTTTCTCCTCCTCCTCTGTGTAGCGGTGGCTCTACTGACAGAAAAAAAAAGGGAAAAAAAAACTTAAAAAAACCCACTCTCATATCTGCTTTAACAACTTCCAGCAAGACAGTTGTCCAGCTCCTGCTATAATATTTGGCTGTTATTTGGCTCTTTCCTTTTGAGGATTGAGTTTTTAGAAGGTGTACACTTGAAAATGGGGAAGGAAGGCAGGAGGCGGGGGGGGGGGGG